>LR812538.1:41890798-42035798 GCA_903798195.1 Danio kyathit | reverse complement strand
CCATATACGAAGAGGGAATGATGAGCGGGAAATGTGCGTTTCATGTCTAATACGAAAGTGAAAGCATGCTGAAATATTAACGAGAGCTGTTTATCATTTAGGAAGATTGACCAAAGTTACCATCTGATAATCTTTCCATATTTTAATCTTATAATGTGTTGTATTAGGCCTGTTTTGTTCATTTCTGCACTGACAGCTCGAAAGAAAGATCAACATTGATCTGCTTTATGATCTGATGATCTGTTATTTCTCTATATAATTTAGGCCTATAATGCATAATTCTAGCCAACGTTACTTTAATAGATTAATTAATTCAATAGATTTTTACAAAACTTGACAACTGAAATGAGGCTCTGTATGAGAAAGTCTGACCTCTCTGATTTTTATTTATGTCTGTGGGTGTCAGATTTAAAGTGCACATTTTCGCTTATAAAATATATACACAACTGGTCAAATGTTTGGGGTAAGTATGAACGTTAAATATTTTAAAATAAGCTTCTCCTGCTCACCAATGCTGCATTTATTTCATCATAAATACAGTACACAATGTAAAATTGTAAAATGTTGTTGCACTATAAAATAACCGTTTAAAAGTACTTTATCATTTAATTGAATCATTTATTTTATTGTTTTTAAAGATGAATTTTCAGCTTCATTACTCCAGTCTTCAGAGTCACATGATCTTTCAGAAATCACTCTAATATTAATTATTATTGTTTTTATTATTATTATTATTATTATTATTATTATTATTATTATTGTTTTAATGGTAATAGTAATAAAAACAATAATGACTGGAGTAATAATTTTATTTGAAACTACGTACAATAAAAAAGCAGTTATTAAATATTTTGATAAATATTTAACAATTAAAAAAAAATAAACATTTAATAAATGCCGCCTTGATGAACTGACTAATTTTCCTTAAAAAAAAAAAAAAAAAAAAAAAAAACTTTTGACTGGTAGTGTAAATGTGTGTGTGTGTATATATATATATATATATATATATATATATATATATATATATATATATATATATATATAAAATTTATGCTGAATAAAAAGTGTAGGTATTACAATTGTGTTTGGCTTTTGAAACATTATTTAAAATACTGTATGTGGCTAAGAAATAGCTATAATTTATTTTTTTTGGTGGGGCCAGTGAAAATTTTGGCAGGGCAAGTAAAAATCTGAACCACTAGCCCGATCAGGCCAGTAGAAAAATCCTTAGCGTTGAACCCTGTAATGTCAAAGATGTAGATTTACAGAGCATCCTCATTCATTAATTTTCCTTCAGCTTAGCCCCATATTTATCAGGGGTCGCCACAGCAGAATGAACTGCCAACCATTCCAGCATATGTTTTACGCAGCAGCTGCCTTTCTAGTTGCAACCCATTACTGAGAAACACATATACACTCTTGCATTCACACACACACCCATACACTACAGCCAATTTAGTTGAGAAACCGGAGCACCCGGAGGAAACCCATGCGAACAAGGCGAGAACATGCAAACTTCAACAAAGAAATGCCAACTGCCCCAGCCGGGACTCAAACCAGCGACAACAGTGAAGAAGTATGATTTCTGCTAATGTAGCTTCTCCAAATTGTACTGCTCAAATAATGACCATTTCCAAGCAGGTTTCCTGGATCCTGTCTTATTAGTTCAAACAAATAAATATCTGTCATATTCACTGTTACTTTAACAATTACAGCAAATAAATCACATAGCTTGACATATCGTATATATACACTTTATTAGGTACACCTGTCCAACTGCTCGTTAACGCAAACTTCAAATCAGCCAATCACATGGCAGCAACACAATGCATTTAGGCATGTAGACATGGTCAAGACGATCTGCTGCAGTTCAAACCAAGCATCAGAATGGGAAGGGAGGTGATTCAAGTGACTTTGAACGTGGCATGGTTGTTGGTGCCAGACGGGCTGGTCTGAGTATTTCAGAAACTGCTGATCTACTGGGATTTTCATGCATAACCATCTCTAGGGTTTACAGAGAATAGTTCAAAAAAGAGAAAATATCCAGTGAGTGGCAGTTTTGTGGGCACAGATGCCTTGTTGATGCCAGAATTTGGGGTCAGAATTTGGCGTCAACAACATGAAAGCTTGGATCCTTCCTGCCTTGTTCAGGCTGGTGGTGGTAAAATAGTGTGGGGGATATTTTCAACGCCACAGCTGACCCGAGTATTGTTGCTGCCCATGTCCATCCCTTTATGACTACAGTCTTCTGATAGCTACTTCCAGCAGGATAATGCAACATTCCATAAAGCGCAAATCATCTCAGACTGGTTTCTTGAACATGACAATGAGTTCACTGTACTCAAATGGCCTCCACAGTCACCAGAGCTCAATCCAATAGAGCACCTTTGGGATGTGGTGAAACGGGACATTCACACCATGGATGTGCATCAGACAAATCTGCAGCAACTGTGTGATGTTATCATGTCAATATGGGCCAAAATCTTTGCGAAATATTTCCAGTACCTTGTTGAAGTACTGACTTCAGTATCAATTAAAACTGTTCATATCTGTTGAGCACATGAACACAATGACCAATCGGGGTGTTTAAGAAGCTACACAACAGCGCACAAATGTTATCAGGACATTTACGTTTTTAAAACAACAGTATTGGTACAGAAATTCCTACTTTTGATATCCCTAATTCATGTAGTTCTGTATTTTGCAATAAAATAGTTAACAGACATCTACATTATTTGGAAGCAGATAATCTATTCTTAATTTTAAGTCCATGGTATGAAACACGTCTTACAGTCTAACACTCAAATCAAAAGAACAACCGTGGGAGACAAATATTTTGTTTAGCAGTAAAAGAGCCAAGAAATTAGTCAAACAAAAGAATTTCAGAACAATGTCCAATTAACAAAGCCCCTTACTGTGAATCATGTATTCATGTCTCATTTCAATATCGCGAAACTTAATTAGTTGAGCTTTTAGTTAATTGGTTTATGGGGAAAGATGCATTGAGTCATGAGTTGCTTTGCCGCTTACACAAACATGATTAATTAAAACGTTCAGGCTTATGCTATCAAATTTACAGTTAAAGGCCTGCACAGCAGGTGTGACAAGAAATAAGGAGATCTTGACAAACCTTGAATTACCACTTTTCAAATCTGAACTCAATCACACTTTCTTTTGCAAGTCTCTCAAAGATAAACAGCACTTCAGTTAATAAGGTTAGATGGTTTTCACTGCAACTGAGCTGCTCACTTTGTAGTTCTCAGTGTTAGATGAGAATCAACAGAAGGTAAAGTGATAGACGGAAGAAAAGAAAGTGGTAGAATAACAGGTAGAGAAACAGACAGATATAATGATAGGGACAGACATAAACAGTGGGAAAGATAGATGATAGACAGAATGACACAGAAATATAATTATACAAATAGAATGACAGTCAGACCAAGAAGACAGACAGATAAACTGAGAGTAAATGACAGACGTATAATAATAGACGAATGGAATGACAGACAGTCCAGAAAGACAGACAGATGGGCAGAGAGACAAAATGACAGAGACACGCACAGACAATCAGAGACACATAAACAGACAGCATGACAAAAATATATATTAAAAAAAAAATGGATCAATAGAGAGACCGATAATCAGAAACAGAACAACTGAACTGACAGACAGACAGATACTGAACAACAGAATAGCAGGTGGAGAAACAGATGGAGGTAGATAGACAGAACAACAGACATAAACAGTAGGACAGACAGAGAAAAACAAAAAGACAGACAGAGAGAATGACATCGATATTTGAATACAGAGAGAATGACAAACAGACCGAACAGGTAGACAGAAAGACAGACAGAATGACAATGGTAAACTGTAGGACAAATCTACAGAACGAATGACAGAGATATATATAGATAGAATGACAGATAGACAAAGAATGACAGAGAAGGACAGAGGAACACAATGACAGACAGACCAAAAAGACTTATACATTAACAGAGATAAACAGTAGGACAGACAGACAGACAGACAGACAGACAGACAGACAGACAGAGATAAACAAAAGGACTGACAGACAGACTGGCAAAATGACACAGACCAGACAGACAGACAGATAAACAGTAGGACAGAACAACAAAATGACAGGCATACAGAACAGCAGACAGACAGAACAGATAGGTAAATAGAAGGATGAACAGACAGACAGATTGACAAAATGACAGACAGCCACAATGACAGAGATAAACAGTAGGAGAGAACGACAAAAATAACAGACAGACAGACAGACAGACAGACAGACAGACAGACAGACAGACTAACAGGTAGATAAATAGAAGGACAGACAGACAGATTGACAAAATGGCAAACAGACCAGACAGTCAGACAAAAAACCACAAAACAACTGACAGACCAGACAGACAGATAAACAGCAGGACAGAATGACAAAATGACAGACATACAGAACAACAGACAGACATACAAAGAGCCAGACAGACAGATTGGCAAAATGACAGACAGACCAGACAGACAGATAAACAGTAGGACAGAACGACAAAATAACAGACATACAGAACAACAGACAGACAGAACAGATAGGTAAGTAGAAGGATGAACAGACAGACAGATTGACAAAATGACAGACAGCCACAATGACAGAGATAAACAGTAGGAGAGAACGACAAAAATAACAGACAGACAGACAGACAGACTAACAGATAGATAAATAGAAGGACAGACAGACAGATTGACAAAATGGCAAACAGACCAAACAGTCAGACAAAAAAAAAAACCACAAAACGACTGACAGACCAGACAGATAAACAGCAGGACAAACTGACAAAATGACTGACCAGACAGACTGATACACTGACAGAGATAAACAGTAGGACAGAACGACAAAATGACAGACAGCGAGACAGACCAACAGACAGAAAAACAGCAGGACAGACATATTCACAAAATGAGACAGACAGACAGAACGACAGCTAAACAGTAGCACAGAACAACAAAATGACAGACATACAGAACAACAGACATACTGTATAAACAGCAGGACAGACGGTCAGACAGATAAAGAGCCACAAAAACTGATAAAGAGCCAGACAGACAGAAAGGCAAAATGACAGACAGACCAGAAAGATTGATACAATGACAGAGATAAACAGTAGGACAGATTGACAAAATGACAGACAGACCAGACAGACAGGTAAACAGCAGGACAGACAGACAAAACCACAAAAGAACTGACAGAACAGACAGACAGACAGATAAACAGCAGGACAAACAGACAAAATGACAGACCAGACAGACAAATACAACGACAGAGATCAACAGTACAGAACGACAAAATGACAGACAGACCAACAGACAGAAGGACAGACAGATTGACAAAATGAGAGACAAACAGAACGACAGATAAACAGTAGGACAGAATGACAAAATGACAGACATAAAGAACAACAGACATATAAAGAGCAGAACAGACAGACAGACAGACAGACAGATAAAGAGCCAGACAGATTAATACAACGACAGAGATAAACAGTATGACAGAACGACAAAATGACAGACCAACAGACAGATAAATAGCAGGACAGACAGACTGGCAGACATACAGAACAACAGACATATAAACAGGACAGACAGTCAAACAGACAGACAGTCAGACAGACAAAAAGCCAGACAGACTGATACAACGACAGAGATAAACAGTATGACAGAACAACAAAATGACAGACAGACCAAGAGACAGATAAACAGCAGGACAGACAGACTGGCAGACATACAGAACAACAGACATATAAACAGGACAGTCAGACAGACAGACAGACAGACAGACAGACAGACAGACAGACAGACAGACAGACAGTCAGACAGACAAAAAGCCAGACAGACTGATACACTGACAGAGATAAACAGTAGGACAGAACGACAAAATGACAGACAGCGAGACAGACCAACAGACAGAAAAACAGCAGGACAGACATATTCACAAAATGAGACAGACAGACAGAACGACAGCTAAACAGTAGCACAGAACAACAAAATGACAGACATACAGAACAACAGACATACTGTATAAACAGCAGGACAGACGGTCAGACAGATAAAGAGCCACAAAAACTGATAAAGAGCCAGACAGACAGAAAGGCAAAATGACAGACAGACCAGAAAGATTGATACAATGACAGAGATAAACAGTAGGACAGATTGACAAAATGACAGACAGACCAGACAGACAGGTAAACAGCAGGACAGACAGACAAAACCACAAAAGAACTGACAGAACAGACAGACAGACAGATAAACAGCAGGACAAACAGACAAAATGACAGACCAGACAGACAAATACAACGACAGAGATAAACAGTACAGAACGACAAAATGACAGACAGACCAACAGACAGAAGGACAGACAGATTGACAAAATGAGAGACAAACAGAACGACAGATATAAACAGTAGGACAGAATGACAAAATGACAGACATAAAGAACAACAGACATATAAAGAGCAGGACAGACAGACAGACAGACAGACAGACAGACAGATAAAGAGCCAGACAGATTAATACAACGACAGAGATAAACAGTATGACAGAACGACAAAATGACAGACCAACAGACAGATAAATAGCAGGACAGACAGACTGGCAGACATACAGAACAACAGACATATAAACAGGACAGACAGTCAAACAGACAGACAGTCAGACAGACAAAAAGCCAGACAGACTGATACAACGACAGAGATAAACAGTATGACAGAACAACAAAATGACAGACAGACCAAGAGACAGATAAACAGCAGGACAGACAGACTGGCAGACATACAGAACAACAGACATATAAACAGGACAGTCAGACAGACAGACAGACAGACAGACAGACAGACAGACAGACAGTCAGACAGACAAAAAGCCAGACAGACTGATACACTGACAGAGATAAACAGTAGGACAGAACGACAAAATGACAGACAGCGAGACAGACCAACAGACAGAAAAACAGCAGGACAGACATATTCACAAAATGAGACAGACAGACAGAACGACAGCTAAACAGTAGCACAGAACAACAAAATGACAGACATACAGAACAACAGACATACTGTATAAACAGCAGGACAGACGGTCAGACAGATAAAGAGCCACAAAAACTGATAAAGAGCCAGACAGACAGAAAGGCAAAATGACAGACAGACCAGAAAGATTGATACAATGACAGAGATAAACAGTAGGACAGATTGACAAAATGACAGACAGACCAGACAGACAGGTAAACAGCAGGACAGACAGACAAAACCACCAAAAGAAACTGACAGAACAGACAGACAGACAGATAAACAGCAGGACAAACAGACAAAATGACAGACCAGACAGACAAATACAACGACAGAGATCAACAGTACAGAACGACAAAATGACAGACAGACCAACAGACAGAAGGACAGACAGATTGACAAAATGAGAGACAAACAGAACGACAGATAAACAGTAGGACAGAATGACAAAATGACAGACATAAAGAACAACAGACATATAAAGAGCAGAACAGACAGACAGACAGACAGACAGATAAAGAGCCAGACAGATTAATACAACGACAGAGATAAACAGTATGACAGAACGACAAAATGACAGACCAACAGACAGATAAATAGCAGGACAGACAGACTGGCAGACATACAGAACAACAGACATATAAACAGGACAGACAGTCAGACAGACAGACAGACAGACAGACAGTCAGTCAGACAGTCAGACAGACTGATACAACAACAGAGATAAACAGTATGACAGAACGACAAAATGACAGACAGACCAAGAGACAGATAAACAGCAGGACAGACAGACTGACAGACATACAGAAAAACAGACATATAAACAGGACAGACAGTCAGACAGACAAAAAGCCAGACAGACTGATACAACGACAGAGATAAACAGTATGACAGAACGACAAAATGACAGACAGACCAGAAAGACTGATACAATGACAGAGATGAACAGTAGAACAGAATGGTAAATATGACAGACAGACAGAACAGATAGGTAAATAGAAGAATGATCAGACAGACAGATGGACAAAATGACAGACAGACCAGACAGACAGGTAAACAGCAGGACAGACAGACAAAACCACAAAACAACTGACAGAACCGACAGACAGATAAACAGCAGGACAGACAGACAAAACCTATTTTGATGTCCAAGAACGTTGACATTTGATTGATTTTGGGTTGTGTTGGAAAGTGACCAAAATCCAAAGTCGAGCCAACATCTTAAACCAACGTCAAATACTGACATTTATTCATCAGATATGGCAACCAAAATCCAACATCTGATAGACGTCATAGTGGTAACATCCACACAAGGTCACGCTTTAACATCATTAGACATTGATATTTGGTTGTTTTTAGGTGCGTTGGAAAGTGACCAATAGCCAAACGTCTGCCCGCTGGACACTGACATCGGTCTGACGTCATCCTGATTTTCATTTCCACCCAAAGTGCAATGTTGCGATACAATGTCAATCTAACGTCATGTTGATTTCCTGTGCCTGCTGGGAACAGACAGATAAACAGCAGGACAGACAGAAGCACAAAATGACTGACAGACCACAAGCAGAAACAGATAGACAGACATGTACTAAATATGACCTCTTTACATAAGCACTTATTTTCGGAACACAGTGCAATAGAACAGATCATCCGTGTATCATTGAGAAAACAAGTCACACAAACAGCATACTTTTACATTGTGATGAGCCCTGTGGTGAAAGTTTTGAGCTGAATTCTGAATATATTTTTTTCGTCCAGTCATGTACCCTTAGGGAGAAGGAAGAGGTTGTACTGCAGATCCATTTTTAAGAATGAATACCATCTGCCAGGCACAGAGAGGTCAGAAAAAGGTTGGCAAGCTCTTCTGTATTATAATATATTGTCAGTCACCATGCTTTCCTCTGCGTTCTGTTTGCTTCTGATAGGCATTTAATAATATGGATATCAAAACCATATTAGAACATATTAGTCTGTTGAATTAGGTGGTTTTATGTTGTCAACAGCAAACAAAATAATTCGGTAAAACACAGAATACAGTAAATTCAGTCAAAAAAGAAAGTAAGTTCACATATAGCACATGCAGAACGCCAAAACACTCGACTGCTTTTAGATTTTAGTAAATTTCATTTCAGTTTGTGGTCTCATTTTATTTGTAACACTGTAAGCATTGTCTTGCTGTTTACTACAAAGACGCCGTTTTCGCGAGTAAGTAACATAGTAAACAACGTAAACAACAGGTCTCCGGAAGAAACGGTGACATAAACAAACAAATAACCATTCATAATTCAACACTATCGTGTCGGTGGACTAAATGTGTTTGATGGGATGTTATTCTGGGGATTCTTACCATTCAAAATAAACTGTGATGTACAGCAATGAATGCATGTGTTTTATTATGATGATAAGTATGTACTCCATATCTAAGCGTGTTCTGTACAACTTACACAAATTTAGCAAATACATTCTTTATTACCTTCCTATTAAAAAACAACTACCTACTATCACTGCTTGAGGGTTGTAGCTTTAGAATGATGTTAGTTTGTCAAGATTACTCGTGTTCTTTTTGTTGTAATCTATTCGTAAACATTGAAATGTTAAAAAACAGCAGCCCAGTGCGTCCACCTCCTGATGCTGGCTAAGAGAAAACAATGTTTGCGATTTGTTCAAAAAAAAAAAAAAAAGACAAGATGGCGGCGCGTACACATTGCGAGGCTTAGCGTCTTAGTGTATTATTCCTGCTTATTTCGGGTCTGTTTGTGCAGAACAGTAGTGCCTTTACATCGTACACCCGACAGGAGATCTTGGATATTGGTTTGTGCATTCCGGACAGTCTTATTAGCAATCTTCGACTCATCCCCGAGATCGCCAGAACACCCGAGGCTGAGCGCTCTGCCCGGCTGGGCTGAAGTGCTCGAAGGCGGCGTCGGGACCGTAAACAAAGACGGGGACAGCGCGGCGGGCTAAGAGCTAAGCTAAAGCTAGCACCACACCGGCTCTCTTTACCCAGCATCTTCTTCGCCAATGTACGGTCATTGGTGAACAAAATGGATGAGATTCGACTGCGCTTCAACCACAGCAAAAGATTATGGAACTGTAATGTCATGATTTTCACAGAAACATGGCTAAACAGCGGGATACCAGACAATGCTGTATCTTTAACTGAGCATCACACATTCCGAGCAGACAGAACGGCGGATGACTCCGGTAAGACCAGAGGCGGAGGATTATGCATTTTTATTAAAAAAGCTTGGTGCACAAACTCTGTTATCGTTGGGAGACATTGCTCTGTTAACCTGGAATTTCTAATGGTTAAATGTAGACCCTTTTATCTGCCAAGAGAGTTCACCTCCTTCATTATAACTGCCGCCTATATCCCTACCGATGCTGATGCCAAGCTTGCTATGAATGAACTTCATGCAGCCATTAGCAAACAACAGACTGTTCACCCAGAGGCTGCTTTTATTGTTGCGGGGGATTTTAATCACTCAAACTTAAAGTGAGTGCTTCCCCAATTCCAACAAAAGATTTGTCACACACGGGGAAATAAAACTTTGGACCATGTATACACAAACATGGCTGAAGTCTACGCTGTGACCCCCCTCCCCCACTTGGGTCAATCAGATCATCTTTCTTTGTTCCTCACTCCCAAATACTCACCCCTCTTCAACAGTGTGAAGCCATCAGTAGGGACCATCAAAGTGTGGCCAGCGGGGGTAGACTTCACACTCCAGGACAGGTTTCAACACACAGACTGGAGTATGTTTGCTTCCCAGGCCACCTGTGGCTCTCACGCAGACATTGACAGCTACACTTCCTCTGTTTTGGAATACATCAACACCACCATAGACAGTGTTACAACCCAGAAGCAGATCACCACATACCCAAATCAAAAGCCATGGATGAACAAGGAGGTGTGCCTCCTGCTGAAGGCACGCAATACTGCCTTCAGATCAGGGGATGCACAGGCCTACAGCACTTCCAGGGCTAATCTGAAGAGGGGCATCAAAAAGGCCAAGCACTGTTACAACCTAAAGCTAGAGGAGCACTTTTCCAACTCTGATCCTCCATGCATGTGGCAGGGCATCCAGGCCATCAACAACTACAAACCCAGCCAGTCCACACCCACAGCCACAAATGTCTCCTTCCTGAACGAGCTTAATGACTTTTATGTCCGCTTTGAAAGAGACAATGAAGAACTCTACACCAGGATCACTTCCTCAACCCACCACTCACCTATCACACTCACCTCCTCAGAAGTCCACACCGCACTGAGTCGGATAAATGTGCATAAGGCTGCTGGACCAGACGGTATTCCTGGGCGCGTCCTCAAAGCATGTGCAGAACAGCTCGCTGGGGTATTCACAGACATTTCAACCTGTCCCTTAACCTAGCAGCTGTGCCTACAAGACCAAGGAGCTCATTGTGGACTTCAGGAAGGGACGAACAGGCTCACATGATCCCATCCACACCAATGGGATGACCGGTGAGCTTGTCTCATCTTTCAAGTTCCTGGTGACCCACATCTCAAAGGACCTTTCCTGGACCACCATAACCTCCAGCCTGGTCAAGAAGGCTCACCAGCACCTATTTTTCTTAAGACAACTTAAAAAGAACCAACTGTCATCAGCTGTCTTGGTGAACTTCCACCGCTGCACAATAGAAAGCATCCTGATGAACTGTGTCACAGTCTGGTATGGAAGCTGCTCAGTTGCTGAGCGTAAGGCTCTGCAGCGAGTGGTAAAAACTGCCCAACGCATCACAGGGACCACACTGCCAGCCATAGAGGACATCCAGAGGAAACACTGTCTGTGCCGAGCAGGCAGTATTCTTAAGGATTCCTCTCACCCTGCTCACAGACTGTTTTCTTTCCTGCCTTCTGGCAGGCGCTTCAGGCTCGATCGGACAAAAACCAGCAGACTAAGGAACAGCTTTTTCCCCAGAGCTGTATCCCTTTTGAACTCTGCCCCCCACTGACTCTTTTGCACCCCTAATACACCCCCCACTCTCCTCATAACTCTTACTCCTCATAATCACTGCACTATTTAACACTTGCACATTTAAAAATTGCACATATTCATTGCACTACATTGCACTGATTCATTTATTTGAACTGTACATACCCACATGTACATTTGTAATTATGTACACACCCACTGTACATATACACTTGTAATTGTTTACCTACCTGCACACTTCTGATTATTAATAGCAACCTGTACATATATCCATCTATTGTAAATCTCTGATCATAGCTAATACAACCTGTATATAATGTTCATAGTACACCCATTTGTAAATATCACCATAGTTTTTCTATAACTGCACTTTATAACTTATACCTGTATCCTGCACTTGCTGCTATTGCACTCCTGGTTAGACCTAAACTGCATTTCGTTCCCTTGTACTTGTACATGTACATGTGTAATGACAATAAAGTTGAATGTAATCTAATCTAACCTACTTACTTAAATTGAGCTGAAGCAATAATTCTTGAGGGTTTTTTGAACAACATAAAACACTTAAAAGGGCCATCAAACTTCCCCAACATTTCTAAACACAACACTGACGACCCATGTCTCCGAACAGTTCTTCTTCTTTCACTTGTTTTAATTACATCTGGCAACACAACGTAGCGTCTTTCTGAACACTGTAACAGGTAAAAACAGAAGCTATATCATGCATATTAATGAAGTTGCACATCTTTCACTATAGGCGCTCTATTGTGAATGAAGTGCAACTTCAGAAATATGCATGATATAGTTTTGAGGACTGTTGATTGGTTCGAACCAAGTCTTTCTCATTAATTAATGCTAAAAACTTAAAGACGTCACGTTGTATCTGCCGGAACAGACATCCAGTCTCCATGCTGGAATTTACACAAGGATCTCATGGCCGTGACGCAGCTTCAAAATATCTTTTCAAACCGGAAGAACAAATTTGCTCAAAATTACACAATATATTTCACTTTTTAGTGAAATATATGTGTCCTAATAGTGTTTTTAGCAATGTGGGACATATATATGACTGTCAACATCTCAAAAATGTGTTTTGGTGTTTCGTAACTCTTTAAATTTGTAAAAAATAATAATTTAACTTCATTCCTTCATGTTGTCCCAAATGAATTGTGTGAAACCCAGCGTTTTTTTACAGGTACTTGTCCATGTTGGCATAAACCTTGATAATGTAAGTTCTACCAAGAGAAAGATTAATGAAATACCAAACATATTCGTGAAATCTTGTAATAATTCATAAAAAACTGATGATTCGCAGTTGTTTGTACAAGAAACATTCCCAAGACAATCGTGTTTATGTTGTAGCTCTTGCATAACCCAAATTGATTTCGCAATCTCATACAATTTATTATGACTTCTCCTGAGACCAGGTTGAAAATATCATTGAGCTGAACTGAACGAGCCTTCAGAAAATCATGGCTCAATTTTTCTCCTTCTTTTCAAAAGTTAATGAGTCCATTTATTTTTGCCACTTTAACTATTCACAATTATATGACTCATTGATTATTTCAGCTTTCCTTTCTTTCATTTAAATCCCAACCCACCAGTTGTGAACCACTGCATTTTACTATCAAGCATTAAACTAACTAACCCTTTGAAATGTACTTTTCTGATATTCATACCCATTTTATTTACTTTCCTTTTGTGAGCCAATATGAATAGTCTCTGTGTCGATGGGAGTCTGCACAGCATTTTTCCTATAAATCAAGTCTATATTGTGGGGAAATAACTATTTATACAGCTCTTTGGTAGACAAGGAGGCTTAATGAAATCTAATAAAGCTTATTCTTACTTAGCCTAGATTATTTGCATATATTACTTGTATGAGATGTTGTATAAGCACATATTGTATAAATGCAGCTTGTGGGTCATAAAAAAAACAGGTATCTGTAAATAGTTTGCAAGCGTGTTGGGTAAGTTCAGCTTAGGCAATTTAAAACACACAGCAATAAACTGCATGGATCCGAGCCATCATTTATATCTGCAGCAACATACATGAAGCACACATACCAGTTGAGTCACAAAAGGCAGGGCTCTGCATAACCTCTCCTTCACCATCTACCTTACATTCATTTCCTGTTCTGCCTCTCTAACCCATGCTGAAACCAGAAGTGCCAGACTCCAAAGTGTCTCAACCATATTTATTCTAGTGACTACTTCACTTTTAATTGAGCTGAATAATTAGCAGGACAAGCTGAGGGAGCACACACATAGAATTACAAAAACTGCTGATAATAATAATAAATTTTACAATTTAAAACTAAATTAATTTGCAAGTTATATAATAAAGATGTAAACAAAATCATTAAAACGCTGTGCACTCTTGTCCTATATTACTGTCATGATCACAAATTTCCAGTCTTTCCATTGATCTTAAAGGGATAGTTCAATGAAAATAAAAGCTGGGTGATAAATATTAACAAAAATGCAAATCACAATTAAATCAAAAACTGTGAAAGTTATGTTGTCAAGAAGCATGGGTCTGCGATTAGTAGTAAATATCCTCCAAAAGCCAGAGGGTGATCCTGAGCGGAAATTCCAATACATCGAGAAATGGATGTTGGCTATTGATTAAATCAACAGCGATAATAAACACAATATTGTGTAGCTTGTCAGTGAACAATGTCAGTTTCCAACATTGGGAAGAAACTGGACAAATTCGGTGACAGCTAACTAGAGAAACAAACATACTTTCATGCATATTATAGATTGTTTCCAATCTATTTCAGTTTCCACTATCAGAATTTGTGAATTGGACCAAAATAGTGAACTGTACTATACTTTTTGGGACCCTTTTGTAAGGGTACGTTGCATAATAATACAGTACCTAAAGCAGGGGGACTCAACCCCGTTTGTGGAGATCTACCTTCCTGCAGAGTTTAGCTCCAACCCTTATCAAACACAACTAAACCAACTAAAGGGCGATTTATACTTCTGCGTCAAGCGCACGCGTATGCTACGGCGCAGCCTACGCGTGGACGCATAGCCCCTCGCCGTGGCCGTCGGCGTCGTTGACGTGCACCTTTAAAAATATGTAACGCGTACGCGTAGCGCAAGCTCTCTGATTGGTCGGCTTGGTAGCGCTGACGAGTGTTGGCGGAGGTGAGAGCCGCGCGCCCGATGCAGCGAGTAATTACAAGTGTGGAGTCCCGTGAAGGAGCTCCAGATGGAGACTGTTGTTTTGTGTTTACCTCATGATTAAAGTTGTTCCACGTCCGACGGTTCCCGCCTCAAAATGAGCGAGTTTGAGCCACTTGTACATTAAGGAAGTGTTCAGGAAAAACAAAAAAACCAGCGAAGAAAACTCGACACAGAGAAACATAAACACCTACTGCCAGCTAGCGTTTCGGAAGTTTATTGCAGAGAAACAGAAACAGCGCGCAGAAGTATAAATGGTAATTAAAAACAGGTGAGTTTAATCAAGGTTGCATCTCCAGAAACAGGATTGAGCACCCCTGACCTAAATGGTGGGGCTAGACTCACTGCTCAATGCTGATTGGTTTACAGTAGATCCTAATTTTTGCATGCTACAAAGGAACAACAATATGGAAAGCATCACTTTTCAATACACAGCAAAAAAATGACATCATAATAATACAAAGACAGCATGCAGCAATGTTTGTAAGTCTTCTTGTGACATACAGGCACATGCCAAGAAGCAAGAACAGGATCTACTGTATGTACTCCATCGTTTATGGGGCCGTTTACATGTTGCATCTAAGAACACCTGGAAAGCGTGACTCGTGCAATTTTGATGCTCTATTTGCATGCCCTGGAAAACGTCAGAGATAACCAGCTCTACAGCGTTCTTCATGGCAAAATGACATTGATCATTACTTTCTGGCGTACACCAAGTCTACCAAGTGAAGTCAATTGCAACATTCTGAAATACACCATACCTACCAAATAAAGGTACTATTGGCAGTAGAAACACAAGACTAATCATATCAAACTGTACTGTATATCGAATGTCTTAAAACTATTAAACAAAACACATTATTATCTTAGGACCAGCTATTGGTAGAGTGGAGAGACAGTGATAGAGCCAATTCGGTGGATGGGGATAATTGGAAGGCCATGATGGGTAAGGGCCGATGGAGGGAATTTGGCCAGGACACCGTGGTTACACCCCCACTCTTTACAAGAAGTGCCATGGGATTTTCAATGACCACAGAGAGCCAGGACCTCGGTTTAATGTCTCATCCGAAAGACACTGACAGTATAGGGTCCCCTTCACTATCCTGGGGCATTAGGACTCACAGAGGCCACAGGTTAAGCGCCCCGCTGCTGGCCTCACTAACACCACTTCCAACAGCAATCTAGTTTTCCCATGTGGTCTCCCATTCAGGTACTGACCAGGCTCAGTCCTGCTTAGCCTTAGTGATGACTGTATATATTGGCACTTCAGCTCTGTCAGGAAAAATTGGTAAATGAAGCTGTATGGATAACCAAACGCATTCTGACTTGTTAAATCCTCCATTTCAGTGCTTAAATTGGGTAGTTAAATCCAATCCTGCGATGAAGAGCAAATAAAATGCTTAAGCAACACAACAGTACAGCTGGCAATCTCTCTCCATTACTCTGCCAGCTTAGAGACTCAGCATTAAGTTGCAATATAGAGATGTTAACACCTCTCCTACTCCCCTATTCTGAACAGACAGGATGTAACAGTAGGACATATTTTGCATATCTTAAGTCCCCAAATGAATCTTTAAAAAAGTGCCAGCAGTCTATCAGCAGCCTATGTTTTATTAAACAGCTGTACAGTTTAAACTGGGACATCTTCATTCTGTTCAGTTATTCAGACCCACACACTATCTCAGTACTGAGTGGTGTGAAATTATGTTTCGGCCAATGCTCTCATATCTATTTAGTGACTGTTAAAGCTCCAAGATGCGTAAAAAATGAAAGGTTATTCCATATGTCACATTTTAAAGGGGTCACAAAATATTCTTAATCTTTTAAAATATTAGAGATAGGGTTATAAAACATCTTTCAAGTCTCATATTCCTTCCTAAATAGCCCACATACAATTCTGTTGAAACCTTTCAAAATGGTTTTATATGTTGTCATAATATGATGTCATAGTGTGGTGAAAGATCAATGCCTACACTTCTACTTTAGCTCTACACATTGGTGCATAAAACAAGGATTTCCCAGGCAACAAAATAGTGAAGATGCCTCCGTTAATTATAAGGCCATTTGAAGTGGAAGCAACATTACTGACATACTCCAAGTGCTTGAGTCACATCTGACAGGGAGAAATGGATTTGCTCACGCAAATGGTCACTTTGTTGCATTCAGAGTCAACAGCTTGTAGTTGCTTCCTGCCACAAAAGCTGTCTACACTGGACATGACAAAGTGAACGTTTGAGTTAGCAAATCCATTTCTTCACGTCAGAAGTTGTGTAAGTGCTTAGAGTATGTCAGAGATAGAGCGGAGCATCAGTTCACCCTCAAAGATTTTTCGTGTTGCGTTGTGCCATTTTCAGCGTACACAGAAAAAAACAGTGTAAACAAAAAAGACAGAATGACATAAAAGTTTCAACTTTTGTAGACCCAGTGTTATACAAGGAGGAAGTGGCTGAAAATTATTTGAGCAAGAGTATGATCCTTTGTTAGTGTTTGATCAATTTTAAGATTTTATTTTTACCAAGACAGTTTGATGCAGACTGTTCTGAGTGACTGAAAGTAAAAGATAATGTTGTGCTGACTGTATTTTAATGCACACATAATGTCACAAACCACAATTAACAGCGTTTTTTTTTTTTTTTGACCATGCATCTTTATTACTTCGTTACATATATTGTTTGATATGCCCTATATATGTTTTTGACCAAAATGGCCCTGTTTTTAAAGTACACCATAAAAAGTATCCAACTATTATTTTTGACCCTGGACCACAAAACTAGTCTCAAGTTGAATGGGTATATTTGTAGGAATAGAGTGCATAAATACTAAATAATCCAGTTTTGCACATAACGTTAATTCGCATTTTTGGATGGAAACATAGCTAATGTCTTGCTAACATTACAAGTTGACCCCAGAGAACATTATACAACTTTAACCCAGGTTAATCCAGTTCATGACATCTTTAAAGGAATAGTTCACACTGAAATAAAACACTGTCAAATTCTAACCTAACTGACCTTAACTGTTTGAACAAAAAAACTGAATTTTGTATTCCAACACCATACAAGTCACATTAGATTGAGTAAATTACAACAGATTTTTCATTTTTGGGTGAACTACTGATTTAACTGCTAGTCGTCCTTGCGCCCATGCTGAGCAGTAGAACTTTTTTGGATGGAAATGCATATTTTATGCACTCACACTGGGCTCCAAGTCCAGCGTTACACATTGATTAACATTTGCAGAAACTCAAATCAATATTCACTAGACTAAGGCCAGTAGCATTGTACCGCAGAAAAATGGCTAGAAAAGTCTGGAGCCTGTCTAGTGTCTGTGCATGTGCCGTGGGAGAGACCTTTGCCCTCTCATCATAAGACAGACAGTTTCCATTGGGTCCAAAGGTGGTCAACATCACATGGGCTGCCAGTCTGTGTTTGTTTGCACCATGCTTTCCGTCCTATAATTCCAAGCCATGGCAACACAGGAGCAGGAGTGCCAGTGTAACACAGGAATGTGGATATTATAACAAGAGCTAAGTTTGCAAAAAAAAAAAAACACCATCGGAATGAGTTTGCAGGGCTGTGAAAACACTGCGGCGCTGCAGCTCTGTGGATACTTACACAGTTGTCACAAGGGCATTCCAGGCTAGAAAGGCAAGGGAAGGAGAAAAACAAAGTCAGCAGCATCAGCAGTACCGCCTCCCTCTCTCTTTTTTTCCCCACTCCAGATATAGACAGCTGTTAGAGTCCTTCTTTTAAAGATATAGCATCTTCAGGAAAAAGGGTGCAGGAACTCTAGGCCATGCTGACTAGTAAAACCCTTGGGGCAAACACAACGAGGGAGGAAAATAGCTCCTTTTGAGGCCTGTTGGAGCTGGAAGATTGAGGGAATGTCAGCCAGGAATTCTGGTGCCGGAGAAGGGGGGGTAGGGGGGTCTGAGCTGAAATGAATAAAGCCCATTCTTTATACATGGAGAAATGCCGACTTAAAAAGAAGGGTAGTTGATTAGGGCTTGTTTTGCTTTTGTGACCTCCGTGCTTACAAGGTCTCGATCCCCCTGCTGAGTCCGGCAGTGGCCTGGAGGAGTTCATATCAGACTCGTTTGGTTGTTTTTCTTTCCTGCAGAGATGTAAAAGCAGGTCGTTTTGTTTCATGGCCGATCAGGAAAATGTCGTGGAAAAAAAGCATTTGGGCATTACTAGATTTTACACAGTATGTTTGCGTGGTGTAATTGGAGACTTGTCACGCTGCAGAATTAAATTAAATTAAATTAAATTAAATTAAATTAAATTAAATTAAATTAAATTAAATTAAATTAAATTAAATTAAATTAAATTAAATTAAATTAAAAATAAAAAACGAAATAAAATAGAATAAAACTAAACTAATTAATTAAATAAAGAAAATTAAATAATTAAACATTGTAAAGGTGTAAACATCCCATAAATAATTAAAAAAATGTAATTCAACAAAATAGACATTGGGGTTAAGTATCAGACACTGATAATCTGTATAATTTACCCAAAATGGAAAATCAAATAGATTTAACTTAGCATCATGTATGATAATGGTGAATACAACATAGTACACTAATATGGTCAAACATGGAAGCGCAAGTGTGTTAACTATTATTATTACTAAATAAAAAATATAGTACATTTAAAATATTTTTAAAAGCATCTACTTAGAGAAGCCATGTATCAAATAGAATTATATAGATTTAGCTAACCGCAATCATGACCATGTCTATTCTGTTGTCACCAATATCCAGGCGAAAGGCCCTCTAAAACTCATTTAAGCCTGTTCTTTATTAACACCAAATGAACAAAACAGCAAGCATTTGGCTTTGTTTAAATTGAATAATGTATCATGAGATCAATATCACTTATCAATCTGAAAATCATATGAGTGTACCAGTATAATGGCAATAATAAATACAACAGCTTGACAATGTGGGATAACAGTTAATATCCAGAATGTACATGTTTAGGCATGTTTGAGCAGTCCAGTATATTATTGTATGTTTGATGTTTGCATGATGGTAATCACGTTTAACCAAACATTTGCTGTTCATTTACTAATAGCCTGCTACCGTTGTTTAACTTTGTCAATTTGAATTTTAAGTGAAATTTATTTATAAACTAATTTCGAGAGGATCATGTGCTTATGATTGCTTGCAGCCGGCCCCGCATTATTCAATTTATGATTCACCAATCAGACGATTCCTAAACCACTATAAATACCCTAAGTTCCATATAACAGCCATCTTCGTTTTGAAGAATCCCCCCTTCCACCCCTACTCCTCCTCCTTTCCTAGATGGGTGGCATGGTGGCTCAGTGGTTAGCACTGTTGACTTACAGCAAGAACGTCACTGGTTCTAGTCGTTACCAAGCCAGCCGACGTTTCTGTGCGGAGTTTACACGTTCTCCCCGTGCTCACGTGAGTTTCCCCCGGGTTCCCTGGTTTCCTCCCACCGTCCAAAAATATGCAACTTAAGTTAATTGACTAATCAAAATCGGCACCATAGACATGCTCCTAGTAGGTAGTTATCTCTTAAGAGCAATCCCTATCTGTTCATTAGCTACTACAGCAGGGGAATTCTCGAGATCTACCTGAACTCAAACTCCCCTCTCGCCTTGCAAACGGGAGGGAGCCCCGGGCTCGAGGATCTTATGAGCTCAGGGCTCTCTCTCGGGACAGCATGTTAAACAAGCTTTATAATCAATCATCAGCTAAGTGTGAACTTTTGAAATGAATTTTATTTAAATTCTTGGTAAAAAAAAAGTTTTTTTTTAATTAGGTGACCCCTAAAACTAATTTATTTTAAATGACTTCAATATAGGATGTTTAAGATTAAATTCACCTTCATATTTATTTACACTATGTTGATCATTTCTTGTGTGCTTCCAAAAGATGATTTTCATCATAGGTGCCCTTTAATTTTGACTGGTTGAAAGTAAATAATAATAATAATAATAATAATAATAATATGTAAATGTTCTGGGGAATAATTTAGGCTCAGCAATATGGAAACTCTGAGTATCTGATACAATTTATTCCTTAGGTAAATGAATCCCAATTTCAGGATGGTCAAATATTTGTACGGTCACATTTACAACACATTTTTAAAGATCTACATGACACATATGCATATGTAAAACTTACGCAGATAAGGTCATAAATAGTAAGTGTTAAAAGCTCCATGTATGTATTTTAAGAAGTGCGTGGAGAGAATTAAAGCTCTCCCTATTCTATCATGCATATGGTTTTATAAACCTGAAAATACATTTCTTTTTTTTCTCATTTGTCAGCAATTTTTTTACACAAAAGCCCCTCGATTTTGTGTGAAAGCAGTAAAAGCCTAATTACATGAAGCAATATAGAATCTGAAAGTCAAATTGTTATCGTCAGTGGTTAGCATCCATTTCTCTCGAATGAAGTTTGTCATACCTAATGCTGACAATTTCACAGAGAGATAATTTTCATGAGCTCCAGCTTAAAGCTAAATTGTCTGAAAGTACTGTCTTTCACCTACTATTTGATGAGGGCGATAAATGACTCATCTGGTAAGTTTTGTTGCAGTAAACATTTGTCATGATGTTCTGCTGCAGTTGCCTGGCAACCTTTGCGAGATGAGAGAGATAAGTATGGCAGGGCAGCCCACACTGCTCTAATCAAGTTGCTGAGATGAAGCTAATTATTGCTCTGGTGAAATTTAAGGACAAAGACAAAGTCCTAATCTTCTCTCTGCCAAGCCAATGGAAATCCCATTTCTGGGTGAAATTTCAGGGTATGATATTCCAAGGGAAAAACAAAATGATATTTAGATTTTACCCATGTAGAATTTTTACTTTTGCTGCAATGCATATGGACTAGCACAAATGAAATTTCAATATGAGCATATTTCACAAAAATGGATTTAAATTGAATAATCATTAAATAAATTAATAGACCTTAGATGTGCCATATAGTTAATATATTAATAATACATTTGTTTTTATTCCTGTGCAATAGATTAAAAGATTCATTAGGTTGCTTGATAAGTGTTGGTAAAATAATGGAAGTGTTTGTGTTGTTCTTTGTGCAGAAGTAGTCAGTCAGTATTTGTCTACATATAAACAAAAAAATACATTAATACATACACTAACCGGCCACTTTATTAGGTACACCTGTCCAACTGCTCGTTAAAGCAAATTTCTAATCAGCTCAATGCATTTAGTAGGCATGTAGACATGGTCAAGACGATCTGCTGCGGTTCAAACTGAGTATCAGAATGGGAAAGAAATGCGAATTAAGTGGCATGATTGTTGATGCCAGACAGGCTGGTCTGAGTATTTCAGAAACTGCTGATCTACTGGGCTTTTCACGCACAACCATCTCTGGGGTACAAGAACAGGAAACTGAGGCTACAATTCGCATAGGCTCACCACAATTGGAAAAACATTGCCTGGTCTGATGAGTCTCGATTTCTGCTGAGACATTCGGATGGTAGGGTCAGAATTTGGTGTCAACAACATGAAAGTATGGATCCATCCTGCCTTCTATCAACGGTTCAGGCTGGTGATGGTGGTGTAATGTTGTGGGGTATATTTTCTTGGCACACTTTGGGCCCCTTAGTATCAACTAAGTATCATGTCAACGCCACAGCCTGCCTGAGTATTGTTGCTGATCATGTTCATCATTTTATGACCACAGTGTACCCATCTTCTGATGGCTACTTCCAGCAGGATAACACGCCATGTCATAAAGAGTGAATCATCTCTAGTTTCTTGAACATGACAATGAGTTCACTGTACTCAAATGGCTTCCACAGTCACCAGAACTCAATCCAATAGAGCACCTTTGGGATGTGGTGGAATGGGAGATTCGCATCATGGATTTGAAGCCGACAAATCTGCAGCACCTGCATGATGCTATCATGTCAATATGGACCAAAATCTCTGAGCAATATTTCCAGTACCTTGTTGAATTTATGCCATGAAGGCTTAAGGCAGTTCTGAAGGCAAAAGGAGGTCCAACCCAGTACTAGTAAGATGTACCTAATAAAGTGGCTGATGACGGTAAAACATTTCTTTTTATACATATTAAATGATGACTTAAATAAAAATGCAAAAGGTTTCTGTGATGGTCAGTGGACAGAAATAAAACATTAGTCAAAAGAAAGAATTTACCATGACAGAAAAAAAAATGTGTTTTTTGTTGGGGTGAATGCTAGTGCTGAGCAGTATCATCAGTCATCATTTCTCATCTTGCTGAATCTGTGCACTGCTTTTGACAGTTAATTGCCAGATCCCACCTGTCAACCCTCATGACAAAAGCTATTTCAAAAACTGCACAGGGACAGTACATCTTTGATCAAATCTTACCTCTCAGGTATCCTTTAGGGTGTCTTCGAGGGCTGAGTTATGTAAGAGACAACATCTAGCTACTGAGGTCCCTCAGGGCTCGGTGTTTGGACCACTTCTCTTCTCCTACACATCTTTACAAGAATTGTACATTCAGAGACAATAGTGTTTATGATCTAACCACAGCAACTCGCATCTCAGACTACTTGACAGAAATACCATGGCCATCACCTTCAACTCAACCCCGCAAAGTAAGACCAGCTTGTAATTTTGGGCAACTCAACACATCACCACTTCTCCATTTAGCTAGATTTCCATCAACCATCGCATGTATCAAATCATATTACCAAAACTGTCCACCCTGCAGATTTGACTTACACAATAATAGGTAGATCACAGGTCCTTCCTATCGGAGCATGCTACACAACTCATTGTCCAAACACTTGTTCTATCCCGGCTAGATTAGTGTACTGCTCTCTTTGCAGACCCTCCTTGCAGAACCATCAAACCTCTGCAAATGATCCAGAATGAGCTAGCAACAGTGGCCTTTGATGAGCTAAATAGAGCACAAGCAACATCTATTTTATCACAGGTAAACATCACAGATCTTTACATCAACATTTACTAGCTAGTGTAATCCCTCAAAGTCTTAAAACTTCCCTATAATGTGTTAGATAAATTGGGACTTGTCATTTCATGACTTACAAATTGTTGCTCTCTATTAGGTTAAGATTGTGTCAGTAGTTCTTCTCCTTTTTTAGCAAGTTAATTGTTAAAACTGAAAAAATATAAAATGGTTTCAATTAATGTAAAAGTGACTGCTGTGATGACATTTGAGTTCCCACATGATTTAATAGATTGCTTTACTGCTCCCCCAAAAATGAAATGTTATTAATTACTCACATTCATGTCATTCCAGTCCACTGAGACTTTTGCTATCTTCGAAACACAAATTAAGAAATAAAGTCCAGAAAGGATCCAAACATATTTCCATGTCCTTTCAGTGGTTCAACTGTAATCAAACAATATTCCAAAATCACTTTTGTGTGCCGAAAAACCAACTCTGTTCACCTATATCTTCTCTCAAGCATCAGGTCATCAGGGTGTGCATTTACCACGGGCAGCACAACATACTGCCATTAGAGTCAGTAGTAGGGCCGAACAACCGACCCTTCGTTAAGCCCCGCCCTCATTAGTTACTGTTGTTACGCTTGTCAAGCTTTCGTGCCTGGCACGTCTATTACAATATGTACAGTTGAAACCAGAAGTTTACATACACTAAAAAAAAGGAACATAACCTTTTTTTTTAAATGTCTGGTGTTAAATCATACTAAACATTCACTATTTTAGGTCCGTTAGGATTACCTAAATCATTTACATTTGCTAAATGCCAGAATAATGAGAGAATATTTTTTGAGAAATTTTCATTAATTTCTAGACAGTCAAAAGTTTACATACATTTCCTTGGTATTTTTTTTTGCTTTGCTTTTAAACTGTATAACTTTGTTCAAATGTTTTGGGTATTCTTCCTCAAGCTTCTCACAATAGTTTGAAGAAATTTTGGCCCATTCCTCCTGACAGAATTGGTGTAACTGAGTCAGATCTGTAGGCTGTCTTGCTCAAACAAGCTTTTTCAACTCTGCCCACAAATTTTCTATAGGATTGAGAACAGGGCTTTGTGGTGGCCACTCCAAAACAATCACTCTGTTGTCCTTAAAGCACATTTTAACAAATTTGGCAGTATGCTTAGGGTCATGGTCTGTTTGGAAGACCCATTTGTGGCCAAGTTTTAATTTCCTGGCTGATGTCTTGAGATGTTGCTTCAGTATTTCTACATAATGTTCTTTCTTCATGATGCCATCTATGCTGTGAAGTAGACCAGTCCCTCCTGCAACAAAACAGCCACACAACATGATGCTGCCGCCCCCATACTTCACAGTTGGGATGGTGTTCCTAGGCTTATAAGCTTTCCTCTTTGTTCTCCAAATGTAACACTGGTCATTATGGCCAAACAGTTCAATCTTAGTTCCATCAGACCACAGGACATGTCTACTGGTAATTTAGAACATTTTTGGCGAACAGGTGAGATATCTGAGAAAGCCAGACAAAAGGACTGCAGTATGCATTACAGGGGTATATTCACGACTTAATACGCAACCGATATTAGAAAATAATTGAATCAAAATTGAAGCTAGGTTAGCCTAGCCGCCTCAAACACAGAACATTCAACATAGTGCATATATCACTGTGATGGATATTGCCGTCTATCACTGAATGTGTCAGGAATATCGAAAACAAAACCAAAGTAACCCGCTCTTTTAGCGCCCCTCCCACAGCTTGATCCACACTGGCTTTTCTCCCCTTGGGTTTTAGGTTTTGGAAAAGAAAATAATTCCACCATCCCATCCAAACTTTTAGGATACCGGATATCAGATTTGCACAATCCATATGCACAACGATTTTGCTTGTTTCCCTCTTGACAGACCTCCTGCGTGTAGCTACGGTTGCTAAGCCACGATTGGTGTGTGGCAGTTTTCGGGTGTGGCTTAGCGAAGGGTTAATTAATAGGCATAAAACTGCATTTGTGATTTAGCAAAAGATGCGACTGTCTTGCACATCATGTGAGGAAAGTACGGTGATGTGATCAGCAATAAAACTTCACCAAAGGACAGAGGGCACTTTCTCTTGTGAGTCGCACTGAACAACCAAATATGCCCTGAAGAAACCAAAGAAAATACCAGTATATGGGAAATCCTTATAGTATGATAAACAGAAGATTAAAATGCTTTCGTTTGATTCAACAGGATTAATAAACACATGACCACTACAACGTAGTTTATCGGAGTTCTTCTTATTATAGTATGTTCTTCTTATTGTAGTATGTAATGATGCAACACCTTTGTCACTGCTTATTAGAATGCTATTATTCAGTGTAAGAAGACACATTTCACAGGACTTAATTCAAACACTTAACTGAAGCTCTGAAGTGAGTTGAGTTTTGATTTAAAACATCATTACATATTATATTTGCACATGCTTTCAGGTTTAACATTAACAACATTTACAACAAAAAGATGTAGTTCACCGAGAAACTATACACAAAAAGCTGTCAATATTGCAGAATCATTATTTGTGGTTTGACTATCACATGATGATATCGCATGCAAAATTATACTATGCCTGTAGTAAATGATCTGATCTGATGCAGAAGACACTGGCAAACAAAGTGATTTTACATTTTTTTGGTGCAGAAAGGTGTTCTTGGAGCTTCATTTTATAACAGTTGAAGCACTGAAGTCACGTAGAATGTTTTGACAGTTTTTGGTACCTTTTCTGGACTTTAAATATCTTGGGACCACTGCTGTCTATTGCGGATGAGGAAGCTCTCAGATTTAATCTGAAATATCTTAATTTGTGTTCAATAGATGAATGAACATCTCAAGTAACTGGAGCGACAGACACCAACTGATTCAATTCAAGGTCTTACATTGTCTACACTACACTAAAGCCAAGATCCATAAAATCTTTCCTTCTGTCTCACCAATGTGCAAAAGATGCAAGACAGCAGAGAACACGGTTGATCTTGCTTTTTGACTCTGTCCCTTACTGATCAGATTCTGGACAAACATATTTGACTGGTACTCCAAGGCTTATAGCAGACCTTTTCTACCAATTCTACCGAACTTGCCATCTTTGGCTTCTCACAAAACACATCTTCTCTCCCTTAAACAAAGTAAAGAGTCTTTAATGCAAGGCATAGTGGTGGTTAAAAGACTAGTGCTTAGTGCCTTGTTAAGTTGGGCAGGAAGTTGAAACTAATTTTCATGTGAAGCAATACATCCCTAAAACAATGACCTGTGTACAAGCCCCCAAAATGACACTTTTTAACACATTAGAATAAAAAAATCTGAATTGAACCTAAACTGGCACACTATTTTACCACAATATTTGAACCACAATATTAATATTAAATCTTAAAAACGAGGTAAACTAGGTGCCCTTTAATGCATCGAGAAGCACATTCTACTGCACTGTTATAAAATGTTTTGGTTTTAATTTAATGTTAAATGTTGACAAGTTGTCACAACTGCTTCCGAATTTCTTTGTTAATTTCACCAGCATTTCATTTAATAAACTGTTGTCATTAAGTAACTCTAGGGTAACTCTGGAACTCTCTGTGGTCATTAAAAATCCCAGGATGTACTTCGAAAAAGAGCTGCACGATTAATCGAAAAAGGATCGCGATCTCGATTCGACCCCCTAGACCAGGGGTCATCAACTACATTTGTCAGAGGGCCAGAGTTTTACCAGACAGTCTCCTTGGGGGCCGGACCCCCAGAAGAAAATCAAATAAAAATCTGAGAACATCTGTTTGAAACAATAAATGCTTAACACCGCATAGTCTGTCTGAGTCTGTCCTCGTTTCGAAGTGCAGCCTAAATATAGTCATAAATGGTGGTTATTCTGACAAGAGACTCAGTTGTTGTTATTTTTAGTTGCTTTAATAGTGTGGACTAGGGCTGTGCGATTTGGGGAAAATATCAAATTGCTATCTAATACCTAATTGTTTTTATTTATTTATTTTTTGACAGATATGGCGTTTTCGATTTGATTTGCGATTTAATTTTGTAGTCATATTTTAGCTTCAGTGTGTGTACTGAAAGATAATAAATTTGCATATTAAAAGTATATTTTCATATTTGTTTATTATAAATTTTCATTATTTTTATAAAACTGTAATATTAAACTTACAGTTTAAATGCCCATTTGTAAATAAACACTTAAAATAGTAAAATAGTGTGATAAGCAATTTGACAAAATGGTTTAAAATGTATTTTGGTTCATCAAAAAGTGTGGTTATGATAACCATCCGACAAGATAATGCAGTAAAAATTTGTTCTTAAAATGTCACTAAAATGTAATATTTATACCTCATAATGAAATAGAAAATCAGGCGAATAACTGCAAAGATAACCCATTCAAAAAGCTGGCTACAGGCCTGACAGTGTAATGTTAAAAGAATGTTTATTAACTGATAACGAGAAAGTTTAATAAAGACTTCCGTTTATTTTAGCCATAGTGCAAATGAAACATGTCTCATGAGTATTAATAAAAGATGGAGCACAGGCTATAGTTTTTTTGACAAACTGTTTCAACCGAAATTGCACATGCTACTCAGAGAGATCAGGAGAACTAGCATGCAGGCATCATATACTTTTGTATTTAGCTGTTTATTCTGCGTTAAAGCGGGGAAAACATGAGCATTAATGCCATGATTATCATGATGGACTCATTCAGTAGCGAACTCGAGTTTATGTGACTTACACTTTTCGTTGAAAAAAGCTCTATGTCCTTTTTTGCTGCCGCCATCCTCATGGAAATTGACCTGCGCTGTTTAGGCGCTGCTTTTGTGAACGCAGCTACATCCTCTCACATGACAGCAGGGAAAGGCACAGCCTTTCTAGGTTAACATGTCTAGGTTAATATTGACAGTGTGATTTTTTTTTTACGTGAATTAAATTATTGGTGGGGACATTTCAATAGTTGGTCCCCCTCCGCGTCCCCTTCGTCCATACTAAATCTACGCCCCTGCAAACAGCAGTGGATCACAAGCTCACAAACGCATTTAAATCTGTAAACAAAGCGGCATGCGTCGCGTTTTCAACGTGGCTTCAGACGCGATCTAAGAATATAAGCAGTTAACCAGATACAGTACAAGCCACGTGGAGTGGTTACAAGTAACAAAACACAATTAAACACAGAAGTTGCAAGCTAGAGAAAACGAGGCGGCAACCATTTTAAATCGCACTTACTTACATTTGTAAAATGGAGGAAGAAACTGATCCATGAACTGTGTACTGTAAAGTTCCTGTCAAGCGCTGACAAAGTCCCATTCATTAATAGTCTTTTCTGATCCTTCCTTTAACAAATGGCCTCTTCACAGGCTCTTCACAGTCTCATCTTTGAGTAGGGAAAATAAGACTAACGTTCCCTCACACTTCAGAGCACAGCGTCTTCACGAAAGGATTCTTTTTCTTTCTACAGTGTTTGTGGGCGGGGCCAGGGGTTTAAATTTTCCAGGGTCTGCACATGCAACAAATGGACAGGGCTTGAGTTCTGTATTGCCGTCACACCGACACGGCTAAAGATTCATTACCAAGACAATTCATTTGAACCACTCTGAGTCGAGTGGTACTTTCAGAAAGTACACAAGGTGTACTTTCAGATTTAAGCCTTAGCTGGATATTTCACTTCACGTAGAGCTGTGTTACACACTGCATGGAAGGTCATTTTCAAAAACCCATAATAGGAGCTCTTTAAGTTTTCCGAATTTGATTGTAATGCAATAATGAGCACCTTTTGTAAAGCTGCTTTAAAACAGTAATTATTGTGAAAAGTGCTATACAAATAAACTTGAATTGAACAGCAGAAGTCAAATTAAATCAAATCACTTTTATTGTCACATCATCAGCAGCACGTGTGCTATGATGAGTGAAACGCTTAGGTAGTGGCTCCAGACAGTGCAAAATACAAACAGTGCAAAATACAACAACATACTTAATAAATAAATAAAAATAATAAAAAAACAAAAAACAAAAAAAAAACCAAGACGATGTGCAATAAGCAATGTTGACAGCAATGCGTAGAAGACGATGAACAGGTGTACACATAGTTGTAGGCAGTATTGTTTTAAATATGAATTGGAAGTAAATAACACCACAGGTAGCATCAGTCCCAATCTACATCCCTCAATTAGACATGCAGACTTCAGAGAAGACTTTTTAAATGGTTTAATATTCACAGACAATTGTTAGCTGTTATTTGTTGCATCGTACAGCCCTAGAGCCCTTTTAATTTATTCATCCATAAACTGCCAACACCCGTGACAAACCCAAAACAGAGACTGGATGAACTGATATATTGCCCAGCACTTGCGAACACATATGAGACAAAGAGAGATGCAAAAGTGTGTGTCCATCCTATGCAAGCGTCATTCACACAAGATCTGTCAATCTTACTTTAGTCATGTTTGCTGGGAAGAAAGCCACTAACCATCATCCAGGAAGAAAATATGGAAATAACAAAAAAATAAATTAAGCTTTTCTTCAAACAGCTCAGTTCAAGCATCAGACTGCTTAATTTAATAGCTTCAGGCTGCCAATTACATTCAGGGGAGCAAGCAGTACACTGTCAATTTCATCCTGTTGGGTTGAGTATTAATTTCCAATGACTCTTGTTGCTTGGAGACCGGCATAAAGTTGGATTGCTTCAATGTTTATTTATCAGAGTGCTTTCAGCCAGTGGAGGGGAATAATGCTAGACATACTTAAGATGGGAATAATATCCTCAGTTCAGCACAGTGAACTCACCGTCTGTACTATGGCATTTCCAGATTACTGAAAAAAGAAAGCCAAAACTGTACAAATCACAACAGGTGTGCCTATTTTGATTTATGATCTTCTGCACAATAAGAACAACTGTGATCACTAACAGCATAAAGACGGGACATCTTGCAAAAAAAAAGTCATAAAAGTCATGACGGAAATATTGATTTTAACATCAAATAATAGGTCAATAGTAGTAACAAATTAAATGCAGTACAAACCAATTCCTGGTTTAATATATTTTATCTTCTGGAAACTAGTCACAGCTGGCTTCAAGTCATAACGGGTCAAAATATTAACGTTGATGAGAAGAAAACAGACAAACTGTTCTGAAACACAGCTCATGTTACAGCTAGCGATACTACTTAGTTAACTGATTTGATTATTGACAATTTGACATGATCCAGAATGTCTATATTTTTGGTTTAGTGTTGGTCTGTAAGCTCAAATCTTCTATGTTATTTCATTAAAACCTTAGACGCAAGTATGTAAGAATTAGATTGTTTCATTTTAAGCAAAAGTGATACTTAAAGTGTGTACCTACTGCTGATATTTTCTTTCTTGAGTATTTAATTGAATTGGGGAAAATAACAATAATTCATTCATTCATTTTCTTTTTCAGCTTAGTCCCTCAAAATAACAATAACATAATATATTATTGGTAAAATGTCCAGAACATCCATATATAAAGGTAAAAAAATTTGTCATAGGGCGGTAGTTTTTCCAAATGGTACACTTTTGTACAATTTTGGGAACAATACATATATTTTAGACACTAATATATACCTCTAAGGTGTCAATATGAATATTTTAAGTACAAACATGTACTTTTAAAAGATACTGTTATCTTTTAAAAGTCTTTTTTGAGAGTGTATAATAATAGACATTGCCAATATTGCTATTCGCGCGTAAATAGACGCGTGAACATTTGAGTTTACTCGCTTCATACGCGCCTCAAACTGCGCTTCATTCGCACGTCAAAATCGGCTTCATTAGCGCGTCAAATTCACTTCAGAACAGATGCGGATTCGCGTCATGGGCAGGGCTTCTGTCTGCTCGGTAACTGTAGCTTCGTCGCTAAATGGCTAACATGGATTTTATTGATAAAATAACTGTTTATGTGCTTTTATGAAGGCTGAAAAACAGCGTTGATACGTTTGAAGCCGTGTCTGAGTCCATTAGATGCTTTCAGAGGTCCACCCAGCTCTGTAAGCTCATAAACTCCTCCAGAAATTTAACCTGGATGACGGAGGTTTTAGCGGTGCTTCTGACTGAGCCGAGCCCAGTTTGATGAACTTTTGTCGGTGTCGGCTGGAGCATTTCCCCCGGGTCACCAACAACAGGCGCTACGTCACAATCACGCACCCACAAGAGCAAGCTCCTGATTAACACGGCGCGAATATTCGCAGAAGTTCAGATATTTGAACTTGAGCGTTTCGCGCGTATAGCGCAATTCGCGTCGTTCGTGTCGCAGGATGTCTATTCACGCGTTTGCTTTGACTTAACATGTGAATCACTCGTGCTTATTGCTTCTTCCGCGTCTGGTGTGAACGCAGCATGAAAAATACATACTACAAATTAGGGTTGAGTTGATAAACGATTAGGCATCATACAATAACTGTTTAATGTGTATTGCAGTTTGGAAAAGTCAAGGTTTTAAAACCGCCAAAATTTTCTATACAGTAATACCGTTCCTAAGGTATGTTTAAGATTTTATATTTACCTTTTTTTGTTGTTGTTTTTTTTAGGACAACAGTTTCTCCAGCAGAAAAAAATATCCAAAGATGGCATTTTAAATAGTAAAGAAATCTGTGTTTTTGACACCAATGAGGACAGCAGAAGTCAAGGCTTCATTTTCATTATTTAGCCTGACATGTTTACTGTTACAAAATGTTATAAACTTTCACAAAATTAAATATATTGTTTACAAAGGGGAAAAAGAGTTTTTGTTTTTTTTATCCATACATTTAAAAAGAATATATTTCAGAGCAGTAATCACAATACCGTGATACCGTGAAACTGTGATATTTTTATTCAAGGTTATCATACCGTCAGAATCTTATACCGGCCCATGCCTATAGACAATGCCATGGTCCATTGCCGATGGCCGATAGACATCGTGATCCTCCACCCCGCCCCCATCGCAGCAGCAACCCGCTCATGATAAATACACACTTAGGCCCCATTTATACAAAAAAGTCTTAATTTTAAAATGGCATTTAGAACGAAAATGATCAACGTCCACACTGGTGTTTCACCTTGCATTTCTGAAAAGCCCTCCTTCCACAGTATACTGCTGAAAACACACATCACGTGACCACACACACACACACACACACACACACACACACACACACACACACACACTCTGGCATGCACTGCAGCATATGCGCATGTCTGAGCTCCAGGCAGTCAGCGGGTGCTTTGAGCACAAAACCCCTGAGAGCAGTGCATGTCGGACAGTTTATCAAGGATGTACCACTAGATCGCGTCTCACTATAGTTGTTAAAGGTGATATTTAATTAATATTGTCTCCATCTAAAGACTCTTCAGTCTTTTGAATCTATCAGGTAACGTGTCACAGCTTCAGTACACTGCTTCAATCTTTCACTTTCACGCTTGTACTTAGTCATTTTAGCAAAAACCTCAGATACTGTTGGTTGGTTCCTGTTGGTTGTGCACCTTTTTTACCAACCAAGTTTGTCGACACCATTATAACGACACAGATCACTCTGCCTATTCATGCCAGTGTCCAGTGGAAAAATGATTGAGAGGTGGTAATTTGTGTGTAACCTATCTTTATTTATTTATGATTTGGTTATGGGTAAAACAAAGACCATGCTGGTGAGGTAGTTGAAACGGTAGGCTGCAAATAATTAATTCATTATGAATTAATAATTATTCATAAATAACTAATTCTGTGTGGAGTTTGCATGTTCTCCCTGGGTTCGCGTGGGTTTCCTCCGGGTGCTCCGGTTTCCCCCACAGTCCAAAGACATGCGGTACAGGTGAATTGGGTAAGCTAAATTGTCCATAGTGTATGAGTGTGAATGTGTGTGTGGAAGTTCCCAGAGATGGGTTGCGGCTGGAAGGGCATCCGCTGCGTAAAATCGTGCTGGATAAGTTGGCGGTTCATTCCGCTGTGGCGACCCCGCAAGGGACAAAAAGCCGACAAGAAAATGAATGAATGAATGAAATAACTAATTCACCACCACCTACGACAACGATGCCATGGTCCATCACGATGTTTCACATTAGACATCATACGATGCCAAACTGATCGACATCGCCCAACCCTACTACAAATGGTAAAAAGTTATAGCGTGTCATTTAACAGCTGTTTTATCCAAGGGAATTTGTCACACATGGCTGATAATTGAATATTATTCAGATGATGCCAGCCAATCACTGCATTACTGATCACAATTTCGAGAATTGATAGATCTGTCATTCACAATAAACACAAGCAGACTCCGTAATCTCAGTAATCTAGATATTTAATAGATTACTGAGATCGCAAACTTGAAGAACCAAATTAGCCAGATAACATTTATCACAATTAAAAGATTCAGGATCTGGCAAATCTTGCTTTAAAGGTGCTGTATGTAAGTTTTTTTACTCTTCTAAAGCATAAAATTACCATAATATGTGTGCAGATATTTAAGAAACATCCTAAGTGAACATACTTGTTTAACTGAAAAACAATGCTGAAGTCAGATATTCTGCTTTGAAAATGTTTTTTCCGTGCCGGAACGCTCTCTTTGTTTAGGTAATTTTCACATGCACATGCCAGTTTAGCCAATTATAATTCAGCACCCCGGGTTGCCATGTTGGGAAACAGCATACTTCATTCATTCATTCAGAAAGGCTCTGAAAGCATGCGTCCGTGACCGAAAAGGACAGTATGGGAGACAGATTCAGTTCCACATGAGGTTATTAATTAGCAAATGACATAAATATTACGAACGTCAACATTAGGTGAGCAGGTTACATTGTAACCGCGTGTCCTAACAACACGCTGTGACGAGAGAGGCAGTGATGAGCTATTTGGCTGTTTGCACCAGATCAAACACGGCAGAAATTTAAACACAGCCTTTCAGAAGCACAGAATATGCACTCACTCATGAAATGGTAAAGTTTAGAATCTGTTTAATACATGTTAACCCACGTTAACATCATTAAATGTAAAATGGCATTCAAACTCATATTGTTAGCATTTAGCATTGAATAAAGCACACGAGATTTACCTGAGCTGATCACTGTCATAGGTTTCACAAGTTCAGCTGTTAGAAATAGAAGCCGTTTCTAATAAATTCAATTCGAGGTGTTGGTTAGGACAAAAACTCCCTTTAATATGGAGAATATTCCCTCTATCGCGTGTCGTCGCTTTTTTTAGAACAGTTTAAATCACTCGCTTCTCTGGCATCCCACGCATGCTATTGTTTTGATCCAGGAGTGCAACACCAAGTTTAACCACTAGGTGTCAAACTTACATACTGCACCTTTAAGCGTGGTACAAACAACAGACCCCTGAATAATAGATTCTTTATAGAAAATTCCTTTAACAAAAGCACATGAACTTCCCTTTTCAGTCTTTAAACCCTCTGGTACTGTTTACTTGCCTAATCATGAATTATTTACACAACTTTCACAAGTTAACTTAAAGAGCGAGCTGAAATTATTTTCTGTGTGTGGTAATCAATATGCCACAGATGCTTGTTCATTAAGCTTCACTTGTATTGAACCCAGAACATTCCTTTAACTTACAGCAGTCAATAAATGTTGGGTATGCAGGCATGATAAATGCTAATATATCGGTGCGCTGAATGAATGTTGATTCGGGACCATTTTTACAAGCACGTTACACCTAGTTTCTAGGCCTGGAATCTAATTTGTTAGGCTCTGTGGAATCCTGGTGTTGACCCTGCATTTCTGTTACGGGAGTGTGAAATGAAGCAGAAGAGTGTATGTGCCAGGACGGCGGAATTCCACAATCATTTTGCCACGCTGAGCACAAGCTCGCCAGACAGGATGGCAACTCTATAGCAGATAGTAAGACAACGTCATAATATTGAGCAAGTTGTCAAGTGTCAGTGGCTAATATTACATTAGCGTGGCATTTGCTCCCTCAGTTTCTTCGTAATGTTGGTTTGTTGTGAAGTGTTGCACTCCTCAACTTGCCGTGCTGGTTTACATACACTAAAAAACAGAGAAACCTGCAGTGTTAGACTATAACAATGAGCAACTTCTGACAACTTTTAAATAAGCATTTAAACCCATTGGATGGATTTCAGAAGGTCTTTGATTTTATGAATAGCAGTGTTGACACAGATTAATTACAATGTTATTTTAAAGAGATAAAATGAGAAACAACACACAAACTTTGACTCTATTGCTTACTAAGTACATAAGATATAATAGTTTAAAAAACTTAGGTCCCACTTTATATTGTGTCGCTTATACCTGTGGACTTACATGGTAATTAGATGTGTAACTAGTATGTAACTACAGTGTATGTACACACGTTTACATAGTATTTACTTTTGTATTACTGGTGTAACTACACTCATGTAACAACTCACTGAATAGTATGTGTAAGTACAAATGTGTAACAGGACATTGGTAACAACAGTAGGAAAGTACACATCTGTAACAAGAATTATGTAAGTGCATTGTGTAACAACAATATGTACTTGCAGATGTTTTCCCACTTCCACACCTGTTTGCAGATCATGCACTTGTGAACACTGTATGGCAGAACTAATGCTGCATTAGAAGGTTTCACCTTGTGATACCAGTGTACTTACATGGTAACTCCACAGGAACTGTCCACTTAATATAAAGTGTAAAATGGTCACAAATTACTGTGTAACTTGTAGAAATATCTTCTATGCAACACTTACAATAACAGTGTAGTTACATGGTAACTCCACAGGAACAGTCCACAATATAAAGTTTAAAATAAAATTCATTTTCGTTTCGGCCAAGTCCCTTTGTTAATCTGGGGTCGCCACAGCGGAATGAACCGCCAACTTATCCAGCATATGTTTTACACAGTGAATGCCCTTCCAGCTGCAACCCATCTAAGCCGAAAAGAAAATGAATGAATGTATGAACAGTAATTTGTGACCATTTTACACTTTATATTGAGTGGATCCTGTGGATTTACCATGCAAGTACACTTGTATCACAAGGTGAAACCTTCTAATGCAGCCAAACAGTGTTCACAAGTACATGATCTGCAAACAGGTGTGGAAGTGGGAAAACATCTGCAAGTACATATTGTTGTTACACAATGCACTTACATAATTCTTGTTACAGATGTGTACTTTCCTACTGTTGTTACCAATGTCCTGTTACACATTTGTACTTACACATACTATTCAGTTGGTTGTTACATGAGTGTAGTTACACCAGTATACACAAGTAAATACTCTGTACCAGTGTGTACATACACTGTAGTTACATACTACTTACACATATAATTACCATGTAAGTTCACAGGTATAAGCGACACAATATAAAGTGGGACCAAAACTTATTTTCAGTTATGCAGTATAATTGAATTCATAGACTATAATTACAAATATTATGAAATAAAAATTATACAATGTATTCATACTGAATTTTGGATTAGGTTTTTTCTAGTACATTTATACAAGAAATGTATTTTAATTTTAGCACTTTAATTCAACCTAAAATTTCAGATTGATTTTGGTGTGCTTCCATTTATATATTTGTTTATTTTCCATTTTTAATTTACTTCTAATTTATTTTTCAAGATGTTTCTAAATTTTACAGGGTTAATTTAGTAATTTATGTTATTTTACTTCAGCTTTATACACAATACTTAAGTTTGATTTAATTTAAATTATCAGCACTGCCAATAAGCTATTTCTTGCTTGTCTATTTAATGCTGTGTTCACACCAGTCGCGGCACGCGCAAATATCGTGATTTATTCGAGCGTGCATAAATAGATGCGTAAACATTTTGAGTTTACTCGCTTCATTCTTGTGTCAAATTCGATTCATTCACACGTCAAATTTACTTCACAATAGACACGGATTTGGTCATGGGCAGGGCTTCTGTCTGCCCAATGACTCTAGTTTCAATGGTTAATGGCTAACATGGTTTTTGAGTGCCTGAGTCCACTAGATCCTTTCTGAGGTGCACCCAGCTCTGTGAGTTCATCAAGTCCTCCAGAAACTATACCTGGATGATGGAGGCTTTCAGCGGTGCTTCTGACTGAGCCGAGCCCAGTATGATGAACTGTTGTCCGGTGTCGGCAAGAGGATTTCCCCTCGGGACACCAACAACAAGCACTACATCATAATCACGCCCCTACAAGAGAAAGCTCCTGATTGGTTAACCCGGCGCGAATGTCTGCTGAAGTTTAGATTTTCCAACTCGAGCAGTTCACGCGATACGTGCTTTAAAATCGCGTCAAAACGATCAATTCGCGCCATGTTATTCACTCCACTTTATTCATGCGAATGCATTGATGTAACATGTAAATCACTCTCGCTTGACGCTTAATCCTTATCTGGTGTGAACGCAGCAAAATTATGACAAATCACATATTAACCCCCAGGGGTCGAAGGGGTATACGTGTTTTGAAGCATTTTCACAAGATAACGCCGAAAAAAACTTAAATTACACTTTCAGGTTTGATCGTCCAGATGTGAGCAATACATCAATCGAATCTGTTAGGTGTCTAGTTTTTTTGTGTACACTCGCAATAACAACAAAAGTGTGTGCTTTTGCAAAATAAGGAAAATAAACAGTGAAGGCACTTTCTCTTTTCTCTCTCCGTGAACTGTTTTTACAAATGCGTCAGTAAAATGCACTGAAACTCCGCGAAAACTAAACACACAGACATGAGACACATATCTATAGAAAGCATGAAGTGTCTACTTTTAAATGCAGCAAGTGCATGTTGAAAACAAATATTGGTTAATAAAGTAATCAGTATGAGACCAACGCTATGTCTAGTTTCTCTGTCTGAGCTCATTATTTTTAATGCGACCACGCTCACGAGGCTTTGTCATTACAGTACTCCACGTGACACGGGCTCCTTGTAAACTATGGTCAGAAAACACAGCGGAGTCTCCACGAATACATGAGACATACACATAACAGACATACCTGCATAAAGCTTGGAGGGTGTACTTTCCAACTCATTTTGAAAGCAAATATTGTGAATTATTCATGACCATTGTCACTCACGCATAGACCTGAGATGAGCCAAACAAATTTAACAAAATGTAAATCTTTGTAATGTTTCCTTTGAATGAGAGAATAAAATAATTTTTACATAATTGTGAAGTAAATATTCTAGCCTATCAGACTGGTTACTCAAAAGTCTTGTTCAGGCACATTTAGTGTGTTTTTTGGACCTTATTTCAGCTACATTTTTTTCTCCAAATCCTACTAACCACGCATAATATTTTTTTTCTAAAAAACACAAGCATGTACATCATTAATTGTCACATATTGTTGTAGCACAGTTTGTGCTGAATACAAATAAAATACATGTTGGCCAATATCATGTAATAAGTAGCTGAAATTAGCACAAATGTCAGGGCATGTCAAAACATCTCAGGGGCCCCAAAATCACCTCAGACCCCTGAGGGTTAATTAAAAAAATAATAATAAAGATTAAATCACTTATCGTATATGAAACAAGGCATTAAAACTTTAAAGTGAATTTAAGCTTTGCTCCATTTATTTTGAGATTTACTAACGATTAGAGCTGCATATTGGAATAATCTGATACTGCGATGTTTAATTTTTCTGTGATAAATATTGCGATATGAATACAGTTTCACAAGATGGTCTGAATAGCACTATTTGAGTGAGTCTAACAGTATTCAAATACAGAAATTGAATAATCTCATTGCAAAATAAGCTTTTCTTACTTTGCTTTGTTTCCATATATCTTCTTAGATCAAATAAAAATATTGTTTTGTTTTCACCCTCAGAAAACATAAGCCAAAATTTTGAGTTTTTCCTTAAAACCAGCAAAATTATATGCCAATGAGGCAAGTAAAATAATCTTGTTTTCACTTGAAATGTAGATATTTGGACTAGAAACAAGATTTTGTTTTTGCATAAATTATACAATTAATCTGTTACACCTTCAAACATCATACATTTTTGTGCACAAATGTTTTAAACTCTTGAAATGCAGTCACAGGCCTTTAAACCACATGCATATGATAAACCATCACTCTATACTGGTAAAACTTTTTAGACTCTATAAATCACATTTTCTGTAGGTCCCGGTCAACTATAATTCAGACTCAACATTGCACATCTTGCGATGGGACTACTGCGGATCCACACATAGCGATATGGATGCTACCGGGTCAGTAAAAGACCACAGAGACACACACATCGCAAAATGTGGAGGTTTTTTTTTTTTTTTCATTTGCGGTGCGGTATCAAATTCCATGAAAAAAAATAGTCTTTATTTCATACTCGCATCTAATACCACAGTTTATCACAAGGGCATGTAAGAAATGTTCCTGAATGAAAGTGAAACCGTCGAACAGCGGTTAAAGCAAAAAAATTAAAAATGAAACACCTGAAATTACATGAAAACGTGGATAGTGTGGTGACGAGATGACGTTAATCGATCTATGTGCTATAACATGTAAAACGGGATCATGAAAGGAACATTCCAAAAGCAACTCATGTAAACACCTTAATCATATTATTTTCTTATTCAGATTAAGGCAAATAATTCGATTACTGATGTCCATGTAAACGTAGTCAGTGTTTAATTATTAGTCCAATCCAAATAAAAGTGTCTGCCAAGCACCAAAAACACATTTCAAATGATTTGACATATTAGACTACTCGGTGCACGAGAAAGACAATAATACCAAGTGTCAGAACATTCATGGCTATTTTGTTTTACAACCAGTTAATTTGACAGTAACAAAGGAAGTGCAATGCTTCAGATGTACAACATGAGTCTGCTCATGTTTCGGTATCGGAGCCTTGAAAATATCCGCCAGTTAATTGAGACAGCGGAAAACAGTTTTACAGCTTTGCCTGAGGAAACTGCGGCTAGGGGAATGTAACTAGTGACTCAAATAAGCACTTCATGCAAATACAGCCAGATTAGATCTATATTCGCCATCAGACGTGGGTATCTGAACTGCTAAAGCAGGCCTGCTCTGACCTCACAGACAAGCTGGAAACAACAACAACACTTGCAACTCCATAAATCAATGGGAACCTTGATGAACTGTGGAGGCGTAATTGTTGCAAAAGTTGCCTCATGCCTCAGCACTTTCTAATTGACTGAACTTATCCCCACATCTGCCATGCTTACACACAACACTTAAAAGGCTAAATGCATTGATTTATTGCGACTTTGTCGAAAATTGGCTCCAAAGTCTGTAAACATCCTGTCTATGCAAAATGAACAAATGAAGGGTTGAGAACCCAATCTGGCTTCCCACTTCGGGATGGCTGGAATATGGCGATCACAGACACATTCCTGCATGGGAATCATCTTCCAGACCACCTTGGAGCAGCTTGTTAAGTGGAAAAGACTCATAAAAAAGAAACACCTTCTGGATTCATAACATGCATTGTGAAAACTAGACTGAAACTAAAGAAATTTTAACATCCAGAGAAATAAACAAGCAGTTTAAAACTAATTTTCCATGACACTCAATCATATAAAGCAAAACAAAAAAAAGTCAAAACTGGTGCTTAACCCCTGTGTGCTGTTGGGGATGTTTTCATCCACTCTGGGGTGATTTTGTCCACGTTTTTCTCTGTCAGGTCTCGATGCCCAATTCCAATTTGTTGTCTATATCTGATTATTTTGCTTGTCAGTTTACACGTTCCTTTAATTGTGAGCCATATCTGATTCATGTGCTCACACCTGCCATAGAATTTACGACGTCGCACATGCGTAAAAGTGGGTTCTAGCATCTGCACCACACTAGCCACGATGGAAGAAATGGTCTTGCATTTAGCTCTGCGAAATATGCGAAGTTTGCCCAACTTTAAAATGATTTTGAGGCGGAGAAGGAGGGAAAGTGCCGTCATCACAGCTTGCGCCTACGGTTTATATATGGTGTCCTCCACCATTCAGAAGAATTTGAGGCTAAGAGAGAGATCTCAGGTCTGGTGGGAGTAAATTGAGGTGGGCTTTAATGAGGAGCAGTGGGTCCAAAATTTTAGGATGAGCACACACACGCTCTTCCTTACATCATTAAACCGCGGAGAAGTACCACATTGTCGCAAGTTTAATGACGTACACAACCTCAATAAACCCGATCTGCCTGTTTACATGATAGCTGCATTGTCACATATACGATTTATACCTGATTTTTTTCTACAAATGAAGGAGGCCTCGAAGCGATCTCTGAATATACGAATACATGCGTTTTTTTTTTTTTGTGTTTACACTGTCATATAACAGATCCGAACTGTGTCACAAATGAGCAAAAAATTCGGAATTGGGTCACATTTAACTGGCAGTGTAAACTGCGTCTTTGAGTCTTAAATTGGCTACAACTTCCTCTATGTTTTAGCAAATGTGTCATTATTTTGACACATATTTTGGGAAAATGTTATGAAAGTTTTCAAGAACTCAACAATACACTCTGGGAAAATTTACTACCCTTTCGTTATGTTGGTGCCTGTTTTTGCCACATTAATTTACATTATACTGTAATGACATGATTGCAAAGCCATGACACCATATTATCACACTGTTGATGAACAGTTACAGTGCAAAAAAAGCTTTGTTTCTTGCTTTTATATGGCGTATAGGGTGTGTGTGTATGTGTGTGAATGTAATGCTGCGTTCACACCAGAAGCGGATGCGAGTCAAACGTAAGTGATTTACATGTTAAGTCAATGCAAAAACATGAATATACATTCTGCTTTGCGAATGACGCGATTCTGGCCAATGAAGCTGCACAAGTTGAGCATTTTGCACATTTGATGCGCAAATCGCTCGAGTTGGAAAATCTAACCTTCAGCGGACATTCGTGCCATGTTAACCAATTGGGAGCTTGCTTTTGTAGGGGCGTGATTTTGACAGAGTGCCCAAACAGGACAACAGCTCATCAAACTGGGCTCGACTCTGAAGCACTGCTGCAAGCCTCCATCATCCAGGTATAGTTTCTGGAGGAGTTGATGAACTCACAGAGATGGGTGCACCTCAGAAAGGATCTAGTGGACTCAGACACAGCGCCAAACAAATCTACGCTGTTTTTCAGCCTTCCTGAAGCAATAACAATTATACTCTCACATAACTTCATTAACTGCGTCGTACATATAGGTGTTCTATTCTGATTTGTTAAAACACCGATAGACTAAGAAAATTTCCATGTGGGTGGTGCGTAGGGTTGGGCGATGTTGACAAATTTGGCATCGTACGATGTCGAATGTGAACATCGGCGATGGACGATGGTATCGTCGTCGTAGGCGAGGTGGGGGTCTTTGTTGTTAAATATCAATTAATTCATAACGAATTTAATAATTGTAGCCTATCGTTTTCACTACCTGACCCACATGGTCTTTGCTTTACCCATGACCAAACCATAAATAAATAAAGTTATACACAAATTACCACCTGTCAATCACTTTTTTTCCACGGGACTCTGGCATGATCAGGCGGAGTGATCTGTGTCATAATGGGTTTTCCCCACAGCTGGTGGCGGAGACCAGACGAGAGTTCGTTTGGAGTTCACTGTAATTTGTATTGTGATTAATGATAACTTCCTTATTTTATTATTATTATGAGGACATAATAACAAGTAAAGATGCTAGACGTCGACCGTTTTGGTCACACTTGCGCCTGATATTTTATGCGACCGAAAATATGTATTTGAAAGCATTTGTGCTAGTGCATACATTTTTACCGTGCGACCTGTTTTCACTGCAAAATCCTCACAAGCGTGCGCGGATTTAGGAGACATTTATGCAGAATGGATCTTTGCACCTAAAGACACCAAAAGCAGCGCTCAGGAACAGATTAAAACAGTTGTCATGTGAACTTGCTGAAGTACAAAAGCCTACAATGCTTGCCCCGCCTTTGTGCTCTTCCTATTGGCCCACTGCGCTAGAACTGAACGCGAATGGATTGGTTAATATCAGCTGTCAATCACTCAGTCAACGCCTTCTGCCTTCACATGACAGGAGCAACAGCCACGGAAATGTGACGCGCTGAAGATGAGAGAATGAAAATAACACTGACAGATTCAGTTTTAGAAACCACCTAAAGTTAAATAATGGCACATCCTATTAGTGACCATGTGTTAAATGTTAATCCACCATTTAGACTTTTCCAAGAGTGGATAAAAGACTTCCAGCGGCTTCAAGTCCACTATGAAAATAACTAAGGCCATTCACTGTAGAGTCTGTGGGACGGGGTTTACAGGTAACAGCGTTTGCCACTGAATTTACACATTTTTAGCGCGAGAGGTACTGTATAATCCTCACGATGTATTTAATCCTCACGATGCTGTCAGCCGTGCAAACAGCAGCTATAAGTATAATATAACACAGCTCATGAAAAGCCCGTTATTGCTATTAAGATGACATGCAAATAATAAGTTATATATCAATATACATGTGGGGCGGGGCGATGGATCACGATGCCGGCTCAGCATCGTGAAGTTTATCAGCCATCGGCGATGGACGATGACATCGTCTATCGGCCCAACCCTAGTGGTGCGTACAATTCTGAACAATATCTTAAGCATATAAACGTCAGACATCCACTAGACTGTTTAGAGCTGACTCCAGACCTGTGAAACGGATCCACATTCAAATAGAACACACACACTTAAAGTACAATCTGTTTCTTACCCAAGGCTGAGTGTACTCTCAGCCATCTTTATCAAAACTAGTTAAAAACCGGTATAATCTACATTCAGGCAGTTATATCCTTACTACACAAAGTCTATCTTGAATAAAAAGTAAAATCACTTCAAAAGAATTAACCATAAAAATAGCAAAATCACTTTAGACATTTTAGATAGTATTAACTCATAGAAAAAACAATAGAAACAGTTGTTTCCAGTCCTCAGCCCTTCAGTTCCACTCAAGGTCTCCGTGACCTCTGACCTAGTTTGGTGGCTCCTGAAAATAGTTACAAAGAGACAGGCAAACGCACTGAACATTCTTATAATAAGCAATGTGTTAACTTTATTTTTATTTAAGATGACTATTGAATAATGAATAATTAGAAATAGGATGATGAGAAAAGGATAAACGTTGTTCCATGCTGAGACAGATTGAAAGGTAGAAATCTGAATCTTTCAGTATTTATGCACGCACACTATAATTTGTTGTTTTACTCCATATAAAAGACAAAGTTTTTTGCACAGGCCTATCTCAAGGGTTAATGGTGCCAACTGATGATCAAAAGTAAAAATGAAAATTTATACCTCTTCCCAACAAGGAAAACGAGTCAATAATTCATGATTATATGGTGTCATGGCTTTTTAATCAAAAAACATCGTTATAATGGAAATCAATAAGGCAAAAACAGCCACTAAAACATAATAAAAGGGTAGTCAATTTGAACAATACACTGGTTAACACAAAAATTTCTTCAAAATAAGGCATGACCAAATGAAATGTGTCATTGTCAAATGTATTCTGTGCTAGAAAAACTGTGCTGGCAAATTGCTTTGCACGTCAGTAAAAAAATCAATACACTTGGATGACACTGCAGATGAATCATTTGAGAATATTGACAGACATGTCAAGCAATGGCAAAGGCAAAGTGTGGCATCCCCTCTCTAATGTGATGGCAGAATCTGAAAACAGAATCGAAAAGTCTTACCGCTCCAACACGACTTAAAGTTCATCACACCAGTGTTCATATTTGTAGCAGGAAATGGCATGCGCTTACAGCAAATTAACCTTCAACCTTTTACCATCCTGAAGTGACCCTGAGCTGACCACAGCCATTTTAGTAAAGAAAAACCTCCTGCTTAACAGATAAATGGAAATTAACTACTTACTATAGACGCACAAACAATAATTTAAAAATAAAAATACATGAATATGTATATTGCTTTGTAACTTTAGAAATGTGACACACTGCGTGGACTGCATGTGCATATGTTGAGTTTTACGAGGAATTAACAAATTTATATAAATGACAGGTATGACCTACTGTAGGTATTAGATACAGTGTTGAGGTGATTTATGATGACATGCCCTGTGCCTTCGTAATTCAAAATGCCAACAAATCATACTTAATGGGGTCTTTTGACATTCCAAATTTGCCACAGTACAGTTGGGTTTAGGTGTATAGAGTTGGGAAATGCAATATAATAAGCAATTTTTACAGTATATTTTGTAAAAAAAAAAAAAAAAGGATTTTAATTCATTAAAAACATTACGCCTATATACTCATTGTGCATATAAAACCAAAAAGCAATGTGCGTGCATGTTTAACCCAAACAGGATAAGCATGTTGGGTAATTTTTTGAGGGTTACTTCGATATTGGCTAGTTTTTGTGTTACTCGGTGCTTGGGTCGAATTTGTATTTGTATATTTCTGAATATTTTTAATATTTTTTTTAATGCAGAGTATAATTACATTGGGGGTGACACGATGGCTCAATGGTTAGCACAGTTGCCTAACAGCAAGAAGGTTGTTGGTTCGAGTCCCAGCTGGTGCTCCGGTTTCACCCGCAGTCCACAGACAATAGGTGAACCGGATGGTCTAAATTGGCTGTAGTGTATGTGTGGGTATTTCCCAGTGCTGAGTTGCAGCTGAAAGGGCATCCGCTGTGTAAAACATATGCTGGATAAGTTGGCGGTTCATTCTGCTGTGAGGACCCCTGATGAATAAAGGGATTAAGTTAAAGGAAAATTAATGAATAATTACATTGGATATGATATTAAAAAGTTCTCAAAGCTGTAAACTGTTTATGGGCAGGACATGGAGTCAGCCATAATGCGTTTCAGCTATGACAGAGATCTCTTATGGTGGAAACTAGACACTAAATACCAGCTAATTACACTTGCTAAACAAGTTCAAATTTGGACAATTAAACTATTAAAATACAAAAGCTACTACAAATTAAAAACAGCATAATTCTTTAATGACAAATGCATTCACTAAAAATGAAGGAAACTATAATGTAAACTCACAGACATTAATAATTATAGTTTCATGACATTTACAAAGCTTTACAGGACTAATCTGCAAGTACTAATTCATGTATATGGTGAAAGATAAGTTACTATTGTAAAACAAATGAATGGGTTAAATAAAGAATACAATCTGCTGGATGAGATAAGTCCAACATAAGTTCTGTGACTGTCCAACATTTACCTTTCAGAGTGCAGGAAATAAAAGGGAAAACTTAAACACACAACATGGCAAAACTTGACAAAGCATCTATAAATCTGTAGTGTTTTTAAGAAATAAATCTGACTTATATAGTTGGCTAGAAAGAAAGAAAAAAAGTCTAAATATGAGAGCAGAGGTAAAGAAATGGGTCAATGTCTATTCACCAGACAGACACTTCATAACATAAAAAAATGCCAGACATTACGTGTAACAGCAGGCTGATACATGTTTAAAGCGCTAGAGCAGACTGACCCACAAACTCAGGCTCATTCTCACCTTCGTTTGACCTGCTTGCTCATCTATGTTACATTGTGAAACACTGAGATTTCTATTTGACAAATACTGACCAGGAAAGATGTTAAAACTGAGTCTTTGTGCTCTGTCAATCTAAAACATCCTTATAAAAAAATGTGAAATGTATACTGCCACTGCCAGTGTAAAATATGAACACAACAATGGTATTTTAAAACAAGAAACTCACAAAGACATTATAAAAATATTACATAAAGGCAACATGATGTATTTGTTGTTGTTTTGTAATGGCTTTTTAAAAAGCAATACTTTGTGAACATAATAAACAAATGAAATCTAGAAAAGTAGATTTATGTATATAATAGGCTAATTTCATAAATACTGTAATGACCACACTACAGTTGATTACCATAGTAGTTTGATACATTAACACAATTCATACGCTTCCCATATTTACCTGGTCTTCAAAAATACAACGTGTTGTGTCAAACAAAGTCATGGTAATGTTAATGTTGTGTAATCATGTGGCGTTTTGTGTTACTGTAATGACAGAGTTTTGTTGAAAAAGGGTGTTTACCTTCAGAGTCGTTCACAAGATGCACCGTCAGGTGTTCAATTCGGTCTCCATCGCAGGATAACAACGGGTTTCACTTCAGTAGATTGTAAGTTAAAACAAATCTAACAAAAGCCTCTTTTTTATTCCTTATTTGTAACTAATTTCTTCACTGTACAAACGGAAAAGACACTCCTACAATTTAGCGCGTGGCCTGTGAAATGATTCGAATTAAATTAAGCGATTCAGATCATTCGACCGATTCACTAAAAAGAACCGACTCAAACGAGTGATTCGTTTAATTAAATGATTCTCCTGTTATGATTCTCTGATTCTTCTCCAAACAAAGCATTGGCATTTTTCAACTTTTATTGCTTTTTTGCTGTAAAGTAACGTTTTGTCCAAGGTGAAAAGAGAAAAAAAGAAAGAGAAAGATAGGGTTTTACTGTTCTTTTAATTTAATAGTATGTGTTATGAAAACAACGATACGCAGAGATTACACATTTAATTGGGTTGCATGCAAATTTAATTCACAAGTGATTTAATTAAATAACAAAATGTTTGAGAATGTTGCAAAAATTAGTATTTGGCTAAAATGTATGATTCATTTATTTTCTTTTTAGCTTACTCCTTTTATTAATCCAGTGTCGCCACAACGGAATGAACCACCAACTTATCTAGCACGTTTTTATGCAGTGGATGCCCTTCCAGCTGCAACCCATCCCTGGGAAACCGTAAATGTATTATTAGTTTATTGTTTAATTTTTTAAAAAGAAAAATTAAAATAACTGTTTAAAAGAATTGAGGTTCACATATGTAATGATATCTAACAAAACCTACAACAATATATTTAATATCAAAATGGTCAAAAATTAATTAAAAGGCAGCTTAAAGATTTAGGCTGGGTGCTAAAACTACTCATCTAACCTAACATCCTTAGATTTTTCTAATCAGCAGATGCTAAATGCCTGTACAGGGCATGCATGACTGTGCACATGCACAAATATGTGTAAACAACAGAGACTGAAAGTGACTCAGAGTGATAAGATAAGGAACACATGGGTGTTACATGTGTTGCTGTTATGCTTTCAGTTTTCAGTTGTTATTTAACTTGTCATTATCATTCACATGCCTATTTTCAGTTCTGAAAATAGTAAACTGCAATGCTCTCGACACATTGGTAAGTTCTCTTGGCTGAGAAAGTATTTTAGGTGGATATCTACATGACAATATTGTTCTAAATACTGAATCATTTTTGCATGCATACCACAAAACCCATTTTCAAAACTTGTCGAACTTGCAGCCCCCAAATCCCAGTTGTCATGTACACTCTCTGACAAAAGTTTTGTCGCCTATCCAAGTTTTAGGAACAACAAATAATAACATAACTTCATCTTCATCTTACCCCAGACATGCTCAATAATGTTCATGTCTGGTGACTGGGCTGGCCAATTCTGGAGTACCTTGACCTTCTTTGCTTTCAGAAACTTTGATGTGGAGGGTGAAGTATGAGAAGGAACGCTATCCTGCTGAAAAATTTGCCCTCTCCTGTACTTTGTAATGTAATGGGCAGCACAAATGTCTTGATATCGCAGGCTGTTATTGTTGCCATCTACTCTGCAGATCTCTCGCACGCCCCCATATTGAATGTAACCCCAAACCCATGATTTTTCCTTCACCAAACTCGACTGATTTCTGTGAGAATCCTGGGTCCATGCAGGTTCCAATAGGTCTTCTGCAGTATTTGTGATGATTGGGATGCAGTTCAACAGAGGATTCATCAGGAAAACTCTACCTTCTGCCACTTTTCCAAATGATCAACTAGAAGTCAAGCATTTATTTGTTGCTCTCACAACTGTGATTGACAACAAGACTTTTGTCAGGTAGTGTATATGATAGTCAAAAATGTATAAAACAAGGTGTTGCTACAAAGGTTCCACCAACTCCTTTATTTGTGCAATAAACCCCCATTTTATATGATCCCACATAATGTTCCTCACTGAAGGGTAAAATATATGATCCAACATGAAATAAATATCCTCAAGATCGTCAAGTTAAACCATAACATTCTGATGCATAGCACAGGCAACAATTTATCTGTAATTTACTATCCACAATAAACCCAGTTCTCTAAAATAAAATCATATGGCCCCTGACTGTTTTATTGGTCAGAGAGGAGATAGCAGAATATCATTTTTACAGCACGTCTAATTTAAGACAGTGTTTTTTTACAAGGTTAAAGCAATAAATTAGAACCAATAAACAGGAAAAAGATCTATTGAAACAACCAGCATGTTACAATTGCTTTCAAAACAAAAGCTCCGGAATCAATGCATGTCTTCTTGTGACACAAATGTGCAATAGGCTTCGAACATAAGGCTTAGAGAGTGTAAAGCTCATTAGTTAGTTTCCCTACTGAGGCTGATTCAGGCATGACTTTGGGATTAAACGGCTTTTGGAATGCTATTGTCTGAGCAGCCTCTAAAACTGAAGGAACATTTGGATGTGTCCATGCAATGCATGCAAAATCTATGGATAGCTTGCACTCATTTGACATAATTAGGAGAGTGTCTCCAAATTAATAAAGTACAGTCCATTAAATTGCAGACGATTATGCTTGTCTATATATAGACATTTCATTAAATATCATACTTCCGGCCTTTTATCTTCAAACAGTGTCATTTTAAATCATTGAATTTTTTTAAAGGGTTAGTTCCCCCCAAAATGTTAATTCTTTCCTCATTTGTTGTTCCAAACCCAAAACACTTTTGTTCATTAACATTTTTTTTTATTTAAACCTTAAGGATTTTCTCCTCTTAACATTGAAAATGTTCAGAAAAGCCAGGTTAAAATAACAACGTGGCCTAAGTTAATAAATATAAAAATGTAAATATAAAAATCCATATGACTACGCTGACTTATTCGCAATTTTATACAGCAACACTTTGTGTGTCAAAAAAGTCCAAATATCTTTCTGGATATTGACAAATTATTAGTACTTTTTGTATTTATGTGAGCATTAAAATGGTAAATGAATCTAAAGAAAATAAAATGAACAAATATACATATTTTAGTAACCCTTGTGCACTTCAAATTTACTACCTTTTTGTTATGTTAGGGATGAAAACATCCACTGAATTAAACTGCTGTAAAATGCATCAGACACATCTTTTTTTTTTTTTTTTTTTTGCATAAATCTGTTAATCAACCTCAAAACTACTAAATGTTTTTAAAAAAATTACAGGATTTTAACTCTTTAATTGCCAAGTTCACAAATGATGTCACTGATTTGGTGAAAAAAACACACACAATGATGTATTTTCAATATAAAAAGTAATTGTGGAGTGTATTTGTTTTACCTTTTATCACAGTCTTGGACATGTGAATGATTAGTACCAACATTGGCTTTGATGCATTGTTAGATTTTCATTTTTTCTCACTAATTTACTGTTGGTGGCTGTTTTTGCCTCATTGACTTCTATTGTAACCACATTCGATGGTGCATAAATACACAAATGTAGTTCTGAGAGCTGAGATGCATATTTTGATTTTCGCAGACACATAAAGGTAAGTGTGCAAAGGTCACTCTCACACACTCACAGACACACATATTAATTTGCTGTTATACTCCATATAAAATCCAGAAACTAAGCTTTTTTTTGCACAAGCCTACCTCAAGGGTTAATGGTGTCAACTGATGATCAACAGTAAACATTACACATTTTACCTCTTCCCAACATGGAAAACCACCAACAATAAAAATTGCATGATTATATGGTGTTTTGCAATCAAAAAAGGAGTTATAATGGAAGTCAATATGGTAAAAACAGTCAATTAGAGAGAAGAAATAAAAATTAATTAAAAACAATGCATCAAAGGCAATGTTGTTTCACATGTCCAAGACTTTGATAAAAGGTATATAAAAAAAAACAGTCCACAATTACTTTTTATATTAAAAATACGTCATTTTATGTTTTTTTTTTCAACAAATCAGTGATATTTTTTAAGAATTTGGCAATTAAATCCTGTCATTTTCTAAGCAATTTAGTAGTTTTGTCAGGACTGAGGTTGATTAACAGATTTATGCAAAGAAATCTGAAAGAAATATTAATCTGATGCATTTTTACATCAGTTTAATTGAGTGGATGTTTTAATCCCTAACATAACGAAAGGGTAGTAAATTTGGCCAGAGTGTATCGTTGAATTTTTTTTTAAATTCAAAGCATTTTCTTAAAACATGTGTCAAAATAAGATTTCAGAATCAGAATCAGTTTTATTGCCAAGTTTGGCAGCAAAAATCATTCTGCTAGCTGAAACACAGAAAATATTCTGGCCAAATTAAAACTCTAAATCACCCCAGAGTGGATGAAAACATTCCCTACAGTAGGGTCAATGATTGAACTCTGCAACATAAATGTGTCATGATTATCTTGCCAATGTGCATTGAAAATTTATTAGAAAGACTTATATTTTCAATTTATATACAGTTCAGAATTATTAGCCCCCCCTGTTTATTTTTTCCCCCAATTTCTGTTTAACAGAGAGATTTTTTTTCAACACATTTTTAAACATAATAGTTTTAATTACTCATTTCTAATAACTGATTTATTTTATCTTTACCATGATGACAGTAAATAACATTTGACTAGATATTTTTCAAGACACTTCTATTCAGCTTAAAGTGAAATTTAAAGACTTAACTAGGTTAATTAGGCAGGCAGGTTAGGGTAATTAGGCAAGGTATTATATAACCATGGTTTGTTCTGTAGACTATCCAAAATAATATAGCTTAAAGGGGCTTATAATTTTGACTTTAAAATGGCTTATAAAATTAAAACTGCTTTTATTTTAGCCGAAATAAAACAAATAAGACTTTCTCCAGAAGAAAAAATATTATCAGACATACTGTGAAAATTTCCTTTCTCTGTTACACATCATTTGGGAAATATTTAAAAAAGAAAGAAAATTCAAAGGGCTAATAATTCTGACTTCAACTGTGGATTAATTTTACATTGCCATTCTGAACATTTCAAAACTCGTTGTGTAAATTGAGTTGAAATCTCTTAGGTTTCATTCAAATATCTTCATTTATGTTGTGAAAATGAACAAAATAAAACTGAAACGAGTTAAAAAATAAACAGTGACAGACATTTAATTGGGGGTAAACTGCCCATTTTCATCGCACAATGGTCATGTTCACGCATCACACATTGAATGCCAAACTTTCCAAACACGTGTGCTTGCAGAGATGGCCACAATAGGATTAATTAATGACCGTGTTAATGGGCCCATTAAACTAATGATCATATCAACCAGTGGCGCTGCTTTCTTGTAAACACATATACATTATAATTGAACTGGAATGGCTTGTATTTAGAGCTGGCATGTTTAAAATGCATGAAGCTCTGATCAAGACTGCAATTAATTTTGACATTATTATCAGACTGTTGAATTTAAAACACGCAGGTGATCTTTTCAAGTTTATTTTCCAGCTGCTCGTCTATTAGAGAAGCATTTTATTTATTAAGAGATCATTTTTGTGAGTTTCTCAAATAATAATGTGATAAGATGCTTTCCATCTAACATACAGTAAACATCTTATGAAATGTCATTTTTTTCTTCAGTGAAGGGTTTTCAGAGCACTGCATTCTGTGATGGATGATTACAAACATCCTAACATTTTAGATATCTCCGAGTTTCTGGTTTGTTTACATGATTTCTTGAGATCAAACCCACTGTCAACTGTCTCTCAGCAGGCGTATTGGTTTGGACGTGCAGAACGTGAAGATTTAGTTGGCAGCAGTGGAGACAGACACGTCTTATCAGCACTCCTGGGATTTAATTGCTGCTCATTTTTCGTGCTGTTTTATGCGCTTAAGTTTGACTGTGGACAAAACTGACACTTCACATTTGTGTTCAGGTTACAGCGGGAACACACAAAAATTGATGCCTGCAAATCATAACACATATACCCTACTTTTAAATGATGACTTAATAACTTTCACTGTTTAAATTTGTAACTCAGTACAACTGCTAAGTGTTAGTATAAATTACATGTGCATGAAAAAAAATGTGTGACACTGTCACCGGCCATGTTTATCTCAATGAGCGTATCTCGTTATTAGAGGTTTGAGCACGCACACTGCCTTTAAAAACCTGTGAAATGTGATTCCATGTTTTGCTCACTCTTGCCGTGAACAGAAATAGCCGCAATGAGGTAATGTGTGCAGCGGTGTTGCTCCATGCGCGCGGAAGGCGATTGGTCGCGCGCTTCAGCTCCACGTTTTGCACGAGCCCAGATCCAGACTTTTACGGCAAGCAGTTTTAACATTCATCCCATTAAACAAACACTTAGAAACAATTACTCTTGAAACAATTACACTCAGAAAGTTCTTGAAAAAATGGAAGTAATTCACTGAATTAAACATGCTATTTATAAGCAGACTAAACTGCTTTCTTGTCAAACATATTGCAATAACCTTTGTTTAATTTAAAACACAAAAAGGTGCCAGAAAGTGAATGTACTTGTTATATTGTAAATGACAACTGGAGGATTTTGTATGGCCTTTCATGTGGTTTTCACAAATTGCCTGGGATTTTATAATTTACGGTGGCCAAGAGAACTTAATGTTCAATTTAAGAAAACACATGCAATTACAAAAATTGAGCAAATTGAGAAAAGATCTTCATCAGTTTGACAGCACACATGCTGCAAATCCTCACAATGCAAACACGTTTTTAAAAAAAAACGCACTGCATTTTCACACAATGCAAACAATTAATAAAACACGCTGCATTTTCTCACAACACAAACGTTTTACGAAAAAGCGCTGCATTTTCTCACAACACAGCGGAATTGTTTCAAAGAGACCCTAAAACATGACGGACCAAGCTATTTAGGTTATAGTTATTTAGGCTAATAAATACTAAAGACACAAAACAAACAAAGAAAAAACTCATCTTTCAAAGATCACCAACAACTTCACTGAGTAATAGGCAAGGCACATCGGCGTCCATCACGTTTTTGGGTCTCCTTGAAACATTTCTGTTGTGTTCTGTTCTTTTTGTGTTGTGAGAAATGTAACACGTTTTATTAATGTTTGTGCTGTGGGAAAATGCTGCACATTTCATTCATTTGTTTGCGTTGTGTGAAAATGCAGCGCGTTTTTAATGTGTTTGCGTTGTGACGATTTGCAGCACGTATGCCGTCAAACTGATGAAGATCTTTTCGTAATTTGCTGGTGTTTTTGTAATTGCATGTGTTTTCTTAAATTGCAGCATGTTAAGCTCTCTTGGCCACCGTAATAATTAGCCTATTAAAACTACAGCTAAAAACAACAATACAAGACTATGTTATTTTAGCTATTAAATTAAATTTTCTTAATTTAATTCCCACTAAAATATCATTATTTTTTTGTCTAAAATAATCCTTCCAGCTAATAATATATAGACACTAAACTAAAACAAATGACAAAACAACCATAAATTGCTAAACCTTTAACTTAAACAAACAGAAGATAATAAAGATATACAATAAACTAACTCAAATTGTTAATATAAACAAGCATATAGTACCCACTACCTCAGTGATACTAAAATAAACCTGCAGTACATTATTTTAAAATACATTAACAAGTTAGACAAGTAACGTGTTATTAGTGACATGTTAAGGGGGTTGCACACCAGATGCGCCATCAATACATCAATATGGCAGCATTTTTTATGACACTGTATAACAATAAATCATATTTTTACAGTACTGTGGCGGTTGGGTTTAAGGGTGAGGTGGGGGTAGCCGTTAAAAAAATACAATTTTGGGTAATTTAATAGATAGCATAAATAATACTCGGTACTGTTTTTACGTTACTGTGACGGTTGGGTTTAGGGTTGGGGATAGACGTTAACTAAAATACAAGAAATGGGAAATTTAATAAGTAATTCTGGTTAATTCTCCGCAACCATATTCGATCCAGCAACAACCACGCAGCGCCACACATTTAAGAATTTTAAACATAGACTTCTATCAGAGTACGCAAGTCAGCACCGCAAGTCGGCAGCTGTCTGCGACACCCAGCTACGACTCAGGACACATATCATATTCACAGGTTCATTTTTCTGCCATGCCACAGAGCACCATCTGAATAGTTTCATTTTAAGTAACATGCGAATGTGCGAATCTGGTGTGGGATACTTCCAACGTTCATGTGCACAGGTAGGGCACAAAAGGGTTTCTTTTGGGTAAAAAGTGCCCCTCTAAAATTCAACCTCCCCTCACGTTCTTCAGTTCGTGATCATTCATCTGTTGTGTAACCCCCTTTAGACATAATGTATGAAGCAGGCTACATATTTATTAGATATTAGGCTGCTCATTAAATTTCAGTTCAGTTAATTCCAACTCTACCAATTTTTAGTTACTTAATTTTTTTCTCTTCTAGATATAAAGTTTTGCATAGCTGGATACATGCACTGAAATTTCAAAATGGCCCCTAATAAAATGACTTTATGGTCAATTCAGTCTATGATTATTAGGAATGATCATTATTAACCGCTAGATCGTCAAAAGTTACATAAGCCCTCGATACTACCCACTGTGAACGATTACCTAGTGAAACTGGTGTGCCTACGTGACAAAACGGCTTGCCACAGGCTTGAGAGTAGTCAGATTGAAGGTTGGCTTTGCTCCGCCCCTGGCTTGATTGTATATGAGTGCTGACCGAGAAGCATGCAGCAGTTTTTTTCGTAATGTTTTTGATGCGGAGGCTGGCGCTGAATGCGGTCTGCGTTTGGAGAGCATACGCTTCTTGTTGACTTGGATTAGGAGGGATTGTAAACTCTTTCATCTCTGGGATTGTCAGTTACTTTTTGCTTTTGCCGACTGCGGTGCAACGCACTCAGCAGATTCAAGCGGAGAGGTAAAGGTTACAAAGTTTAGTCTGCTTATGAATGTTCATACCAGTCAGAGACGTGTGTTTAATTGTGCACACTGCAATAAAGGCTTTTGTTCATTGTTTAACTATTTTGAAAGCAAATCCTTCGGGAACATATCTGCACGTCGTGTTTTGCACGTATTAACTTTTGCAAACTGTTTTCCAGGGGAATGGTAGACCGCATGATGGCAATGAACCATGGTCGTTTCCCAGATGCTGTGAACGGACATCAGCACTCCGCGCGCAGGATGGGAATGGGACAGTTCTCCAACGCGCTTCCGCAGCAGCAACATTATAACGTTATCATGGGAGATCACATGCATTACGCGGGAGGGAATATAAACGCAAACAATGGGATCCGGCATTCCATGGCCTCTGGGAATAATATAAACGGAGGGATCCCCAATGGAAACTTGCCTGCCCGCTTTAACTCCCAGTTTGTCGGACAAGGACAGCAGCTCGCTGCAAGCATGCAGTTGCAGAAGCTTAACACGCCTTACTACGGTCACCACACGCATCCTTCCCATCATCACCATTACATGCACGAACTACACCCCGCCAGTCACCAGTTAAACGGGACAGGACAGCAGTTCCGAGACAGTATCGCTAAGCAGAACACGTCTGGGGTTCCTTTGCCTGGCCACCACATGCCTGCAGCAATGCTGCCCCCCAACGTTATCGACACAGATTTTATTGACGAGGAGGTCTTGATGTCACTGGTGATAGAAATGGGCTTGGACCGAATAAAGGAGCTGCCAGAGCTCTGGCTTGGACAGAACGAGTTCGATTTCATGACGGACTTTGTTTGTAAGCAACAGCCCAGCCGAGTGAGCTGTTAATCACAACGCTTTTCCCGTTCTTTTGGCTTTCGTTGTCTTTTTATAAGACTGATATTACTGGTGTGTTTTCCGAGATCCACAAATCACAGGGTTCCCACAGTCCTGGACACATCAGGGAATTTCAAAAGTATGATTTCCAGGCATGAAACAAGCATAATAGTGGGAAATATTGTATTTTTTGCCCAAATATTACTATAAAATCATAAAAATGACTATAGTGTCTCTAAAAACCACAAATGACTGGAGAAGTATCATAATTGACATATTAGGGAGTCCTACATGTGACATTCTGGGGAAAATAATAATAATTGGTTCTCATTTTGTAAATCATAGCAATGACCATTTAAGTATTTTTAGTTAATTTGTTTTAATAAATTGTCACATTCCACTAATTTGATCCCATAATTTGATTTAAGTAGCCTACAACAAAGCAATCAATGGTTGCAATGTGGCCATGTTTTGGTAAAATTAAGGAACAAATTAATTTATCATGCATCCAATTTACTTAAAATGAAGTCGTTAGTAAACATGCTGCTGTACTAGTAAGTTGCGGGAACAAATTTCTGAATGTCAGCTACATAAATAACCATGTAAATTTGTTGGTCAGAAAGTGTGGGAACCCTGAAATCCAAACAGTCATGGAAGTAAAGTAAATCGTTCAAAAGTAGACTTTTATCAGCTGATTCACACCATTGTGTAACAGAATTGCATTTGTTTTGCATGAGGATGGTCAAGACATCCAAGAGTCATGCTATGCATCCCATATGCAGGGGCTGGAGAGTGAGAAAAGCAAAGAAAGTCCTCTGAAATATCTGTTCAGTGTTGATGTAGCAGACAAATAGACAAAAATGCACCATCAGACACTTTTAACCCAAGACCTCCAGTGATATCAGATGTCAGTGAATGCATATTCTAAATAATGTTGGTGGTTATGTGACATGATTGTAGATAATAGTGTGTAATTGTCTCAATCAGCAATGTACTATAAACTTTTAGTGGCCATATTTACCAGATTCCTGTGCTGCTCAGAGGATCACTGAACTGTGAGCAGATGCTTCAAGTTGTTCTTCTCTCCACCCTTTCAACATCTTCACAGGCCCATGTTGCCTCCATGATGCTTGTGTGTATGTGTGTGTATATCAGAGCCTAAAACATCTATAAAAGTGACATGAATGTGAGCGCGAGTGTGCATTTGCTGGCTACTCTATATGCTTAATTGAGTACAGTGTATTGTTCAGAAATCCAGGAAAAGACTGAATGTCGTTGTCTGGAATGTGGAAATATCCCCACACAGAAGAGTTTCATCTTCATTGGTTCTCAAAAATAGATAGACCACTGTGCTTATTATAGTATGCGGTACATGGCAATACTACTGTGTTGAGGCTTTCTAGGAAAGTTTTACAGTATTTTTGTATATTTTTAGAAAAAAAAGTGTTAATTTATTCTATTTTAATTTGCAAACATGAATAAAACAGCAGAGGCTCATTACTTAAGTCAATGCCATGTTCTTTTGGGTGTCAGCTTTGTTTTTTTATTGACATTTTGTGGGTGTTTCTGCAATGCTTCGTGTCAGTTTTACAATTAAAGATACTACATACTGTAGTGAAATATAGTTATTGTAACATCATATGCAAGAGATAATGATGTACATCTAGGCTATGGGATATATGTACACAGACTTTTAATTTCAGTCAGCCAGCCCTAGGGCTTCCGGTGAATTGCCATCCCATGCAAAATCTCAGCGTTTAAAATCTGATTTCTTTAAAAACACAGTGATCATCACTGCCTGGCTGAGATACGATATAAAGTGGGAATCAGACCAAACAAGAAGCACTGCAATAAATGATATTTTTCCGTGCAAAGTCTTTAAAATATGGAAATAAATTTTACCCCCGTTTTTCCAATGGAGTTTTTACGCTAACCTGCTGCTAACGATGGCGCCAGCATTTAAACCAGAGGTGGACAAACTACGGCCCGTGGGCCATATGCGGCCCGCTAAACTCTTTCATCTGGCCCTCGGGGGAGTTTTTAAAATGCTGCTTCTGAGTAAATGTTTGGTTTCAGAATTAGTAAATTAATGATGCAATACAAGTGAACGCCGTTTGATGGCAGTATTGCACGCGGTACAGTTAGCGCAACCAGTAAAATTAGAACACACTCTCTGATATTAAAATACACTGGACCGTTAATGACTGAAAATGAGTCAGGCGAAAAAAAGAAAAATTGACTCTGAATGTCGTTTGTTTAAGAAAGAATAGACAACAAAACCAATATCGGACAGAAGGCGGTAGGTCTAATATGCCAAGAAAGTATTGCGTTTTTTAACACTACAACCTCGGCATTTTTCACGCAATCATTCAAATTATTTTTAATGTGTTAATATGAGATTTTTTCTATCAGACAATATCTTTTCTATTCCCCACTGTAAAAATTATTACATTATTATTATTATTATATTTTATAAGGGATTATTTTTTTGTTTTATGATGATTGATAAGTAAATATAAATAGCAGTGCAAATTAATCTGACTTGTAAATATGACTCAATAATAACTATTAAAAAAAGTGTGTTAATGTGACACATTTCTGTTCGATATTACATGCTCCATGCATACTGCCACTATAAATAAAAGTTATTTTTTGAAGGATTTGACATGTGGCCCTTCACTTGGTTTGAAAAACTTGATGTGGCCCTCAGGTCTAAAAAGTTTGCCCACCACTGATTTAAACGGTCTTTCGTCTCTTTTTACGCTTTAAGAACCGAACGGATGCTTAAGTCTATGTAACATATTTAATCTAAATTACAATGTCAATGTTGTAAAACAGGGGTGTCCAAACTTGGTTCTGGAGGGCCAGTGTCCTTCACAGTTTAGCTCCAACTTCCTTCAACACACCTGCCAGGAAGTTTCTAGTATACCTAGAAAGAGCTTGATTAGCTGGTTCAGGTGTTTAATTGGGGTTGGAACTAAAATATGCAGGACACTGGCCCTCCAGGACCGAGTTTGGACACCCCTGCTGTAAAAGCAACCTTATGAAATTTAAAATAGTTACATAAACCTTTCACCAGAAGTTCATCATTGGCTGAAAAACACTAGATGTGCATATAGCCCATTGTTCTCTCAGGATAAACATCAACAGGCTTAGCAGCAGCCTGAAATGAAGATTGGGCTTTATTTTGTGAAAACAAGCAGCTGGATGTACATTATCCTGCTCATTACACGTTTACTTGCAACAAAAACTAAACTAGACAGAAAATGTTTAGCTGAATTTACAATGTACCAGCTCTTTAATTAAATGCAAAACTGACGGAAACAAAAATGGCTGAACGCAACTTACATTAATGTTTTCAGTCACAAGATGGCGCCAAACAGTCAAAAACACCGGTGTCATAGATAAGCATATCTATGGATGGATATGAATGTATTAGCTACCTAAATTAAGATAAAGATGAGCCTGTGTTCCCATGTGAAAAAATACTATAGTAATATATAATAAATACTACAGTATTTTTGAATGATGCTGTAGTAAACTACTTGAATTGATCTGCTGTGGTTATACAATTGCTATAGTAACAAGTATAGTAGGCTATATAAACAGATGACCCACAAACTAGTTTTCTACAACTATGTATATTAAGCTAAAGTACAGTATTTATTACAGTTTATCAGTTCACTATTGGCAATGCTACAGTTTAGCATTTATTAACAAAGAGTTGTAAAGACAGCGCTTTACTATAGTTTGGTTCAAAAACACTATAGTATTTACTGATTTCTATCCCTGCTGAAAAAAACAGCATATTCTGGTATGTTTTGATGCTGGTTTCAATGCTGTTTTTTGCTTGTTTGAGTGCTGGTCTTGATGGTCTCAGTTCTGGTCCGGACTAGCATTGAGACCAGCAAAAACCAGCAAGACCAGCATTAAAACCAGCAAGACCAGCATTGAAACCAGCGAGAGTACAAAACCAGCATTGAAACCAGCAAGACCAGCATACCAGCATTAAAACATACCTTACCAGCATATGCTGTTTTTTCAGCAAGAATAGTAATTTTTCATATGGGCTATTAGGTTCAGCAATTATTATCTGGGAATAACACACTTAAATGTTATTACTGACCAATCAGAATGAAGTATATCATAGAGCTGCAAAATTAGTCAGTATATAACATGCAAGGAGTTTGAGTTTGACAGGTTAATTGGTTCAAGTTTTTATTGAAGTCATACATATGCATCAGAATATTTTGTTTTTCTCATTAAGCCATCTGAATCTTAAAGAGACCAAATATATATATATATATACCCTGCTGAAAAATCCAGCTTAAACCAGCCTAAACTGGTTGTCTGGTTTTAGCTGGTCGACCAGCCTGGTTTTAGAGGGGTTTTGGCCATTTCCTGGCTGGTTTCCAGCCATTTCCAGCCTGGTCTTAGCTGGTCAGGCTGGAAGTTGACAAGCTAAAACCAGCTTGATCAGCCAAAACCAGCTATGTCCAGCTTAAACCAGGCTGGTCAAGCTGGTTTAAGCTGGTCATTTTCCTGCCTGACCTGCTAAGACCAGGCTGGAAATGGCTGGACACCAGCCTGGAAATGGCCAAAACCCCTCTAAAACCAGGCTGGTCGACCAGCTAAAACCAGCCAACCAGCTTAGGCTGGTTTAAGCTGGATTTTTCAGCAGGGTATATATATATTTGGAAAGCTTACTGTAGATATGCATTTAAATGCAAGACCAAGTGCTGGGTAAAGTGTCCAGTTTCACTGCATGAATAATTCTCATGCAAATAGGTAGCATTCAGTGGAGTTTGTCCTGCAGTGAAACTGAAGCTTCTCGGAGCTGTCAGCTTACTAGTGACAAGCATAGTCTAAAAATCATCACGAGCCCATAGACTCTGATTCACGACTGAGAATTAACATAATTTAGAATTCAAGATATGCAGACGTGAGAAATATGAGCTCATCCTTATTCCTTCAGGAGAAGAACCATGTTTAACAATGATATCAAATGTTCTTCCGGAGTTATGTGTAATGCAAATATGATAATGCAAACTGTGCATCAGTGCTGATGTAAGTGTCTTAAGAAGTATTTTCATCAGGTCTAAAATGGTTTTGTATAGGGTCATGTCACCAACACCCATAGGACTTTAGTTAATGTTTGAAAAAAAAACTAAAATTAAGATATATTTATTTGGTCACTTTATTTTGATGGTCCGTTTCTTGAATTCAAGTTACATTACATCTACATGCCAACTAATTCTCATTAGATTATAAGTAGACTGTTAGGTTGGAGTTAGGGTTAGTGTAAGTTGAGATGTACTTGCAAAGTTTCTTATAGTCAGTTAAATGTCTGTTGAAGGAGCAGTATCAACCGATGTTAAGCAGAGTCTACTAATACTCAAATGGACCATCAAAATAAAGTGTTACCATTGTTTTTCTGTTTCTCAAATGAAAAAACGTTGAAGATCCAAAACATCAAGGTAATTATTAGGTATTACAAGGTAAAATTAAATAAAACCATAAAAATCAAACAGATTAGTCAAGCCCTGTGAACAGATATGGTCACTTTAGATGATTAACTTGTTTAATTTAGACTTTTAATTATTGATTAATTATTTCTGCTTTTATTTTATTGGATCTTCTAAGTTAGATATTAAGATTTCCAATGGAGAATTATAAAAAATTTAGTGTTCATGAAAAAAAAATCTAAATTATGGCTGTCAATCAATTAAAAAATAAAATTAACTACACAATGTAACAATTAAGTAATTAGTTAAGTATTGCATCTACAAAAGTGTTACCAACATTCTTTAAATATTATTATGTTCAATGAATTATGACCATTTTAAGGTGAACTATCCCTTTAAGTTTTTTTTTATTTTTGGTTTCATATCTTTATGATTTTCCTTTCCTGTTGAACACAAAAGAAGATATTCTAAAAAATGCTGAACACTGGTAGCCACTGACATACACTCACCAGCCACTTTATTAAGTACACCTTACTAGTACCGGGTTGGACCCCTTTTGCTTTTAGAACTGCCTTAATCTTTCATGGCACAGATTCAGCAAGGTACTGGAAATATTCCTCAGAGATTTTGGTCCATATTGACATGATAGCATCACGCAGTTGCTGCAGATTTGTCGGCTTCACATCCATGATGTGAATCTCCCGTTCCATTCCATTCCTTTGGTGAGCTTGTGTGAATTGTAGCCTCAGTTTCCTGTTCTTAACTGACAGGAGTGGCACCTGGTGTGGTCTTCTGCTTCTGTAGCCCATCCGCCTCAAGGTTGGACATGTTGTGCGTTCAGAGATGCTCTTCTGCATACCTCGGTTGTAACAAGTGGTTATTTCAGTTACTGTTGACTTTCTATCAGCTCAATCCAGTCTGGCCATTCTCCTCTGACATCAACAAGGCATTTGCACCCACAGAATTGCCGCTCACTGGATATTTTTTTCTTTTTCGGGCCATTCTCTGTGAACCCTACAAATGGTTGTGCATGAAAATCCCAGTAGATCAGCAGTTTCTGAAATACTCAGACCAGCCCGTCTGGCACCAACAACCATGCCACATTCAAAGTCACTTAAATCACCTTTCTTGCCCATTCTGATGCTCAGTTTGAACTGCAGCAGATCGTCTTGACCAGGTCTACATGCCTAAATGCATTGAGTTGCTGCCATGTGATTGGCTGATTAAAAATTTGCGTTAACAAGCAGTTGGACAAGTGTACCTAATAAAGTGGCCGATGAGTGTATATAGTACTGACATAATAAGGAAGTCATGACTATTAATTTCCAACATTCTTTGAAATATCTTCATTGTGTTCAACAGAGAAAAATAAACTTTAGGTTTGGAATGAGTGGAGGATGAGTAAATTATATAATTTTCATTTTTTTGCAATTATCACGTCATACATTTTAAGTTTAAAAAAAAAAGAAAATGTTTTTAAAATGCAATAAAAATATGTACAAACTTTAAAATAATTTTGGATATAATCAGCCATCACTTGTTCCTTATCAAATGACAGTTATTATGATGCACATTGTGCTCAAATAATGCCACATTAATTGTAGTCTCATGGCTTCCTGTGGTGATATTGCCTTATAATGGATGTTCCGCTAATGCCATTTTTAATAGCAGAAACCAACAGGATGTCCCCAGCCTCTTTGCTCCCATGCTAAATGTGAAGCAGACCCTCAGGTAAAGAGCCTGTGGACTCCAACTGTGTGCGCTTGATGGCCAAGTTCTCAAGTTCCTTCATTCATTAGTTCTCGCAAAGGCAATTATTCAGAGCCCCATTATGTATCCATTACAGCAAGTTAATTTGAAAAGAATTTTAAACACAGCTTATATCAATAATTGAGACTAATAAAAAAGGAAATGTCAAAAGACTCCCTGGTGAATTTAGCAGAGAATATGCAGGCGCACGCTCTTCCTCAAGGTCTGCTGTCCTTCAGAGTTTTGGCAGAGCTTCAAATTCTGCCACTTCATTCAGAATTGACTGGGAAAAAAAGAGAGGAAGACAGACTCGTGGAAGTGGAGGAGAATTAAAACCATCTTATTTGTGACGAGGGAAATTACATTTACAGAGCAGGGCAGAGATAAGTAAGAATGGTAATTACAGAAACACATAGGCATGAGAAGGCAGGAATAGAAGTGGAATGGCAAATGCTTCACTGAATATCTGTCCTCAATAAAAAAAAAATCCATTTTGGGGGAAACAAGTTTGGTTGTGTCAGATATATTCTGCTCACCGTTTTAAGGAATGATTGCATTTAATCAGTGATCTATAGCAATTAACACAATTACATATATATTTCACACCGATAGAGAGACGTTTAACCTTTATAGAAAGTTACACTACATACCTACATACACTTTCTGAGCCAATTGCAACTCATAGGGAAAATGTGCCCTGGTGTATATCGTTGAGAACCGAAAAATATGTGCTCATGGGTACATATGGTTGCATTTTATGTGTAAAACGAACAATATGAGATGAAACCGCTGACTGATTACCTCCATATGGATGGCTTTTCCGGTTTGCGCGGTAGCTCAACCTGAACAGTGCCAGACTTGGGAGGTGGAGTGCAGTGGTGTAAAGTAACAAAATACAAATACTCAAACTACTGTAATTGAGTAGTTTTTCTCAGGAATCGTAATTTACTAAGTAGTTTTATAAATGTGTACTTTTACGTTTCCTTGAGTACATTTTTAGTGCTGTATCGCTACTTTTACTTCACTACTTTCTTTCAACCTGCAGTCACTCCTTTTTTTCCTGTCTATGGGGATTAGAAAAATCAGTCCAGTGATTCCTGTCCAAGACATGGGTGATTTATAGTTGCAGCAAACTGTTTGGAAGTATTAAATGTGTCCAAGAAGATGTCCAAAATCGTCACACTCATTGACCCAGAGACTGTTTAGATGCATGTCACTGATGAGAGGATGACAGATGTTTACTGTATGATGACCAAAATGGCCCAGCAGGCACAAGACGTCAACATGACGTTAGATTAACGTTGCACCCCAACGTTGTGAGGACATTGCATTTTGTTTGGAAATGAAAATCAGGTTGACGCCAGAACTCAACATCAGGCCGACATCAATGTTCAACATCCAACCTAAAAGCAACAAAATATCAACATCTAATGATGTTACAGCTTGATGTTGTGTGTATGTTACCACTATGACCTCTATAAGATGTTGGATTTTGGTTGTCATACCTGAGGAATAAAATGTCAGTTTTTGACGTCAATATGATTTAAGATGTTGGCTTAACGTTGGATTTTGGTCACTTTCCAACACAACCTAAAATCAACCAAATATCAACGTAATTTGACATCAAAATAACATTATCCTTAGATGCTGGCTAGACATTGAATTCTGGCCACCTGACATTACGACCTAAATCTAACCTAATATTAACGCCTTATGACGCTGTGTGCCTGCTGGTCAATAACTAATGCACTACAGAATGTTACGTTTACACACATTTACAAATTACATGTAAATGCGTCAGCTTTTAACAGCGTAATACTCACTACTCTTGAGTACTTTTAAAAGGTCTTTTTACTCATACTTTGAGTAATATTTACAACAGATACGTTTATTCTACTTGTACTACATTTGTAGGCATGTAATGGTATTTTTACTTAAGTATGATTTTTCAGTACTCTTTCCACCACTGGTGCAGTGGGGTTTAAATCCAAAGAAGGATGGTTCAAGAAACCAGGTACCATGAAACCCAAAAAAAGCAGCATGAGGTCACGGTAGAAGCATGCTGCCGCGATGGCTTTTCTCTTCTAGTTTGCTTTTGAAAACATTATTGGTTGGGTTAAGAGAAGGGGGTGGGTGGGTCGGTCTATATAAAGCTGACATATTATGCATGACGACAAGCGAACCAGCTTCTCTCACGGACACACATGAGAAGGACGTTAATATGCACAGAAATTCAATTCAATTAATCTTTATTTCTATAGCGCTTTTACAGTGTAGATTGTGTCAAGATTATTATAGAAGATTATTATTGAAACTGTGTCTGTCCAGTTTTCAGAGTTTAAGTTCAGTTTAGTTTAGTTCAGTTTGATTTAAATTTCACTACTGAAAGTTCAAAAACTGAAGAGCAAATGCATCGATGAGCAGCTCTACAAGGCTCGAACCATGCAACCCAGTGGCAACAGCGGCTAGAAACAAACTTTACCAATTGATGAAAGTGAAGGAAAAAAAATCCTTGAGAGAAACCAGGCTCAGTTGGGCACAACCATTTCTCCTCTGGCCAAACTTCTGTATACAGAAATGTATACAGGAGGGTGACAAAAGAGTTTACCCAGGTATTCACAAACACACACACACACACACACACACACACACACACAACTTACTTCCACTCCGCCAGCCGATCTTCAGGGTGGACACTGAAGATTGCGCTGTAACGGAACACATACACACAAACACATTACATCCCCATAAATCCTTGCATATTCCAACACACCATGCACCACACCAGATACGTTTGTCTTACCTGTGTGTCAATTTGTGTTTGCGTTTATTTGTCATGTCTGTCTTCCGGGTTGCGCCATGATGGCTACGGGAGGCAAAAGGGGCCAAAAAGATGACGCGAAGCATCTTATGCACAGTCGTGCACTGCACATGTACAGAGTGGTCGGCCAGCCGAAAAAACTATGTGTTTAATGTGAGGGGAGTGAAGAGCCTGTGGGAAAAATGAAGAAATGAGTTTTTAAAGACATGTGAAAATAGAAATTAGTAATTTTAGTGTTTGAACTTATATTGTAATACAAATGAAGTGTATAGAAGTGTGAGATACTTACCTAAACGATTTATGTTTTAAATGTTTATTTCCATACTTGCCTCACATGGTTTAATCCAGACTGGGCAGAGTCTCGCTGCTATAAAAGAGCAGCTCAAGCTCAGTTCAGGGTGGGAATCTTAAAAGTTCGGAGTGAGAGTAGTGGCGTAACAGTTAGTAGAGAAGCATTAACAGTCTGGATAGTGAATTTTGTGTACATATTTTTTTGTTATTTTATTGTCTTTATTTCATGTTTTGTTGTTTGTTTATTTTTGTATATATTTTGACTATTTTTGGGATTTTTGGACTGGACAATTTGCACTCTAAATAGACGCACCTTTGCACCATAGTGCTACGTCGGCTGAGAAATGGCACATATGAGAAGACGTGCCCCAGTAACGTATTTGAGATTGTCAAAAATGTACATAGCGCCCTCTAGTGGATTTGTGAAAACAACGTAGTCCAGGGTACATATTTATCGGTTTCAAAAATGTAGTCAAGGGCACATATTTCTGATGAGCCTGGGCTGGCCAATCGCCTGTGTCCTCATTTATAAATGCTGTGTACGCACAAAACATGCCCTGAAATATCCACTTCCTATGGCTCTCAAGATGGAATTTAAAAGCAAATACTTGATGGGAAAAAGTGCGCACCTGCAATCTCTGACCCATGCCTAAAGATGTTTTAGAGACAAAGCATTTTTTGTTGACACCACTGGTGAGCTGAGGGACTGACAGTGGAAAAAGGAAATACAACAACTTAAATATTAATGAAAGTGAACCTGTTGCTCAGATCCCAAATATACAAACCACTTTAAATCTTTATTATTGGTCACTATTACTTGCAATAGCAGTAAGTTATCAATAAATAGGCTAAAATGAAAATACATATATGGAATTACCAGCCTGATCTCACGAGGAAACGTAAGTATTTTCCGTTTTGTCAGTTTAGAGGCAAATTCGTACTAATTTGTACAAGTTCAGTTGTATGAAAATGTACGATTTTAAAAAAGAGGTGTGGCACCAAACCCCACCCCTAGACCCAACTGTCAATGGGGGATAAGCAAATAGTACTAAATTGTACGAATGAGATCATACGAATTCATACGAATTAACCACTAAATCAAAAAGTTACGAATTGCCATGAGATAGCATTGGGAACTACTTTAAATTCCTTTTTTTTAAGTTTGTAATTGTCATGGCATGTGCCATGGCTGGCTTCTTGGCAAGTTTCAATTACATAAAGATATGTGTGCTGCGCCAGATTTAAATTAAAAAGTAAATAAAAAATTTGTACTTGTGGCAAAAACCAAAAATACATGTCAAATTATCCATTTAAAATAATATGTTAATTAAACGTGACGCCTATATTACACGTGGTGATTTTGGATTATGATCATTGTACAGCAAACCTGAAACAATAGGCAACGTAGAACCACAAAGAACAGATTTAATATTATCAGATTTCTTTAAAATAAAATAAAATAAAACAAAAATTTCCTTTAATTAAAGATAGTTACTCACCTTAATTGTTTTCTGGGCTTGTTTAAATGTGCTGCAAGTGACACGGAGAAAATGAATGCAAATGCTAAAGTAAAATTAAATAGGCTCTTGATTTCTTCTCCAAGACCTATATATGTAGGTCTATGCGATTTAATAGCTATGTAACATTAGCATGACAATAAAATGTATAGCATTTGCAAAACTATTATGCAAAAAAGTTAAATAAAATATAAATAAAATAAAATAAAAATATGAAATACATTCAATTAAAACAAATGTTGACTGGTCCGTTAGACATACTGTATAACATTCTATTTTTAATAATTGAAGATGAGTGTATGATTAGTTGCAGACACACAAATCTCTTTTGCCCCCTTGATATTGGACCACTTCTTTATATTGTCCTCTCGGGCTGCAGTATGAAATGTCATCACTTCAAATAAGTTTTTTTCTATTTAAATGGCACCGCTGTGGCTGCAAATGTAAACATATTATATTATTCATTAGGAAAACAAAATATCCTATTTGTTACAAAAACTACATATTTTTTCTCTCCTCAACATCACACAAGAACCTTGATTTTTGTTTTTGACATACTGTGTTTCTTTACACTGCTCTGCATTTTTGACAGGATTTTGACATTTAGTTGGCAGAAAATTGGGTTTTATCTTATTAAAGTTGCTTAAATTCATTTCTACAGCATTTTTGCCTATGTAAGTATTATAATTTTGTTAATTGTATGTCATGTCAGATTCTTGATGATTTTTGTTTATTAAATGACCATCATAAGGATAATTTGATTCAAAATAGCTTTTGTGACACATTTAGGCTATAATGACCATGGTTTTTCCAAGCTAAATTATCTGCCATTGGGGTAAGTAAAATAATATTATTTCAAACTAAAAACAAGATTATTTTACTTTCCCCATTGGCAGACATTTTTCTTGTTTTAAGGAAAAACTCACTTAATTTTGACTTATAATTTTTCAAAAACAAAAAAATATTTTTTCTTGGCTAGAAATTGCTTATTGATTTAAGAATTTATAGATATTTGGACTAGAAACAAGACAACAAACTTAGTTGGAAAATTGTTTGCAGTGTACTTGTCCGAATGGGCAAGTAAAATTCTGTTTCACGTGCTACTTCAACAGATATATAGTTACAAAATCTATCAACAACAGGGGTTAACAAGACCATGCTCCTAACATATCGAATTTTGATCGTTATAAAATATAATTTCCAACGTTAAATAATTCCTTTTTATACAACAGTTCTGTCTGCGTCTTGAATCTGATTGGCTGATTGCCGTGCGATGTTCTACAATAACAGCACTCAGCCTCTTCACCCTTCTGGATTACTCTGCCCACATACAGTGACAGCAGATCAATAAACTCACTACAGTTTGACAAACATTGCAGCTGTTGGACAACATAATGTACCTTTGAGTCTTTTTTAGGTGAGAATGTAGTTGTTTGGATTGCAATGCAGTTTATTTATAAGGATATATTTAAAATATTTATAATTTCTGAGAAACAGCTCGTCAGCATCCATCAGCCTGTCATTAAGCAGAGCAAAGAGATTGTGTCCATCCACAACGTTGTCCATTTCAAACTACAGCTAATCAAATCATTACACAATTGGTGAGTGATATTCTAAGTCGATCTCTCTCTTTTGTATGTTGTAGTGCTGCATTTATACCATAGTAATTGTAGTGTATTGAGTGTGAGATGGGACTCACATATCGGGAATGTATGTATTTTGTGTTAGCCACTGTTTGTATAACCCTGAGTTACTTTTTGGTTGGCCATCTGTCTCCTGTATTTGTTACTGCAGACTAGCTCAGTAAAAAGAAAGAAGGAAGAAATGTTGGCATGTGTTTAGCATTTTTCCTTATCGCAAACACAACAGTAATCTGCTAGTGTTTGTGCTGCTTTGGCTTTTTCGGGGTTAACTATTGTGATCTGATTGCAACAGAGAAATACTGGGAAATGTCTCTAGACTGATGGCATTTCATGTCGTTCAGCCTTATAATCTTAAAATGTGAGCAAAATCACCTGTTTTGTCATCACTTTAGATATTACGCTAGAGAATCGTTCAAATACTAGCTCTAAAGTGACGTTTGTGAAGTAGTAACAGTTTCTGCTGTTCTGACGTCAGCTGCAGATGTGAATGGCATACAAAAGTGTTTTTAGACTCTCAGTGTTTGATTTTCTTTTTTATATACACGATTATGCCGTCGAATTGTTGTATAAACGCAATATCACACTCATAGCAGTGCAATAAGGTTGTATATCAACACTGGAGGAACACTAAGGCCATCTGCCTGCAGCCTCGAGTCAACGCACGCCTCCCACCAGTGCCGATACACAGCCATATCACACTGCTACTCGTGTGATATTGCTCATATATCATTCTCACGGTGCATCAATCTTCCAGCTAACACAGTCACGACACTAAGTCAGCGTGAAGAGCATTCACATGATGTAAACAGGCAAAACACTAGACGACCCTGATCTGGATTGTGACATTGTTTAATATACTAAGTGAGATCCATTATATCAGGCTGTCAATGCAGGTTCTGCCCTGCTGCTCAGAGGTGAGTTTCACAACAGCATGTTTTTACAGCTTAATGCACCGCAGATGCTGTCATTGCACTGCATGAAAGAGCATCGGACACTTACATGAGACCTATCAACATTTCCATTAACATGACACGGCTATGAGTCAGTCAGTGATCACGCCATTCCAGGGGCTAAAGAGGTATTTTCATTTAATAAGGCTTCACAGTCATTGCTGCTGTTGATGTCTTCCTCTGAGATGTGTAATTGTTCCTTTTTGTCGGCTCAGATAAGCACTCTTGTTGGAGAGTAGTTCTTTTCACCGGTCGCTTTTCCTAAAGGAATACTTGAGCTTGCAAGGCAGCAAATAAATGGTGTTAGATTTTTTTAGGTGAAATGATCACGAAGGAATAAGCCCATATGAAAGAAAATTCACAAATGAGAACTATTCAGCATTTTTTTCTAGTCAGGTTAAGATTAAATGGAGAGAATGCTGAGACTGGCTGAAACCCAATCAGTGTCTCCATTTATAGATGAATTATTGGTTTGTAAACATTCAGGATGCGTGCGCAGCGAGATTGCAGAAAAAAACCGGGAGCGCTAGCATTTACAGCAAGGGAATGACATCCAATGCGGTACAGAGTTTGTTGTTATATTAGAGATAAGTTATATTGTTTATTATATATATTATTTACATAATGCTTTCAGTGTATTAGAACAGTTATTCAGCAAAATTAATGTTAAAGTGAGCAGCATTCGTCTGACAGGTCCATTTGCGATAGCATCCTCCCACGGTTGAATGGACGAAATGGCCAAGAATGTCACAATGATATACACAGGAGACCCAAATGCAAGTGAAAACAAGATGATTTATTAAAAGAGTCACAACTGGTATGATCTCACCAGATATAGTGTTAAGCAAGGGTGCTCACACCGGGAATGCAACACGCTCCACCGTGAATAAAGTTCATCCGAGAAATAGCGCCAGATATCTCACCAGATATCGAGGGAAGGGGAAGGTTAGCGCTGGGTAGCAACTCGAACACAACTCACAAATCGACACGCTTACCAGCGGTAAAGTTCATCAGAGTAGCGGATTGGGATGAAGTCTCTCACAGATAATGTTGTCATCAGAGCAGGCAGTAGAAACAACATCAAAGAAATGGAAATGTGTATAAGGTCCACATGAAACAGGCTAAAGCCGAAGTCACACTAGAGTTTGAGCTTGCAAAATTCTGTCGTACGGCGCTGCGAAATGGGGCGGGATTAAACAAGATGATTAGACATTTAAAGAAGCAAGCGATTGCTCCATGTTTTAAATTTCAGTTCAGAGAGGTCATGTTTTGATCCTGGATTGATCTCATGCAGTCAAGTGATGCGATTTCGCAGGTCAGAGTTCACCAAGCTTGAACTTTGCACTGCAGCAACCTGCGAAACTCGACGCATGACCCTGCGTTTCCGGTCTGATGCATTTGCATGCGTATGAATGGAAGTCTATGGGGAGTAAAGTCCAGTGTGAACGCGGCTTAAATCGGAGCCACCACCACAGCGAGCGAGAGAGTCTAACAGAAGCAGACACAGGAGTAAAAAAACAATGAACTGATAATGCTAACTACAAAACACTGAACATATATAGCGCGCGGAACACGCATCAGCTGTGACTAATAACAAACACCTGTGCTTTGAGAGTATCGACAAAACACGTGACCACCCAGCTGATGAATGTAAACACACATACACACACACACCACGCGGTTCCATGATTACTAGATTCAAAACTTTGTAGTGCTAAAAACCGAGGTTCTTCCTAGCCAAAGGAAAATGACCAGCTTAAACCAGCTAAAACCAGCTTGACCAGCCTGGTTTAAGCTGGACATAGGTGGTTTTGACTGGTCAAGCTGGTTTTAGCTGGTCAACTCCCAGCCTGACCAGCTAAGACCAGGCTGGAAATGGCTGGAAACCAGCCTGGAAATGGCCAAAACCCCTCTAAAACCAGGCTGGTCGACCAGCTAAAACCAGCCAACCAGCTTAGGCTGGTTTAAGCTGGATTTTTCAGCAGGGAGAAGACGGAACTGTACTGAACTGATGGGTAATCATCAACAAGCAAAACAACTGCATTCTGACAGCGAACTGCACCTGTACGGCAGGGTATGTGAACTTAAATTTTTACATTTCATTCTAAGCAGTCAGTGTCCGCAGTTTAATTCACCATATTTAACTGTTTTTGCTGAAATCATTGCTGCAATCAAAAACGAGTAATGTGTATGATTCAGCATAGCGTGAACTTACCTGATATGAAAGGAGAACTGTGAAGTGGAGCATTTTTAATTAGGTCCTCACTCCATTCAGCTCTTCTGATGGCTGTTAGCCAAAGACGTCTGCGGTTGGCATTAAAAGCAGTGTGGTGTACCGTAAAATTTAAGTTTTCGAATTTGGCATCCTACCGCACAACACGACATGTTTGCTATTACTTGTCTTTTTTTGCAACCGGTATGCGCGGTTGAACCCGTGTGACTTCATGTGTGACATAGGTTGGTAATTCCCCTAGTTGAGAATTCATAATCATCACAAGCCAAAGTTGAAAGTCAGAGAAATCCAATGCAATCTCAAATGCTTATTAGAATCGTAAAGAAGGTGATCTCAACAAGTGTTCAGATTGTTCTCCTAAACAGTTGTACAGAAAACATTTAAAACAAAGTTTGTATCTTGCAAGGTTAAACGATAAATAAATTAGCATCTATGAATTTGGGCTGTGCAATTAATCGAAATTCAGTGTCGATTTCGATTTTGGCATCTAACGAATGTCAGAAAACATTAATCGAGATAAAATGATTATTGCATCATATACCGCCCCCTTTCCAGTTGTACACATTTGTTGCTCTGCAAAGCTCAGTTTTACGTGCAAATACTAAAAGCATGTACTGTGATGTAACTTTTGCAGCACGAGATGCGCATCATTCATTGATGTACATTGGAATCATTTATGTTATTAAAAGCACGAAAGAGATCACATGCTGTTGTGTGTGTGCATTTAGCCTCAGAGACGAACAGAGCACACACATCTAAAGTCATCTTAATGTGAGCGCTTTAATGGTCAAAAACATGCAAATTTGTGTCAAAACGCATTCAAAACGCTGCTTTTAAAGTGACTGCATGCAACATTCCTGCTGCGGACTGTTTTTATCATTATTAATCAAAGAACAAAAGGACAAAAATCACTCACTGCTCTTGACTAAAGAACTTTTGTATAATTAAAGTTTTTTTCTTTCAGTGAAGGTGCTTAAAGCACAATTTGTTTCATATTTTTATTCTATTGTATTTATTTCCCTTTCCTTATTTACATGGAGGAAAATAACTATATATGCAGTTGAAGTCAGAATTATTAGCCCTCCTGAATTATTAGCCCCTCTGTATGTTTTCCCCCAATTTCAGTTTAACGGAAAGAAGATTTTTTTCAACACATTTCTAAACAATAGTTTTAATAACTCATCTCTAATAACTGATTTATTTTATCTTTGCCAAGATGACAGTAAATAATATTCAACTAGATATTTTTCAAGATACTAGTATTCAGCTTAAAGTGCAATTTACAGGACTCATACACATTTTACTACAAACATTTCATGACTTTTCCAGGATTTTTCCAAGACTTTCCAGTAAATTATCATGACCTAATGTTTTATGCAATGTATATGTGTGGTAAAAGAACAGCAATGCATGTTCAAATTTATTACAGCATATTGTAAAACACGCAACAATCTATTTAGTTTCAATTTATATTTATATCTATGTAAAATTGATTTAGATAATGCTTACTAATATTGTGAGATTATGTGATTGGCCAAGGACAGAAAAGAAGTAAATAACCTATATTCAAGTATACAGATATCTGTTTTCCATGACTTTTCCAAAACTTTGTGGGTTTTTCTGTTTTTCCAAAACTTTTCCAGGCCTGGAAAATGCCATGTCAAAATTCCATGACTTTTCCAGGTTTTCCATGACCGTGTGAACCCTGAGTTTTAATGGCTAAATTAGGTTAATTAGGAAAGTTCTGCAGACAATCAAAAAATATTTTGCTTAAAGGGGCTAATGATATTGATCTTAAAATGGTTTTAAAAATATTTAAACTTGTTTTTAATTTAGCCAAAATAAAACAAATAGACTTGCTGCAGAAGAAAAAATATTATAGCAAATACTGTGAAAAATTCCTTGCTCTGTTAAACATCATTTAGGAAATATTTATAAAAACAAATTCACAGGAGGGCGAATAATTTTGACTTCATTTGTATATCGTTTTGAATTATTGTGATTACAATTATGACCAAAATAATCGTAATTATGATTTTTCCTATAATCGAGCAGCCTTACTATGAATGAATTATTAGGATGAATCCATTTCAGTTTTGCTCACTCATTAAGATGTTTTTTTTGTCACCACTCACTGGTGTAACTACCGATAAACATTACCAACTGACAATCTGTATAGTTACTTTGTCTTCTTTGCTCTACAAACACAAATATTTTTGCATAAAGTCATAGTAGAATTGCTATTGCTTCTCTAGCACTCTTTAATCAAATGGCTAAATGAATGATTTAAAATGACTCACTCATAAAAATGTGTTGTTTATCATCTATTGGTGTAATTATGCAAGAAATTTATATAAACATCTTATATAAATATCTTTATAAACAGAAACTTTTTCTTCTTGCTAAACTAACAAAAGTATTTCCAAATAAAAACAAAGCTGAGCTACCATTGTGTCTCAGAGCAACACGAAGCAGTGACTTTTCTCAGTGAATCAACATCTCTGAAAGAATCAAGTGAATGAATTATTTATCTATTTTTTCGCTATCTGTTAGCGCTAATATATACAGTAGCACAAACTGAGAGTCTGTCTGGACATGAAATGCTACAAACTGTGAAAAAACACTATTAAATACATGCTGGCACAATACTTAAGTTGCTTTTCCACGATTTTTTCAAACAGTTTTAAGAACAGTTAGGAATGGTTACAGTTGTATTTCAATGTAAACTTGCTATGGCGTGACACAATTACAAACTGTATTCCGGGCACGGTTAAGCTGCTTTCCACTATCAGGCTAAATGGTTCTCTAATGGTTCTCTAAATGAAAGGAATTAAGTTGACTTATTATTTATTACCAATTTAAGTATATTAAACATAAAACAATTACGTTGTCTCAAAACAAACTCAAGAAGTAGTCTGAGCAACAACAAATGTCATTTTTTGAGTGTGTGGTGACGCAAGTTGGATGGTGATCAGATATTTCTGTTTTTGCTTTCTTATATTAACTTCACTGAATAATAAAAATATATATAATAATAATTAAATAGTGCACTTCCGCTTATGCAGAGTTCAGGGGTAGCGTTTTGTTGCTGCTTTGTTTACACTGCAAGATGGATCAGCGACAGGGGGTTTTACACTGCATGACTTTACAGTAGGAAGAATCGCCGACAACTTTGTCCAAACTACTTCTCACAACCAAAAACACATAGTATATCTTTTGTTATTAACTACATAATCCAATTCAATTAATCTTTATTTCTATAGCGCTTTTACAATGTAGATTGTGTCAAAGCAGCTTCACATAAGATTATAGTGAATTAAAGTTAATTTTTCAGAGTTTAAGTTCAGTTCAGTTTAGCTCTGTTCAGTTCAGTTCAGTGTGGTTTGATACTTACTGCTGAGAGTCTAAACACTGAAGAGCAAATCCATCGATGCGCAGCTCTACAAGTCCCGAACTATGCAAGCCAGTGGCGACAGCAGCGAGGTAAAACCTTCACCAATTGACGAAAGTGAAGAACAAAAAAACCTCGAGAGAAACCAGGATCAGTTGGGCACGACCATTTCTCCTATGGCCAAACGTCTTGTGCAGAGCTGGAGTCTAGGCAGCGGAGGCTGGAGAACGCTGGACATCAGCGAAGACTCATCTATCCCTGGAGTTTCACAGAAATCAGACGCATGCTCTTTACTCATCAATGACCACCACAGCAGCTGCTCAGGATACGGCCTGGTCCGGGATTGTAGAAACCTTTGGACCATCTCTTCACAGGTCTTGGATCGCATCAGTGGCACTGCATAATCTCTGGGGGCCTCGGGATGAGTATCCCCAGGTGGAAATAGAGAATAAAGAGAATAATTAGCGTAGCTGCTGTTCATAGAGTATTTACACAAGACGCGTGGAGCACGTTCATGCATCATACCATAATGAGAAAGAAGCCTTTAGTGGGGTGGAAGATGTGCATATTTGTTCACCTGGGTTTGAAGGGAATTTGCAATTTCTCCTCAATTTTTTTCTTTTTTGACCCGGTTGTGATATTGCTCACATGACGCGCCAAACAGACACAGTGCTACTGCCAAATTTACAATAGTTTTTCCTCTATTTCTTGGATCCAAATAAACTGAAAATGAGCACTTTTAACTTCTCCCTTAACTTCCCGCTGTCCTGCAGATACCCATACTAGTGGATGTTGCTCTCTCATTGGCTGTAGTTAATCACCAAAGTTATTTTCAGTCAAAACTCATTTCACACAGCATGATTTAGCATGCCAAATATCTGACAGGCATCGGCGACTCATCGGCGATTCTCTCAGATCACGTCTTTGATAGTTCACACTGTGTGATTGTTACTCGCGTAAACAAGCACCGATTTGCCTGTGATTTCAGGCATTTGTTGGCGATTTCTCAAAACCTGCGAGTCAAAATCGGGGCTAAAATCATGCAGTGTGAATTAGGCATTAGCAAACTTTGGAAAAACTGCCAGTTTTAACACGTAAACAACACATTTTGAGAACGTGCTGTTAGCACATACATTAGCAGTGGCGTTTCTCAGTGAATCAACATATCTGAAAGAATCAAGTGAATCAATTATTTATTTCATTTATTTTCGCTATCTATAAGTGCTAATATATAGGCAGTGTTGGGGAGAATACTTTGTAAATGTATTTAGTTACAGAATACCTGCTTTAAAATGTATTTTGTAACGTATTCCGTTACTTTGCTTAATCCTGGTACTGTATTCTAAATACTTGGAATACTTGGAATACTTCCCCTTGAAAACAGCCTTCAAGTCTATTAAATGTCACACTATGCGTTGGTAGCAATTTCTGCAGGAAAACAGAGGGCCTATAATGCTAAACTATTGACTGACAGGGAAAAATAAATAAAACAATATAATTATGTTTATTAAATAATGTTTATTTATCAAAGTGTCAACAAATTCAATTTCTGTTTCTGTAATAAACATAAAAAGAGCTTGAACATAGACAGCATTACTGTCTGTAATATACAGTATATGTATTTAATATGCATTTTGCTTACCCTTTGTATTTCACAGTCTGCACAGAAAAATATCAGGTATACAAGAAAAGAAAAACTTCAAAATAGTTTATGTAAAACCAAGGTAATGCAGGGGTTTTCAAACTTTTAGGACACACGCCCCCCCAAGACTGTCCATTTTCACTTCCCCCCCCCCCCCCCCCCCCCCCCTCCATTCCCCATGTGCAAACATCATTCACATATTACTGGCTGCGTTTAAATTGTGTAGCATTAATTACGTTGAAACATAAATATACAGCTTACCTGATTCAGTGTGAAGGCTGAGCCTTTTTCTGTGGTTGGATTACTGACTCGACTATTTTTAACTGTAAATCATCTTCCACTGTCAATAAGTGTGAGCCATAGTCTACTTGCTTTTGATGAACGTACAGAAAATGCTGCTTCGCAAATCCAAGTTCACAGAGCCCTGACAGTGTGATTGAGTCGAACATTGAGTATGTTTACATGGGCAACAATACTTTAATATGATTTTATTACGATTAAGACAATACTCTGATTGAGTCACCATGTAAAAAGCGATTTTTGATGACCTTAATCCGACTACAGTCATAACTGAACTAGAAATGGAGTTAAGACTTGTGGAGTATGCATATATTAGTGGCATTATTGAAGTAAACACCGCAATCAAGATATTACTGTCATGTAGGACTTTTCTCTGCATTTTGCGACAAGATCCACACACAAGGCTGTCAGTAAAGGACCGCACACACACACCCATCACGAACAACCTTGTTGCCAGATTGGGCGGTTTTGAATTTGCATTTCGGCGGGTTTTGGATAGCTTTTGGGCTGGAATCAGTCAGCTACATCTGGCAACGCTGATCACGAAATGCGGAAGTTTTTTTCTTTCTATTTCACGTGCACTATCAAATCCCATTAAAACATCTTCCACCATTCCTTACTAAATATTCGTGTCTAATAACCCAGTTTGTCATGAGGAAATGTTCATGAGTGAAAGTGCCGAACTGCAGTTAAAGTCGAAAAATTAAAGATGAAACACCCGAAATGTCATGAGACTCTGCAGGAAACGTGTATAGACGTTCAAAAAGCACTTTACGTAACACCGTAATTATATTATTGTCCTATTCAGATTAAGGCAAATAACTACTGATGTCAATGTAAAGGTAGTCTGTCTTCATGTCGTATGTCTTCAAAGTAAGTGAAAGATCCAGAAGGGCATCCTGCTGATTTGATTCAGAAGGGCACTATTTTGGCTCACCGGTTTGACTTTCATTTAGCGTCATTCATGTTAAAAAGCAGCCGCTCCATTTTATTTGTATATGTTTTACTGGAACGCATTAACTCTACAGGTGCCTGACAGATGTGGAACTAACATTAATCCGATTCACTCTAGTGAACGCATAAAAATCATCATTTTTACTCACGTGCATGCCTCAAATAAAACCCCTGATCAGAGGTAATGTAACAGGTTCTATTCAACATTTTAATTTCTATTATGAAAACTTCTCACCTAAGAACAATATTGCAAATATTAGAAGAATGCAAAATGAGTTTGCTTTACAAAAATGTAAACATCAAAATGAACAAGTTTTGTTTTAAGTCAAACATATTAGCCAGTATAGCCACCTATCTACAGTACCTAACTACCTATGCTTTTTTTCCTAATCAACAGACAAGTAAAGGTGGTTGTAGAGGAGCAATAGAGACATTTAGAAGTGCTTATCTGTCATTCTGTTGCGATGAGGAGTAAAAATGAGTCCTCCCTGGCTGAAGAGTCGCTCTACAGGAGCACTTGATGGCAATTGTGCTTTATGAACAGTGCAAACGAAACATCAAGCAGCAAATTCACGAACAATGACGGCAAAAAAAGCAGTTTATCTGAAAATCTTGGTTGTTGTCCGGTTGTTCGGTGTTTGCGATCGTCCTTTTTTCTGCGTGAGAAAATGGAGGTGTGGCGTGAGAGCGTGAGAACAGGGTCATTTGCGTGAGTCTCACTGAGTTAATGCTGGTGATTGCAGTCGGGAGTGTAGCTTCTGTTTCTATGGTTTCGGCGGCAATTTAGTAATATTATTATGGGCCAGACACGCATCGCCCGAAGTATTCCAAGTATTTCCTTATGGTATTAGGAAAGTAACTGTATTCTAAATACCCTGTTTAAAAATAGTAACTGTAACGGAATACAGTTACTCAAGAATAGTATTCTAAATACGTACCGCCGGTACATGTATTCCGTTACTCCCCAACACTGTATATAGCACATACAGTACAAAATGAGAATCTGTCTGGACATGAAATGCTACAAACTGTGAAAAAACACTATTAAATACCTGCTGGCATAACACTTAAGTAGCTTTTCCACTATCATGTCAAACAGTTCTATGGTTCCAGTTGTATTTCCATGTAAACGTGCTATAGCATGACTTAATTACAAACTGTATTCCGGGCACGGTTAAGCTGCTTTCCACTATCAGGCTAAATGGTTCTCTAATGGTTCTCAAAATGGAAGGAATTAAGTTGACTTATTATTTATTACCAATTTAAGTATATTAAACATAAAACAATTAAGTTGTCTCAAAACAAACTCAAGAAGTAGTCTGGACAAACAACAAACATCATATTTTCGGTGTGGTAATGCAAGAATAATGTAAACAGTTTGTGCGTTGTTTATGTGTAAACAGTCAACAAAAACATATAAACTACATGCAAACAAACAAGCATAGTTTTTGTGTACGTTATGTATCGACTGGCTTTCCACACTTCCAGTCTAGCCAGTTTAGCACAACTCTCTAACTGTGCCTAGAATTCTGGGTCCAGAAGTCTTAACTGTACCAGGTAGATGTGGAAATACAACTGGAACCATACCTGACTGTTGTGCTGAATTGTGCTGGTAAAGCGCGTGTGCTTGTGACAAAGCTCTGGATAACAGATTCTACATAGCTGGCTAAATGGAAGTGTGCTCTTTCTTTTAAAATCTCCAAAACAGAAATATCTGATCATCCCCATATCACTGTTTACATTACACTTGTGTTACCAAGGCAAAGATGGGCGCATTTGTATTGCATTCCAAAGAGCTCCATTTTGAAATTTAACCATATCCATGTCAACTGGTCTGGATCGAAATGGTTAATCAAAGAGAATCCTTCAGCCCAACAGTGAAAAAATAGCTTTAGTTATAATAGTCATCTTAGGAAACTTTAATTCATGTGCAATAGAATGATCCACTGCTAAGTTGTAAATGTGGTTTTGTCCCATTCAGATCTGGCTTCCATGACCACATATTTGCTCTTACAGGACTGGGTGCAAATTGCACGAAAGTCAGCACAGAGGGATGTTGACTGTTTTAATTGCCTTCACGGTGGGGATGTTGGTTATGCTCATCCCTAACAGTTCACTCTGAGCTTTCCAGGCTCTGTTACTGTGAATCCAGACACTTCTTCGAGAGATACCGGAGCCTACAAACAAGCCAGTGACATACAATGTCAGGAGAGCTGCTGGAGTGTGTCTTCCTGAGAGCGTGAGGAGAAATCCTCTGTTAGCTTATGCTACATGCATATGTGACACATTTTCCCATCAAATGCGGCTCCATCCTTCCCCAGTGAATAAAAAACAAGCTGAAATAAGATATTCTCAATCCTTGGTGAGATCTGTATGCCTCTTCCATTTTTCATAAGGCATTTCTTGAAAACGGGTATTTACTAACATGGTAAACAAGATTTCTGTTGCTTATTATTGATGTCTTTTCAAATGATTATTTAAAGATGATTCACAATAACTAATGATCTGACTAAATGATCTGGTTATGTGTTTATGTTTGAGTATGCTTAAAATTTCCAGCTACAAATACAAAAGTATTTAAACTCAAATGTTTATTTTGTGTGTAAATAAGAATTCATGTCTTGTTTTTACATGTTCACAGAAAATATGTGTTTTATAATACAGAAGAAATTAAATTTAAACAAATAATTTTAAAAGGCACAATATGATATTAATAATAGAAATTTTATCTTGAATTCTCAGATAAAAGTATGATTGTATAAATGACCTGAAATTAGGCTTCCTCTGAAAAGTTTTGTTTAAATTTTGTATACAGTATGTTTTTTTTCAATGTCACAAGCAGGACATCTAAACTCACCGGCCACTTCATTATGTACACCTTACTAGTACCAGGCTGGACCCTCTTTTGCCTTCAGAACTGCCTCAATCCTTTGAGGCATAGATTCAACAAGGTACTGGAAATATTCCTCAGAGATTTCGGTCCAAATTGACATGATAGCATCACACAGTTGCTGCAGATTTGTCGGCTGCACATCCATAATGTGAATCTCCCGTTCCACCACATCCTAAAGGTGCTCTATTAAATTAAGCTCTGGTGACTGTGGAGGCCATTTGAGTACAGTGAACGTATTGTCATGTTCAAGAAACCAGTCTGAGATGATTCACGCTTTATGACATGGTGCGTTATTCTGCTGGAAGTAGCCATCAGAAGATGGGTACACTGTGGTCATAAAGGGATGGACATGGTCAGCAGCAATACTCAGGTAGGCTGTGGCGTTGACATAATGCTCAATTGGTACTATTGGGTCCAAAGTGTGCTAGGAAAATATCCCTCACACCATTACACCCCCAACCCGAACCACTGACACAAGGCAGGATAGATCCATGCTTTCAAGTTGTTGACACCAAATTCTGACCCTACCAGAACTAGGCAAGCGTTTTTCCAATCTTCTATTTTCCAATTTTGGTGAGCCTGTGCGAATTGTAGCCTTAGTTTCCTGTTCTTAACTGACAGGAGTGGCACCTGGTGTGATCTTCTGCTGCTGTAGGCCATCCGCCTCAAGGTTGGAAGTGTTGTGCATTCAGAGATGCTCTTCTGCAATCTTCGGTTGTAACGAGTGGTTATTTGAGTTCCTGTTGCCTTTCTATCAGCTCAAACCAGTCTGGCCATTCTCCTCTGACCTCTGGCATCAACAAGGCATTTGCACCCGCAGAACTGCTATTCACTGAATATTTTCTCTTTTTCAAACCATTCTCTGTAAACCCTAGAAATGGTTGTGCGTCCAAATTCCAGTAGATCATACTCAGACCACTCTGGCACCAACAACCAAGCCACATTCAAAGTCACTTAAATCACCTTTCTTCTCCATTCTGATGCTCAGTTTGAACTGCAGCAGATCGTCTTGAACATGTCTACATGCCTAAATGCATTGAGTTGCTGCAATGTGATTGGCTGATTAGAAATTTGCGTTAACCAGAAGTTGAAGTTTTCTATTTTTATTTTCTGTTTATGACTGAATAATAATCTGAATAGGTTTTAGTCCCCCACTTATACAACAGACTTATACACTTATACTGAAATACAGGAAAAAAACACTGCATGGAAGTCAACCAAAACTGTTTAAATAATAGCAACCAAAAACTGTCCAGTTACCCTCATTATTCTGTATTTTGCCAAAAATAAAATTAATTTCAATTAAAAAGTTTGGGAGCGAAAATAATTAGTTTTTAAAGTTATAGCATATTCGGTTTGTTTAAAAGATATTAAGGTATATTTTAATGGTGAACATTTACTTTGTTGGAAAGTCTACAATCGTAAATATAACAAAAATAACCACCTGAAGTCATTTCCCACCATCTGTCCTCAGTTTTACCAACAGAGTCTGTGATTCAAAAAATGACAAACGCAAGAAATTTTAGAATATAGCAAGCCTCATTATCAACCATTAAATGCAGTGTATGACAGAGCAAATGACATGCAGGATGTATGGACGTTCCTGTCTCCACAACACAATCCGGGGATCAGAGTGCTTTTGACAGCACCTGGAGAGAAAGCAGAGCAAGACGTGGACACATCCGACTTCGTTTGACTGCATGACTCAGCAGCTCATTTAAAGCAGCTCTCAAGCCAAAAATAAATAAAAAACTAAGCAAAATTCTGTTGTGACTTTATCAAAAGAGTTCTATGGCATGGAAAACTGTGGAAGTGAGCAGTATCACTCAGTTTATCTACCTACATATGCACCTTTTTCCATATGTGAATACTGTGTACAGTGTTTCCACAGTGGAATAAACCGCCAACTATTGCAGCATATGTTTTATGCAGCGGATGGCCTTCCAGCCGCAACCCAGTACTGGGAAACACCCATACACTCTCTCACTGAAAACTGGACTGACAGTTTCAATTTACCAGAACCTCTATGTTAAGCTGCTTTGACACAATCTACATTGTAAAAGTGCTATAGAAATAAACATGAATTAAATTGACTCATTCACACACACACACACTCTACGGCCAATTTTGCTTACCCAATTAACTTATACCGCATGTCTTTGGACTGTGGGGGAAACCGGAGCACCTGAAGGAAACCCATGCAAACACAGGGAGAGCATGCAAACTCCACACAGAAATAGCAACTGGCCCAGCCGAGACTCGAACCAGCGACCTTCTTGCTGTGAGGTGGCAGTGCCAACCACTTAGCCTTCATGCCGCCCAGCATTAAATCATATCATATATAAAAAGACACAGCAGTTCAAGCACCTATTAACATCATGTTTATCTCAGCTCGGTCCATGTAAAGCCAGGCAGTCCATTCTACATTAAACACAAATCTTATTTTATAGAACTATATATATATATATATATATATATATATATATATATATATATATATATATATATATATATATATATATATATATATATATATATATATATATATATATATATATATATATATATATATATGGCATGCTGTCCCAGGAGAGAACCCTGAGTTCGGAGATAGATGAGCCCAAGGCTCCCGCCTGGTCAATGAGCATTTAAAGGGATACAAGATCAGGTAGTTCTCGAGAGCTCCCCCCGATTCGTTTGACCTATTGCTTGATTAATAAAGACAGCTCTATAGGAATAGGCCGCCAAGCACACTTCCCAAACGAAGATAGGGAGTAAAATTAGGCTGGATATTTATGTTAGATTAGGAATAATCCGATTGGCTAACTAATAATTACAGATAGGTAGGGCCAGACAGAATCTGTGGGCATTTTTTGCTATTTCTGCTGAGAATTTTGTTAAAAATCTGCAGATTTATTTTGGGAGAATCATAACTAAAAACTTAATATATGAAATAAAAAGTAATACCTTTTAACCTTTTATTTAATGTTTACAATGCAAATCCAATTAGATCCACTTTATTTGGTAAACAAAGCCAGTCTCTTATATAATATATCTACTAAAAGACAGAAAATATTACTTTACAAACTGTTTTGTAAATTAGTCATATGAATATTTTCATATTAGTCAATAATATTACTGAAATTAATAAAAAAAAACTGAATAAATATACATATACACACATTTACACAAGTTATTAAATAGACTCAATGATGGGCTAAAAATCTGCGGATATCTGCGGAATTCTGCGCGCAGATTCCATGTGGGCCTACTGATCGGGACCAACTGCCTTCAATTATATCACGTGCTCCTCTTGAAATTAGTTTGTGAAACTTCACTTTGTATGTAAAACAAACGCTACGGGTGGTACCGCATATTTCCGTATGGACAGCTTTTCCAGCATGACTGGTTTGCTCAGTAGCTCATCGCGAATGGTGCAAGACTTGGGAGGCAGAGTGGAGCGGACCGGGGTTTGAGTATGGCAAAGGATGGTTCTACAAGCAGGTAAAACAAAATCCAAAACAAAGTGCAGTGTGATTCTGTGGTACAAGCACATGGCCGTGATGACTTTTCTTATAGATTGTCTTTGAAAACACTATTGGATGAGTTTAGGGAAAAGGACGCATGGGTCTGTGTTATGCACGATTACAAGCTGACCTGCATGGATTGCCACCAGAAGGACATTAAGATGGGCAAAAAATTTACACAGCGGCCACTAGTGGATTTACAAGAAATGGCATGTATGAGAAAACATGCCATCGTAACACATTTCAGATGTACACTATGCACACTATTGGATTTGTGAAAACAAAAACTACAAGAAAACATAGTCCAGGGTACACATTTCTTGGTTCTTAAAATATGTACACCTAAGAACATATTTCCAACAAACCTAGGTTATAGGAAATATTTCATTAACCCCATTCACGCGTAAGTTCTAAATACTCCAGCTGACCCCTCCTGCGTGTTTTTCTTTTTTTTTGACTGTTATTTAGAACACTTCTCTTTAAAGTTCCTATGGAGGCATGTAAAGATTGTCAGGAGACATACTGCAGCCCCAGTGATTAATTTCTTGTTTCTTTGTTCCCTTTTCTGCAAGTACTGTCAAACATCAAAATTATATTGTGAAATATTCTGATTTTCAAATATGTAGAACATGTATTTCGTGGTTAAAACTGTTGAAAAATGACCATATTCTTTGATATATGGTGGCTGATTAATTATTTCTGAATTATTTTGTTGATTTTATTCATTAAAATATTTTTTTCTGTTCAAAGACAATCCTTTACATTTATTTGTGATTTTTGTTTTTCTGTGAGTTGATGTTGAACTCCAAACGTGACTTTGTTATTTAGTGTACAGTAATGACAATAGTATTTATTTCTTATGGAAATGGCATGTATATTTGCAGTATGTCTTGCTGGATGGATCACATTGAAGCTGAAAACTTTAAATTAATTTATTATATATTATTTCACTCAATATATGTCAGTTTTGTGGTTTGAGTTTCACAAAACATCCCCAACAATGAGCGTTGACCCCACAACATCGGCTGTCAAAGTGGAGGAAGACAAAATGGAAGTTGAAATCTCTTTCCCTAAAGCCTGCAAGATCTCAGAGCAGGTCAAAAAAAGGCCTAGAAACGGCACTAATAGTGAGTCATATTTACATTGTGATATGAATATGCAATGTTTTCCTGACATAATATTATACTTACTATTTTAAAAAAATAATGTTTGTACAATGTAAATATTTGTACAGTATAATAGACAGCTGGTTGAATTGCTGTTTTCGTGAAGAGCTCTGTTAACAAATTCCTGTAAAATCTACAGTAACTTACATGCAGCAGTTCACCAGTAACTTACTGAAAATCAATTTCAGCAAAAATACTGTATTTACATTTACTGCACCATTTATCTTGCTGGATATGTGTTTACAGCATTGTATGTATATCTTTACTGTAAAATACACAGTAATTTTCACAAAGCAACTTTAAAATACAAAAACATACTGCATACATGTCTTACAGTAAAATACACTTCATATTACAGTTAAATACTGTGTCATTTACAAAAATGGTTAACAGTGTGGCTATAGCAGAATGTACATGTGATAAAACAAATCCTGGCATTATTAGTTCATATTTAAGATATTATTTCATCAGTAGGATAATCACTGTGCTACACAGTTAATGACTAGCAGAAACAGAATATACTGAAATAGTGAATGTTACATATAGCTGTCTCTTTATGAATTAGTGAATGTTCACTGAAATATTATTAGACTATTATTGCATTTAAGTGCATCTTAATGAAACACTTTGTGTAAATTATTATTGTATCTCATTTTCAGCTTTTCTGATTCAACTTTAATAAAATCCTTTAGTAAAATTAAGTATTTACTTTTCTATTTAAAAGGTGCAGTGAACATGTATTTTTTATATTGTTCGGTGCACTGATCATTTGTGTAACCAGTTTTATATAACATGAACATAATAAAATATAATGTTATTATAATCAATTACAATAAATAATAATAAAATACAAAAAATGGGAAATTTTAAGGTTAAAGTATGTTTAGTGCAGCAAATCCATGGTAAATTTGTGGTAACCTTGGATTAGCTATAATAATGTTTTAAAATGTTTGTTTAAATATATATATTGTACAATCATTTCTCTTTTAACAGACGAGGAGGACAACGTGGAGAAGCAGAAAAAGAAAAAGAAGAAGAACAATGTTGGCTCTTTTATCAGAGCTGCCCTAAAATGGTTTAGCTTCTCTCCAAACAATGAGCCATTAAAACTTTCATCCTCTGATGGTAAATGATGGTTTCTGCATCTAGATATTTTTAGACTATAATGTAAGAAATAAACTGTATTTTTACTCTCTTTTATCTGGAGTTTAACGTCTTCTTGAAAATTATCTCTTTTAACAGACTAAGGCCCAATCCCAATTCCACCCCTTAGCCCTTCCCCTTACCCCTACCCCTTGTTTTGCGCGTTCACGTCAAGGGGTAGTGGTGTCCCAATTCTCTTTAGCTTGAAGGCGTAGGGCTAGGGGCAAGGGGTATACACCCCTTCGAACGAAGATTTTTCAGGACCACACTCAAAACGGAGGGGTTCAAAAATTTCCCAGAATACACCTGCCACAACGGCAGTAGTGCTAAACCCGGAAGTAAGGAGATTCACAAATGAGTATTTTTTGTCATTATTATGAATTATTACGACAAACAAACATATGTTTTAATATATTCATAACCACGTTCGTGTTTTACCGCCATGCTTTTTAAATAAAACGAAAAAATAAATAAATAAATAAAAATAAATCCGATAAATTTCGCGTCTATAATCCCTAATAATAACTCCTGTACAGCAGTCCCACAACATTCTGACACTCGAACACCCTGTCAGAGCAGTCAAGTGGCTGAAAATGAGCTTTTTACAGTGTCTGCTATAATGTTAATGTTGTTTTCGTGTTTACATCAATGAATATGACCACTGTGTAAATGCACAGTACAGTTACAATCTTATTGACACAGATTGTTATAATAACATAATATATGCCTTCAGTGATTTCCTGAAGATAAACACCAAAAAATACCACAACTGGAATAACTACAGCAGTCGTGATCGTCTGATCTCATGTGAACCAAGACATCGCGATGACATATGATGACGTGTGCAGGTGTTGTAGTGCTGTCCCAATTCTTAGGGGTAAGTTTTGAAGCCCTTCCCCTTAACCCTCGGTTGTAAGGGCCAAGGGGAAGGGGAAGGGGTAGGGGTAAAAAAATAAATTGGGATTGGGCCTATGAGAATGAGATCTATCAGAAAATTATGGTGTAAGTGGAAGAAGAGAAGGAGATGATGCAGAAGGAGGAGGTATTGGTGGAGAAGGAGGAGGAGGTGATGAAAAAGGAGGATGAGATTTTGGAGAAAGAGGAGGTGGTGGTAATGGAACATGGGGAGGTGAAGGAGAAACAGGAGGAGGTGCTAATGGAACATGAGGAGGTGAAGGAGAAACAGGAGGAGGTGGTGATGGAACAGGAGGAGGTGAAAGAGAAACAGGAGGATGTGGTGATGGAACAGGAGGAGGTGAAAGAGAAACAGGAGGATGTGGTGATTGAACAGGAGGAGGTGAAAGAGAAAGAGAAAGATACAACAAATGAAGACAAGCCAAAGGAGGAAGTGAAGAAAAAGGAAAAAAAGAAAAAAATTAGCAGCCGATAGTCAGAGGAGTTTTTGAGAAGGAAACTGGAGGAGAATGAGAAAATAAAAGAAAATGTCACCAGAAGATTATTGGTGGCAAAGTTCTTGATTGTGCAATTGAAGGAGGAGGAGGAGAAGATGAAAAGAGAGAAGGAGAAAAATGAGGAGGAAATAAAATACATTGAAGAGGGGGAGAGGGAGGAGGAGAAGAACATAGGGAAGGGGAACATTAAAAAGAAGAGGAGGAGGAGAAGGCAGCCAAGGAAAAATTGCAGGGTGGAAGAGGAGGAGATGGAAGGAAAGGAAAGTGTGTCACAAATATACACAGGAGACCCAAATGCAAGTGAATGCAATATGATTTATTAATAGAGATAACAAGAGTCACAACTGGTATTGATCTTACCAGATATAGAGGAATTGTGTAGAGCAAGGGTGCTCCTCACAAGGAATCCAAAACGCTAAACAGCGGTAATAGTTCATCTAGAAACAGATCCGAAGTGAAGTCTCTCACTGATATCTTACCAGATATCGAGGGAAGGGGGAGGTTAGTGCTATGGAGCAACTCTCAAGGAAATCGACACGCTTACCAGCGGTAATAGTTCATCCGAGAAACAGATCCGGAGTGAAGTCTCTCACTGATATCTTACCAGATATCGAGGGAAGGGGGAGGTTAATGCTATGGAGCAACTCTCAAGGAAATCGACACGCTTACCAGCAGTAATAGTTCATCAGAGCAGCAGATCCGGGGTGAAGTTTCTCACTGATATGGTTGTCATCAGTGCAGGCAGTTGCAACAACATCAATGAAATGGAGACGTGCATAAGGTCCAAATATATAGATCCACAACCGTGACAAAGTGAGGAGGTGGAAAAAAACGAAGAGGAAAAGTAGTAGTTTGAAAGAGAAGGAGAAGACAGAAGATAAAATAGAGGAGGAAAAGCTTAAGTGGCCCAGCATTAGACCTGCCTCCAGGGCCGAAGCTGCATTACGAGAGGGAAAGACAATCATGGAGGTGGGGGAAGGTTTAAAGTTCAAAAAAGTTGTGTTGTACAAATAAAACAGTGTGTTGTGTTTATCTGCTTAATTGTCTGTTTCAAAAGTGTTGAATTTTGTGTCTGGTGTTGTGTTGATGATTATTCCCTTGTTTCTAAAAAAAAAAACATAATTTAAGTGTGTGTACTGCGTGGATGTGATTAATCTGTGCCCAGCACTAACACTGTAAACTTATAATTCCTAGAGTCTGACCTTTAAGATATATATTGCAATTCTGATTTTTTGTTTTTGTTTCAAGAATTGTGACTCTCGTAACTGTGAGTTAATATCTTGCAATCCTGTCTTTCCTTTTCTCCTCACAAATGTGAGTATTTCTCAATTTCACATCTATTTCCCCTCTAAATTGTTTACTTATTATTCTGAAATTCTGAAATTTATAACCAGAAATGTAATGCATGACAAGCAGCGCATACCTCTTTCTATACCTCAGTGTTAGCCGTGAGATTTGAATTTGACGTATCTGATGATGACGTGTCTTACAACATTCTAATCACACCGGTGTGATCAAACGCTTCAGTGACCGTGAGTTGACCGCAACAACTGGGTTTGAGTCCAGCGAAAAACTGTTGCAGAAACCAAGTAAAACAAAAGCAAAAATTCAATCATTCATTCATTCCGGCTTTGGCCACAGTGGAATGAACCATCAACTTATCCAGCATATGTTTTACGGATGCCCTTCCAGTTGCAACCCATCACTGGGAAATATCCATACACACTCATACACTACGGTCAATTTTAGCATACCCAATTCACCTGTACCACATGTTTTTGGACTTGTGGGGGAAACCGGAGCACCCGGAGGAAACCCACTTAAACATGGGGAAAACATGCAAACTCCACACAAAAATGCCAACTGACCCAGCCGAGGCTCGAACCAGAAACCTTCTTGCTCTGTGGCGAACGTGCTACTCACTGCGCCATTGCATTGCCGAAAGCAAAAGCAAAAATAAAAATGAAAAATAAATAAATAACAGGCTGAAAATGTGGTGAAATCATGCAACCCAACGGCTTTTCTTTTTCTAAATTGCTTTTGAACACACTTGAGTTCAGGGAAGGGGGTGTGGGTCAGTCAGTCGGACACTCAGTTAGTCAGTCAACAGCAAACTGGCCTGGTCAGCTGAAGTGTAAATTGCACCCTCTGGTGGATTTATGCGAAAGGAGGACGCGCAAGAGAAATTTGAGATCATAAACACGCATACACAGAAGCCTCTGGCAGATTTGCAAAAAAAAAAAAAAAAAAAATGGGAAAAGACATACCTCTGGTTTTGTATTTCAATGTCCCCAGAAATGTAGACCTGGGTACGTATCCGCAATAAGCCTGGGTTGAAAATATTATAGAAAATACTGAGAAATTTTTATAATATAACCCAAATCCTAATATTTGTTTCTCACATATGTCATATGCATATATTACCATACTGTATATAATTTTTCTATATGTGTTTAATGTTAAACAGAGGTTACTCGCATAATTCATGGAAAGCATTATAAAAAGATGAATGACCACAAAACCTACAAGGCCAGAAATATTAATCAAGTCCTTGCTCAATAACACACTGCCAGTTACAGTGAAATGTAATTCAAGGTTAAAGAGACATTTACCAAAACAACCAAACACAAAGAGTGTCTCCTCTCACAGAAAAAAAGGATGTTACAATCAGCAATTGAGATGCAGAGGCTGAGAGAAATAATTAGGCCTGGAGCCAATGTCGGAAACATTTCTATGTGCCGATTAAAAAGATTCCCTAATAAAAGCCAGAGAGGGCGAGGATTATCAGAGAAGCAGCCTGCGGTAAAGACTATCGCCAATTACTTTTACAAATAATTACCATGACCCTTATACACTTTAGACTGTTTTATCTATGCCATTGCACATAGCACAATAGGAATTCAGAAGTTTAAATTTCATAATACCGTGCGTGTAAAAAACGAATACATACAGTTGAAGTCAAAATTACTTGCCCTCCTGAATTATTAGCCCCCCTTGTGTGTATTTATATATATATATATATATATATATATATATATATATATATATATATATATATATATATATATATATATATATATATATATATATATATATATATATATATATTACATAAATTCACAGGAGGGCTAATGAATTTGACTTCAACTGTAGGTCACACATTAAAGACCCTTTAATTGCCGCATTGTGTGGTTGCAATGCTACATGTTTTCAAATATTTAGAAAAGCGCAGGCCAAAATGACTGTTATAGAGTGAGTGGCATTGGAGATGCTAATCACTTCACCAATTCTCCATTTGCATGATTTGAAGTGATTAGAGTGCAATTGACTGAAATGATAGTGGACAAATCTGATAATAAATGCTAATAGGAGCTGTGAAAACCCAATACTAAGCAGATTGTAAGGAGAAATTAGTCCTCGGGCATTCAGTACACAAGTCAATAACTATGAGGGGCTCCTATGTTAACGCTATAAAGCTTACTGTACCATTTGTGATAACAAAGGCGTCTACATTATTACAATTATTAAAATCTTGCTGAAAAAAAAACGAAGAAAAAAATCCTAGACAGTGTAACGATTTCTATTAAAATGCAATTAAAATGATGCTATATTTAAATTTATGAAGTAAAAACTAAAATAAAAAATAGGGGGAAAATTTTGCTGTATGGGTTTTTTTCATATTAAAAAGACATGATATAATGTCACATCAGTAAGAGTGCCATTCATGAAATATAAACTGTTGTGTGAGCAGGATTGTTAATGTCATATTCATTTTATAGACAGGTTCATCTTGATATTGCGTTACACTTTAGAAACAATGTTGTCCTTGTTTTCCCTTTATATCTATACAAACTGTTTGAAACAAAGCCAGAGAAAGGGTATGATTATGTCAATGATTCAGTGATCCATTATAAATTCTTTTGAATAATTTGAATAAACTGTTTGAATTAATTTTTGTCATTTTTTAGACCAGACACAAAAATATAATCAGTAAAACGTTTTTTGGTGGTCAAATATGGACACACTGGGTTAAACCACTTGATATTACTGTAAGTGGCCTTAATTACTATGTACTTACATCAAAAAATAAATACAATGTACATCATGTGTTCATAATGTACCATTGAAGAACACTTCTGGTGCTATTGAGGTGGGATACAGGTAAGGTTATGGAAAGGTTTGGTGGTATGGGTAGGTTTAAGCGTGGGTTAAGGTGCAAGGGATGGGTTAACAGTGTAATTAAAGATGTAATTACAGATATTTACTGCAGATGTAATTATATGGAGGCATTTAAATCAATCATAAGTAAAATGTAAAAAAACATGTATTTACAATAAGTACATTGTAACAAATGATTAATTTCAGTGCAAGTACGTGATACAAGTTAAGGCCACAATCTAAAGTCGGACTAAATGAACCTTTGGTAACACTTTACAATAAGGTTCCGTTAGTTAGTGTTATTTAATGTGTTTGCTAACATAAAAAAACATTGCAGTATTCTTTCAGTTTTTAACATTAGCTAATGGAAATAAAATTGTTCATTCTTAGTTTATTAAATCACAGTGCATCAACTAATAATAAGCACTTGTTTGGATTTTAATAATGCTTTAGTAAATGCCGTACAATGATTTATAAATGCTGTATAATTATTGTTCATTCTTTGTTTGTTTTAGTGATCACAATAACTAATTGAACCTTATTGTAAAGTCTGACCAAAACTTTAAACCAAACTATCGGGTTTATCAATATTTAACCAAAAGTTGGGTTAAAATTATCCAGCATTTTTAGTGTAAATCAATAATGTTAAGATATATTTTGTCATCCTACACCCTTAGATTTTAATAAATCAAATATTTAGAGAGCTTACATTGTACTTTTTGATGAAAAAATAAGGGGCTTGATATTTATTTGATATTGAAATAAATAATCAGTTTTTTTTCCTTAAGCGCAAGCCCGAATATTGTGTGATATGAGCTGTAAAAATCTGTTGAATAGTCTCACCCCCCACAACATTCAGGAATTATTTCACAGTCATAATATTTACTCATAATGCATTGTTCTATACATTTCCATTAGACATTTTCTTCTAAATCTGTCCTGAATTTATAAATTGCTCCAAGGTAAATCTTAAATTTCTCTATGGTAGGTGCATCTTAAATAAGATTGTCCTACCCTCACATTTCTTTTTTTTCCCCTTTGTGCTATGCATTGCTGACTTCCTTTCTGTATCACAATGGTATGGCCTTTTAACAAATTACAGTGCAAACAGTAAAAGTGTAAATGTGAATCTTGTCCAGTCTTTTGTAATCAAACTCCCATATACACTAAGGTGTAACCAATAATTATATATTTGTCATCAAAACTGTTGCCAAAGTTTACATCAGAACATCCCTCCAGTTATATTGACAACATGACTAAGCAATTTGACTTTGAATTTGTAACTGTCAAAGGGTGTTTTCACACCTGCCTTATTTAGTTTGGTTGAATCGCACTAGAGTTCGTTTTCCCTCTTGGTGTGGTTCGTTTGGGCAGGTGCAAATGTATCAATTACACTCGAGTGCACACCAAAAGCGGACCAAAAAAGTGTACTGAGACCTCCTTGAAGTGGTGATCTTGCTACGCTTTCAAATGAACCCTGCAGCCATTAGTTTGTGGTGAAAGCATGATCTGAACTAAAACAGAACTAATCCAGCTGCCGTAGTCTGATGGTGGAGGAAAATATTTGTTGACAGCGCTTTACAGCTTAACTTTTCGATTTTAGGTGAAAAATTAAATCTGTTGGAGACGTCCAATAGATTAATAGATACCGAAAAATTCCACAGAGGGGGGTGATCACCAGAATGGGGAAGTCCCAGAGTAAAATAAGAAAATATGATACACCGTTGTTTTGGAATATGGAAAAACTGTATCTGATTGGGCAGTTAAAAGATTTAACTTGTGCCATCACCATACTGGTAGATCTGTCTCTGTGGGATAGCGGCGTAATTACAATAAGTGAAATCCAAGACGTGACTCGCCCCAGATAATCTGTTGCGGGGAAATAAAGTCCCTGGCGTCTGGCTGAGATCAAGACCTTTTATTACGTTTGGCTAGCTAAAGCGATCTACTTCCGAGAGGGGGTAGAAATCAGGGACATTGCGATTTACTTTTTAGAAGGAAGTTGAAGTTGGGGGTGGGCACGTAATTAGAGCTGTAAAGCTTGATTTTTCAACTTTAGGTGAAAAATCAAATCTGTTGGAGACGTCCAATAGATTAATAGATACCGAAAAAGTCCACAGAGGAGAAGTGATCACCAGAATGGGAAAGTCCCAGAGTAAAATGAGAAAATATGATGTTTTGGAAATATGGAAAAACTGTCTTTACGCTGTTTTCATCTGTTTTTATATTATTTGTTTCTATTTTACTTATACTTGTCTCTTTTATTCCTGTTTACGTAAAGCACTTTGAATTGCCACTGTGTATGAAATGTGCTATATAAATAAACTTGCCTTGCCTTACCAACAATTTTAAACAGAGAGAGAGAAAGAGAGAGAAAGAGATAAATGAGATAAGAATCCAATTGAAAGCCTACATGCAGAGTTCTGTAGGAGCATCCTCAGGGAACAAAGGAACACACCCAGCAATGCATGCAGGGCAGAATTAGGCCAGTATCCTCTACTCATGCGCATTGAAAAACGAGCCGTCAAATTCTGCAAACACATAAAAATGAGTGACCCCAACTCTTATCATTATAAAGCCCTCAAAAACCAAGAAATGGACATTGAAAAAAGCCCCCTTATTCAGATGGTCCTGAAGCTGCAAACACAAACCAACACAACGAATATGACTAACAGCAGGCAGCATCAGGACACGGACATGCTCATCCACAGAATTAAGCCCAATCAGATGATAAATGCACGAAAAGAAGAGTATCTGACTTACTGGAATAAAGCAGCCGGAAAACAAAGTAAACTTCAATGTTATTTGGACCTAAATAGTGATTATACTACAGCAACATATCTGAACGCAGTAAAGGACAGTAAATTAAGAACAACAATGACCAAATACAGGCTGAGTGCTCACAGTCTGACTGTAGAGACGGGCCGATACAGACAGAACTGGCAACCTAGAGAGTGCCGCATCTGCCCACACTGTGCCCAGGCAGAGGTGGAGACAGAGGAACACTTCCTCACCCGCTGAACAAACTATCAGCACATCAGAGAAACATTCTACCCCAAACTACAGAGCATTTACCCACAATTCACAGAGTTAGACAATAAAACACAGCTTCAATATTTACTAGGGGAAAAAACTGACTGTGTCCTTCTGGCGGCACAATACATTAATGCCTGTCACAAAAAGAGAGAGCAGACCAATAAAAACATCAGTGATGCACCTGCAAACACACACACACACACACACACACACACACACACGCACGCACGCACGCACGCACGCACATACACACACACGCACACACACACACACACACACACACACACACACACACACACACACACACCTAGATTATTATAAATAAATCATTGTAAATATACTGATTATTATTGTTTTTATTACTGTTTTATCCTAAAATGTTAGTTGTTAAATGGACAGTTTATTCTGATCTATTATTAATTTTGTATTGATTTGTACGAATAATATGATATGTTGAATAATAATAGAATATGTTGAATAATATTAATGTGATATATTGAATAATAGGATATGTTGAATAATATTAATGTGATATATTGAATAATAATGTGATATATTGAATAATATGATGTATTGTTGATATTTTATTTAATCATTATATATATATATATATATATATATATATATATATATATATATATATATATATTTTTTTTTTTTTTACTACTACTATTTACTGTGTTTACTGTTTTGTTATTATTACTTTTTATGTAAACTGTAGAACTGCTTTGACAATACATTTGTAACATTTGTCATGCCAATAGAGCAATTATTGAATTGAATTGAATTGAGAAAGAGAGAAAGAGAGAGAGAGAGAGAGAGAGAGAGAGAGAGAGAGAGAGAGAGAGAGAGAGAGAGAGAGAGAGAGAGAGAGAGAGGGAATAACATAACCTGATGGGTCATTGGTAATATTTCCTGAAGATGACCATGTCGCAGTTTAGCTAAATTAATTCACGCCTCCTTCTAAAGTGACTTGCGATGCGTCTTCACCGCTTGCAATGCATTGTACTTTTTGATGAAAAAAATAGGGGGCCTGATATTTATTTGATATTGAAATAAATAATCAGTTTGAATAAAACAGTTTTTTTCATTCAGTGCAAGCTCGAATAGTGTGTGATATGAGCTATAATAATAGTTTTTCAGCCGCAGCCGCACTTCCTTCTGGAAATGTAGTTTGTCTAAAGTGATGTATACAAACTTTATAGTATACTATGACCAGGGATACAATCAGCCAGCGCAGTCGTCCCTACATACACTCAAAAAAAATTTTTTTTTTGCTCGTTCAAACTACTTATTTAAAATAAGCTGAATCAACACAATTCTTGAGATTTCATTGGGACAACTTAAATTTTTTATGTTTAATTCACATAAATTTGGTCAAAGTGTTAAGTTAACTTAATCGATCCGTGTTGGGACAACATGAATGAATTGTGTGGAACCCTGCATTTTTTACAATGAGAAGCAACAGTTTGAACCGAATCACAGATGTGAAAGCACCCTTATACACAATGACACAAGGACTAGTCATTCTAAGGATTTTGAGCAAAAGAATGTGAAGAGACTTTTGCAGGTAGTCCATGGTGTTTTGCAATTTGTACAAGTCGTTTTGAAAAACGGTTTTGCAAATTTCAAGGATGATTCGAGAAATGTACCAAAGTGACTGAGAAAACTAATAAATAAATAAATAAATGTCAAAAAATGTCATAAAAGTACAAAACTGTACTACAGTGACAGCTTTGGCACCTATTCCTGAGAATATATATTGTGAACTTTTTACAGTGTGTAAAAATCTATAAACACCATCTGACCTTTGGTGGTTGTAACCAACTACCGGTGCCAAAACAGAAGGAATTGTGGATCAGTAGATTGATAACTCTCGATTTGAAAGCCTTCAAAGGATACTACGAAATTAGCTCCTCATGCAGCTGTCTTCCTGAAAAGCCTGAGAGAAGGATACTGACAGGCCGATCTCATCCAGAGCTGTTTGGACAGGGTTTCCATTGGTGGAGGTTATTTTGAGGGGCTCGTGTTGTCAGCTGTTGTCTCAAATGCTTGTCGGACCCTCCTCACTGCTCTTTAACTCTGATAAAACTCTGCACTGGACTGCTTCATTGTACTCCTTCCCTGTTTTCTGTTAAAGCCTGAAGAGAAACGCATAGGGTAAGTTTTCATTGTTTAATTTATTTGGCATTTATTTAACGTCTAACTTTTGAGTTGGCTTGATTTATCTAACAGCATGTTTTGTAGTAGTTATAGTTGGGTTTTATCATTGTGATTTCAGTAATGATGATAACATACTGTAAGCACAATGGTCCATTTAGAAAACTGATACATGGATACAGTATATAAGTATATATATAAAAGTACGGATTTGGACTTTACATATATAAAATATGTTACATATGCAACATATATTTTGAAATTTCACAAAAATGACTGCTTACATATATATTTTTCAGCCACTGTAATTATAAATATGTAATGTAAATGACAACGTTTCCAAATATTGTGAAATGCATGTTATTATATATATATATGATATTATATATATATATCACGGGGGGTCGCAGGACAATGAAGTGGGGTCGTTTGGTGATTTCTAAAAATCTAAATAATTTTATTAAAACATTAGAATTACCTTATTTATGTCCTACCCTATAGAATTACCATATATATAAAAATAGTAGTTTATGGTTACATCCTTTCGATTTTTTTTTTCTATTGGATTGCAACCCGTGGGGTGATTACATTATATTTAAGACACAGCAACTGCGTCAGATGCAGCAGATTGATTTTAAGGCACCAGTTTAAACCTTCTGGCACATTTACAGCACTCACATACATTAAATAAAAATAAATAAATGAAGAATAGACTTGGGCCTATTGGTGTGTGTGCGCCGTTGCGTGCAAGGTTTCTATATTTATAACCACCTCAGAGGATATTGGTGGTTGCGAGTCACTGACATTGTTATTTTGGGGGTCGCGGGTTAAAAAAGTTAGGGAACCCCTGATATATATGTAAAATCTAAATACAAACTTGTATGTTACATATGTAAATAGCTTATATTGCCACATAGCTGATGTCTATGTGCACTCAAATCACAATTCTGGAGATTTTGGGGGAAGCTTAATTGTTTTATGTTTATTATGTTTAAATTTGTTAACTTAATCGATTTGTGTTGGGACAATATGAAAGAATTGTGTAGAAGCCTGCATTTCTAACAGTGTGGGGCAATTCCAGTTAAATTCTGGATTAATTTTAAGCAAATTACTCATGATCTGTCATTCACACTTCTCAGAATGACTTTTACCGTGTTGTTTAGCAGTATGTCCATGTTTAAACACACAGTTTTTTTCCCACTTTGCGTAAAACTGCCACCGTTAACATCAGAAGCGACGTGGCTGGAATAAGAAATAGCTTGTCCATATTTAGAGGCTCCAAAAATAGCTTGCGGCTTCACAACAGGTGCCGTGTTGCGGAAGGAGGAGGGCCGGGCAAATACATGCACACGAGCTGGAAAAGGGGGGCTATAATTTGAACCTGATAAGCAACAGAGCTGGGACATAAACAAGCTCTGGAATCTGCGAGTTGATTCGGCATGAAATCAGCTGCGCGGGGCTGAAGGGCTTCAGGTCTGGCTTTATCTGTGACACATCAGATTTAGAGGCTCAGCGATGCTCCGCCACTGTGATTTGTGCTATTTTTCTCCGCACCCCCTCCTCGTGCTGCCTTGTGTGTCACTGCTTCTCTTCAGATGTCCACTCCACATGGAGGAAAAAGAGAGAGAGAAATCAAACATTTAACTAGTGTTAACAAGCTCGATTTCTGGAATAAATCGTCTTTATGTATTTGAAATATGTTTAAACACAATACATTAAACAAAAAATAAATCAATTAAAAAAGCATAACAGGATAATGTCCTGAGCAAAAACGACTGGCACATTTTTAAGATATACAGACACGGCAAGTTTCATTAGTTTGCTTCTGTTAAACCCTAATTCGAAAGCAAAATCTGATTTTCATTAATTTAATTTGAGTAATTTTTGAATAATCATTATTTATTTATTATTTATTTCAGTGACCACACTTAAAATATCATTTTTGCTGCTTCTTTAAACTACTTATTTAAAATGAGCTGAAACAGCAGAGTTTTTTGGGGGGGGACAAGTTAATTGTTTTATGTTTAGTTCACCTATATTTGTTAAAACAATTATATTGACTTAATTTGTGTTGGGACAACATGAAGGAATTGTGGGGAACTCTGCATTTTTTACAGTGCCCTGCGGATTTTTCTTCACTTAAAAATGATGTTTGCTGTTTGTTCAAACTACTCATATAAAATGAGCTGAAACAACACAATTCTTGAATTTATTGGCAACAACTTAATTGTTTCATGATTAATGCACTTAAATTTGTAAAAAAAACTTAATTTCTTCATGTTGTCCCAACATAAATGAATTGTGTGAAAGCCAGGATTTTTACAGTGTTTCTTCAACGGAAAGGTAACAATTTAATCACTTTTGTAGTGTTAATAACAGTTTTGGTTTGAGGTTTTTATTTTTCTATGGGTTTTTGTTGTTTTAAATGTACAGTAAATCAAATTAATCAAAAAAAATTAGAGCATATTTGGTAATAGCCTGCTAGGCCTTTCTTCGACTAATTATGTTTAAAAGTGTACCATTAGGGTCAGTATTTTGAATTTTTTACACTTTTTTAATTTAATAAGGACCCATTTAGCTGATACAAAGTTACAGTAAATATATTTTAATGTTACAAAAAGATCAATGTTTTAAATGTTCTTTTACACCATCTATCATCAAAAAAAATTATGAAAGTAATAAAAAAGTAACTATTTTTAATTTTCAAAATAATAAAAAAAATTAATCTTAAGCACCGCCATATCAGCATATTAGAATAATGTCTGAAGTGTAACACTAAAAAAGTGTAATGGCTTGTGAAAATTCAGCGTTGTCATAATTCATTCACTCATTTTCCTTCGTCTAGTCCCTTTATTTATCAGGGGTCACCACAGTGGAATGAACCGATATATTTTCAAACTAAATATAAATATTTCAAATATAAATATAAATATTTTACAGTATTACTGTTCAAATAAATGTAGCTTTTTATAATATTGATGTTTTAAGCATTTATTTGTAGAAAATCACAACTGGACAAACAAACAAAAAATCAAATAAAAGTGTTATGAATAATGAAAAAAGAAAATAGTCTCTCTTTATTTTATACAACACAATACTCATGTCTTAACCTTGGAAAAGTTCCTGAAAGAAATCAAATGTAAGGGTATATTTTTTTAAATACATTTGTGTGTGTGTTGCAGGCTTTGATTTATTTATTCATTAAATGTACAGTCAATCAGATCAATCAATAACTAAACTAAAAAATTACCAGTAATTGCATGCCAGGACCTTTTCAGACTAATTATTTTTAATAGTGTGCCACTAGAGTCAATACATTTTTTTAAAAGAAATCATTGATTGTATTCAGCAAGGACGCATTTAGCTGATCCAAGGTTACAGTAAATATATTAAAAAACGTGTTACAAAAATATCAATATTTTAAATGTTGTTCATTAAAGAATCCAGTTTTGAAAAATAAATAAATAAATAAACTCCAATAATCAGCATATATAGCACCAACCTTTTTGTAAAATAAATTAAAAAAGAAAAAAGCTACTTGAAAAAGAAATAACATTTTACAATATTACTGTAAAAATAAATGTAGCCTTTGTGTTTGATGAGCATATTAAAAATGTATTAGAAATAGGGCTGTCGAAGGCAACATAATTTTAAAAGCGTTAACGTAATTAACGCATCACATTTTCTCTTCGACCATTGCCTGAAGATGGAATTCTTCTCCTCCTGGTCAGGCAAACCACAGATAATTTTCAGGAACTCCACAAGATGTGTGCGTGATGTTTAAAGAATTTATATGCAGAAAAAATACAACTTCAAACCTTAAAAAAATCAGGCCTTGAATAAAAGAAAACTAGTTTCTATTCATTTTATACAACACGATATTAATGTTTTAACCTTTAAAGAGTTCTTGGAAGAAATCAAAAGTAAGTCCAGAAAAGCTGAAAATTTTTTGTGATCTCTTAATTCTTTCCAGGCCGTGTGAATATATCAGTATGAAAAGCCTCAGTGCACAGTACACGACACAATAAATACTTTCGAATGAAACTGCATCAACAGATATGCAAAACTAATTCATTTGGCCATCGTTATTGCACCACTCAAAATCAATTCCCAATTCCTTCTAGTAATATATAAGAGCAATATCACACTCATAGCAGTGCGATATGGCTGTATATCGGCACTGGTGGGAGGTGTGCGTTGGCTCGAGTGCCTTAGTGCCCATATCGCACTGCTACAAGTGTGATATTGAGTTTATACAACAGTTTGACGGCACAATCGTGTTTAAAAAAAAGAAAATCAAACACAGAATGTCTCAAAAACCCTTTTGTAAGAGGAACTACTTTCTTCCACTGTTCATATACATCTGCAGCTGACTGTCAGAACAGCCAAAACAGTTGCTTATTCACTAACGTCACTTTAGAGCTAGTATTTGAATGATTCTCGAGTAATATCTAAAGTGATAACAAAAAAGGTGATTTTGCTCACATTTTAAGATTATAAATCTGAACGACATGAAATCCCATCAGACTACAGAGATATCTCCCAGTATTTCTGTTGCAATTGAGATATCACAATAATTAACCCCGAAAAAGCCAAAGCAAAGCTAACACTACCAGATGGTTTACACACTACTAAGGTATAATACAAAAGAGAGAGATCGACTTAGAATAACACTTACCTGTTTTAAAATGATTTGATCAGCTGTGGTTTGAAATTTACGCTGAGTTTTTCTCCTCTAAGGACTTGTTATGCGGTCTCTGTTGCCATCTTGTGGCGGAATGTCAACCGTCTTTGCACTGCTCAGTATGACAGGCTGATGGCCACGAATGCTGTGAATCTCCAAAATTATAAATATTTATAATTATAAATATTTAAAACTGTCCTTATAAATATACTGCATAGTTGTAATCTAAACAACTACATTCTCACCTGAAAAAAGCCTCAAAAGAACATTATGTTGTCCAACAGCTGCAATATTTGTCAAACCGTTGTGAGTTTGTTCATCTGCTGTCTCTCTATGTGGGCGGAGTAATACACAAGGGTGAAGAGGCTGTATGAGTGCTGTTATTATGGGAATATCGCACGGCTATCAGCCAATCAGATTCAAGAACCAGACAGAATTGTTGTGTGTGTGTGTATGTGTATGTATGTATATGTATATATATATATATATATATATATATACATACATACATACATACATACTGTATAGTTATAGACTGAGGCTACTACATTAATCAAGCATTCTTTATTCAATAACATATATACAATTTTTTAAATACATTTTAACAGAAATGTTATTTGAAATTGAACTAATAATGATCATAAATTTAGCATTTTTATAATATTGACGATCATACTAAAATAAATTTATTCAGACCTTGAATATTGTAAAGAAAACTAGTTTCAATTAATTTGATACATTCATTCATTCATTCATTCATTCTCTTTTCGGCTTAGTCCCTTTATTAATCCGGGGTCGCCACAGCGGAATGAACCGCCAACTTATGCAGCACATGTTTTTACGCAGCGGATGCCCTTTCAGCTGCAACCCATCTCTGGGAAAGACAACCCATTCACACTCATACACTACGAACAATTTAGCCTAATTCACCTGTACTGCATGTCTTTGGACTGTGGGAGAAACTGGAACACCTGGAGGAAACCCATGCGAATGCAGGGAAAACATGCAAACTCCACACAGAAACGCCAACTGACCCAGCTGAGGCTTGAACCAGCGACCTTCTTGCTGTGAGGCGACAGCACTATCTACTGCGCCACTGCGTCACCTTAATTTGATACAACAAAATATTAATGTTTTAACCTTGGAAGAGTTCTTTGAAGGGTAAGTCCAGGGAAACTCATTCAGTCATTTTTCTTTAATTTAGTCCCTTATATATCATGGGTCGCCACAACAGAATGAACTGCCAACTATTAAGACATATGTTTTAAGCAGCGAATGCCCTTCTAGCTGCAACCCAGTACTGGGAAACACCCATACACTCTCACATTCACACACACACACTTATACACTACAGCCGATTTGATTTACCTAATTCACCTATACTGCATGCCTTTGGACTGTGGGGGGAAACCAGAGCACCCAGAGGAAACCCGCGCGAACACGTGGAGAATATGCAATATCCACACAGAAATGCCAACTGACCCAGTCAGGACTCGAACCAGCGACCTTCTTGCTGTGAGGCGACAGTGCGAACCACTGAGCCACCGTGCCACTCCTTGCAGGGAAATTGAATCTCCTAATTCTTTCTGGAGCCATGTGGATATACCTAGGTAAAATATCAGTATAGAACAGCCTCAGTGCATAGTACACAAAACAATAAATACTTTCGAATGAAACAGCATCAACAGATATGCAGAACTAATTCATTTGGCCATCGTTATTGCACCATTCAAAATCACCCCCCCAGTTATTCCACAGTTTTCGGTTTCCGCAAATATTTATTTTTTTCAAGGTCACCTCTCCATTATTGGCATTGTTACCGCCCCGAGGCGAGTACATTAATCAAGCGTTCTTTCATTCCTGCAAATTTGAATTCGCATTTCTTACAAACAACCTCATGCATTTCAAACGCAAATTCCATCTATTTATGCGAACACACCACAGACCGGCCAAAAAAAAAAAAAAAAAGCCATCCATCTTCAGTTTAGTGGCTGGAGATTTCATATCAAACCTCTCAACGTGTAATGCATAATCACTTCTCATTAATTTCAACCTCAAGCCAAGAGTGTAATCAAGGAATTGGCTGTTCTACCTCCGCTAATCAATCGGCTTTCTTATGAAGCACTTTTATGATTATATTTAACTCGATTTTTTTTAGCAGCAGATGATGGAGGGCAGTGACCAGACCTCTGAAAACGTCAATGAACAAGTCAATGACTCCGAGGAGCAGCAGGTGGACCCGATGGAGGACTTCAGCAGGCAGTTAGAAGATATCATCAACACGTATGGGTCGGCATCCAGTCTCATGCAGGAGCAGATCTCCATCCTGGAGTCTGAGGAGGGGAAGGAGGATGAGGAGGCGAAGGCCGATGAAGAGTCTGAATCCAAAGAAGCTGCTGCCGGTGCAGACAAAGAGCAGAAAACTGAGAAGAAACCTCTCAAGGGACTGGGTGAGGAATCGTAATGTTCTGTTGTTACTGCTTTGATAATGTGCAGAAAGATGTGCTGAGAGCAAACAAAAAGAGGTTTTGGTGAAAACATTCAGAAAAAAAGAAAAATATTAAGATTAAGAGAAAAATACTCTTTACAATATGGAACGCTTATTAGTTAATGTATTTACTAACATGAACCAACAATGAACACAGGGTATATACAGAACTTCTTAATACCTTTGACTACATTTTTTAATACCTTCAAAAAAAAATTAATACCAGCACGACTTAGAGCTGCAACTGTAGTGGCGTAAATGAAATATCTTTCCAAATGGAATAACATATTGTAGATAACATATACATTTAAGTAAAGCAGAGTGATTAATCAAGATGTCCCAATGGGCCTTTGTCCATAGTTTTTAATCAATGTCATATATGTCATCAATATCAATAGCCGCTCTTCTAAGAACAGTTCGGTACGGTTACGGTTGTTTCACCCCTGAGCCTGGAAAGGCGCGCATGATTACAAACCGTTCTCGGCAAGGTAGACAATCGTGCTGAACTGTGCCGATAGATTCTGTGTGTGTTGACGTCGTGGCTCTGTTGTCAAGCTACCACCAGTGTTGCCAGATATAGCAGACTTTTTCAAGCCCAAAAGCTATCCAAAACCCACCCAAACGCACAAAAAACTGCCCAAAAGATTAGATTACCCACACCCACACACTGTATTACCTATTAGAGTATGTTTTACTTTCGAAATGGGGTAGAAATCCATCCCATTTGGCATTTTAAAATATTTTGAACATAATTATGTGCTGCTTGTCAATTGCGGGAAAAAATGATCGATAAAAGTGTCATAATAAAAGGCTGTGAGTTTAACTACAGGCGCAATCGTCTTCTTGCAGAGGTGGCAATAAGCCTCGTCTTTAAATCTTGAGTCCTCCACCCAGAGGTCCAAAAACTTGCATTCCCCATGTTTTAATTTAAGTAATGAACAAAAGTGAGCTTGCCTATATGATTGGCACAAAGCCAGCCGGGTACCCAAATTGTTTCAGAGCGGTGCGAACGAACACCACCTCACATGATATCGCTCAGGTCCTACTCTCAATATATAAATAAATCCACACAAATTTTAGAACAAAGGCCTGCACTTAACACAAATTGATATTTTATCTAAACAAATTGGGCTCGAAATTGTAATACCTCGTCAGATGACGTTTATTCCTTTTTAAGGCCCTTCGTTTTGGCTAATTTTATTAACTACCTTTTACAACTCCGCGGACACCCTGGAACAACACATGGTATTTATTCACAGTGTTGCCAACTTAGCAACGTTGTCGCTATATTTAGTGTCTTTTCAGACCCTCCTAGCGACAAAAAAAGCAACTAGCAACAAATCTAGCAACTTTTTTTGTGTTACTGAAGATTTTTATAGACTCTCATGTGTCCACACTGTACCGTCCCTACTCTGCGTACTGCCGGCAAATGATTTAGCACCGCGAGTGTGAAGTATTTCCCTTGTACAATCAAACCGATCTGCTTCTCTTTTGTTTTAAAAGTAACACTTTAATTTTAACTTTAATTATTCTTTTCTTGTTTACAATCAGAGAGATTTTAGTGACAGTTTCGGAACTTGACTAGTAATAAGTTTGTTACGTCTGAGATTCCTGCAAATTAACTACACATCCATATTGATATACTGTATTCAAACAGCAATTTAGTTAAATTGACATGCATACATAAAGTGTAGTGCAAATATAAATACCCTTTTATTAACCATAGGCTCTTAAACAAATAGAAACAGTTGGACGTGATGATGTCAATAATATGCAAATTGACGTATGACTTAATCTAGCAACTTTTCGAGCAGAGCTTATTGCCTTTTTATTGAAAATAGTTGGAAACACTGTTTATTCACCCCCATACAGCATTTTTCAACATTAGTTAATGAAATTACAGTTTGTTAGTTCATGTTTACTCAGAGTGCATTAACTAATGCATTACTAAATGATAAACTATATTTATTAATGTTTAATTATTATTCATAGTCTGTTTATGGTAAGTAAAAATATTGTTTTGTTATCAGAAATAAAAGTCAATTAAGTGAGTTTTTCTTTGAATTAAGCTAAATAATCTTTCAGTGCAAAGTAATTTTGTTTTGGTTTGAAATAAGATTATTTTACTTATTCACTGGCAGACAATTTAGCTTGTTTTAAGGAAAACTCACTTAATTTTGACATATCTCTGATAACAAAACAATATTTTTACTTGTCTAGAAAATGCTTCTTAATTCTCGAAGCGATACAAAAAATCTGAATTGAAAAAGCATTTTTTGCAGTGTTTTTTCAAAAATATTTGAAATTTTTTGACTTAAAATATTATAATATTAATATAATATATAATAATATTATTTACTTGTCTTGAAAATGCTTCTTGAAAATCATTTATTTTGCAGAGAAGTCTGTGATGTTCTTTTAATCTCATACTAATTGTTTTTTTATTGAACATTCAAATAATTTTTTTGTTTTTTGTTTTTTTGTTTTTAGCTTTATCTTTTAATTAAATTACAAAAGGTGCTTGGTTTACAGACATGTTTGTGTTAATTTTTAGACAACACAGAGCTATTTTTTTATGTTAATGTACAGCATTTACTAACATTTACAAAATATGAACAACACTTTTATTACACAATTTATTTTTGTTTGGTAATGTTAGTTCATGAAAATATAGCCATTCATTGTTAATCTTCGTTAGACTTGTAAAATATAAATAAAATATCTGTTGTTAGGACCAACTGTCATTTTCTAAAAGAAAAAGTAAATGCTTTTTAAATATATATTGTTTTTAATTTGGAAGAAATGTTTTTTAGACTTTTATAGAATAAAACATGAACATTTTACTCAAACCCATACATAGTAAATCTAGTAAATGCAGAAGTGGTTTCTATTTTTTATATGCCGATTTGCAGCTCAAGACACATTTATTACTAAAATAAATGTAAAAAAAAAAGGTTTCTGTGACAGTTCAAACGTGCGATTTCAAAAGAAATGTATTTATTTGAAATAGCAAACTTCATTCATTCATTTTCCTTTGACTTATTTGAGAAGTCGCCACAGCAGAACGAACCAACTATTCCGGCATATACCCTTCAGCTGCAACCCAGTACTGGGAAACACCCATACACACTAATTCACACACACATACAATTTAGTTCATCCAATTTACCTAAAGCGCATGTCTTTGGACTGTAAGCACCAAGTGGAAACCCACAAGAACACGGGGAGAACATGCAAACTCCACACAGAAATGCCAACTGGCCCTCCCAGGACTTATACCAGTGACCTTCTTGCTGTGAGGTGACCGTGCTAAATACTGAGCCACCGTGTCAGCAAACTTTTGTAACAATATGAAGTCTTTATTGTCACAATTAATGTAATGCATCTTCACTAAATACTAGTAATTTCTTACAGATCTTGAAAAAATGAATGAGTGACACAAATACTTTCTATTTTGTAGAAGAACTCACACAGCAGCAATTTCAGTAAGAATGCTGTTTAGTGTTTTATATTTGAGAAATAATGGCGTATGTAGCGCCTCTCGATCGCACAGATGGAGCCATAAACAGTGATTGGGTTTTCTCTCAACAGGATGGTTGAGTGCCATGAGTGCAGTAATCAACTGTTTGGAAAATTTCCATTCTCAAGGAAAGTGTCCTCACGTCAATACTAAAGACCACTTCACCATTAAAATGCAGACTGCTATGGTGCTTGACTCAGGGCTTAAAGGAAGATTTTGCACAAGAATGAAAATGTTGTCATAATTTACTCATCTTTATGTCATTCCAAACCTGTAAACGGTGTGCCATGTGTCACCTGTATCATTTGAAACCAGTCTTGAAACAAAATTAGCCATCTTTTAGTAGCCTTTTTTATATATACAGCTATGGGAAACATTTTGAAAGACCATTTTGAGAATTTATTATGATCTATAGTTATGTGTTAATGTGATTTTTGCTTTATTCTGTAAACTACTGATGTAATGCTGCCATTTAGAGCATCTGTTCTGCATGAAATAACAAAAAGTTCCACATTTTCAGACATGTTTATTTAATTTTTTAACATTACTAAGTTCAGAACAGTTTTATTGGAAAACCTCTTACTTAACAACTAATGTAACTTAACTATTCTGACCAACTGTTCTTTTCTGGAAAAAAAAAAATTGCCAAAGATCACTAAAGTTTCGATAATAAAGGTTGGCTGTTTCTCAATTCCAAGAACGCAGAGAACGGACTTGCATTCTTGTGAAGACCGGCCTTGCCAGGTCACCTCGGAGGAATGAACTCAGGAGACCGCGAGAACAGAGAATGCGTGCTCTGAGAAATGAGATGCTGCGTTCTTCCTGATGGTCACGTGACCTTCACGCGTTTTTAATAGAAAGTTATTTAAACATTACAGCACTCATAAAACAATTTATTGTTTTTTCCCCTTTTCTAAATGTATACTATGCATAAAGACTTTACAAATATACATTGCACAATATAAATAAAATTGATTTTAATACAAATTTCAGCAAATAAACTCCCTTAATGTGTTTATTCCTTTATTAAGATTTTCATGGTAATGTTTATATTCACCGTCTCATTTAGGGAAACTCCTGAGGTAAATAAGTTTTATCTCTGAACTTTAATAATAAATCTATATAAAATGCTGCGCTTCCCATGGCCAGTCGCAATGACTTCTGGGACTTCTAAAGCGAGTTCGCTGCTCAAATCTGCATCCAGGCATCCTCGATAACAAGAACACATCCGGGAAGTTTCACGCAAGCTCCGTTCTTGCGGTCTTGAGTACTGGAGCTGAACTTTGGAAGTTGATGATGACGTTACACGAGAACACAAGGATGCAAGATCGCTGAAGATCGCATATTGAGAAACAGCCGTTGACTCTTCTGTAGTTGCATCACATACAAAGACTGACGGGAAACGAAAAGCTGCCATTTTCCAGGCTGATATAACTATACCACACCTAGAAAATAGCTACTTTTTATCTGTATCTGTATCTACGTAACTACAAAAGAGGAGTGTTTTAAATAGGAAAATTGTCCTTAAAATATTATCATTTTTGTGTGAGATGCTAATGGTCTAATCTGATTTAATGCTCTATGCTAAGCTAAGGTAAAAATCCTCCCGTCAGACTGTGGGACTGGTTAAATGAAATGAAAAACGGTAAAACTCAACTTCTTAACTCTAATGCTGCGTTCACACCAGACGCGGATGAAGCATTAAGCGTGAGTGATTTACATGTTAAGTCATTGCAAAGTTGCGAATAGACATCCTACGGGGCATTTCGTGTGAATGATGCAGCGCAAGTTATGCGTTTTGCGAGTTTGACGAGCTTAAAATGTGTATTGCATGAATGTCTCGAGTTGGAAAAACTTCTGCGGACAATCGCACAACGTTAACCAATCAGGACAACAGCTCATCAAACTGGGCTCGGCTCAGTCCAAAGCACCGCTGAAAACCTCCATCATCCAAGTATAGTTTATGGAGGAGTTGATGAACTCATAAAGTACATAAAGCACAGCTACAATCTCAATTAAATCCATGTTAGGCACTTAGCATCAAAGCTATAGTCGCTGGGCAGACAAAAACCCTGCCCATGACACGAATCAGCAGCTAATGTGAAATGAATTTGACATGCTAATGAAGCGAGTATCCTTACGTGTGAATAGCGTGATTTATCAGCGTGTGCCGCGTCTGGTGTGAACACAGCAAAGGGGAGATAGAGAACATTTTTAAAGAACATTTTTTTAAACATTTTATAAGTTAAACATCACTTTGGAAATATATGAAAAAGAATAACAATTTACAGTAGGGCTTATCATTTTGATATAAATTGAAAGTATACTCTATTTAGTTTGGGGCGGCACGGTGACTCAGTGGTTAGCACTGTCACCTCACAGCAAGAAGGACGCTGGTTTGAGTCCAGGCTAAACCAGTTGGCATTTCTGTGTGGAGTTTGCATGTTCACCTCATGTTTGCATGGGTTCTGGGTGCTCCGGTTTTTCCCCACAGTCAAAAGACATGCGCTATAGGTAAATTGGATTAACTAAATTGGCCGTAGTGTATGAGTGTGTCTGTGCGTGAATGTGAGTGTGTATGGGTGTTTCCCAGTACTGGGTTGCAGCTGGAAGGGCATCTGTTGCATAAAACATATGCTGGAATAGTTGGCGATTTGTTCCGCTGTGGCAACACCTGATACATATGACACTAAGCCGAAGGAAAATGAATAAATGAACGTATAAAGTCTCATGACAAATTAGCAGCAGATCCTTTTTCCTCAGATTTAAAATATTTCTCTCTGCTATTTTAAAGCTTTCAGCAGAAAGCGAAGATATCATAAATGTTCGGAAAAAAATAACAACAGTTTATTTCCTTTCTGGATGAGTTACACCTTTACATACTGCTTCTTGTGTGCTTCTCTCAAGCGTTTTATCAGAGTAAACGCGATCGCACTGTGATTTCACCCCTTCTGCCTTGATTTATTTTGAAGCCTGTGTGCAGAACTCCCCCCTGTGGGCTTCTGCTCATCTTCTTTATCTTTTCCTTCTCTGATCTGAACGGGAAACACTTGTCTCGTAGGTAAAGAGGCCGCATCCTTATTGCAGAGTCTGAACAAGCTGGGCTCACCAGAAGAGAAGGTGGAAATGGTGTTGAAGAAATACAGCGAGCTGGTGAGTATCCAGACCCAAGAGAGATAAATGCTCTCTGAACAGTTTTCACCGCCGGCAAAAAAAAAGAAAAGAAACAACAACGCATGGAGGACAGTTAAGAGGAAACAAACAGAACTCAAATCAGATTGAGACAGAGAGAAAATAAAAGAACTCCTGGTGTGATGTTAAGAGTGGTTTCACTGATACCGCGATGACCTAAATATCTGGCGCCCCGAGCTGAATAAGCAAATCTGAACGCAAGGCCATATGCTACACGAGAAAGCCACAACACGCTCTTTGGTTTTCACAGAGATAATGCCAGAGATACAGACGGTTTTCCACAAATAATGGCATCTTCACAGTTCAAAATAAAAAAGGGAATCAAGTATTAGGGAAAATGAAGTCATTTTAGTTGTAGCTATACCATGGTTGTAGAAGGGTGTTTTACAAAATAACCGAGGCACTTGAACAAAGACCATTTATCTTGTTGAAAACACATTAAGCAAAGTTAAAGAAAAGCAATGATTGTAGCATGAAGTAAGTTTACAACTCAAATTTCTGAAGGTTACAGCAATCATTAATGAGTAAGAAGTAAATCAACAGCCTCTCACAGACATCACTAGTCTCTTACTAGTCTCTCACATTCTGCATGCCAATTTGCATACTATCCATCCTAAATAGTACTTTAAAATAGAATTAGTATGTTGAAAAGAGTACGCCAAAGGTTCTCGCATTGTAGAAGCGGCCATATTCTAACCACCAGAGTTGGGTGTAACACGTTCAGTGGTGTAAAGCAAACAAATTACAAATACTCAAATTACTGTAATTGAGTAGCTTTTCTCAGTAATTGTAATTTACTAAGTAGTTTTAAAAATGTGTTCATTTACTTTCCCTTGAGTACATATTTAGTGCTGTATTGGTACATTTACTCTACTACTTTCCTTCAACCTGCAGTCACTATTTTTTCCTGTTTATGGGAACTAGAAAGATCAGTCCTGTGATTCCTGTCCAATCAAATCGCATCATAATAAACTACCTCAAGACATGGGCAATTAATAATTGCAGCAAACTGTTTGGAAGACTGATGTTTACTGTACGATGATATCATACGATATAATCATACGATGATTACTGCATAAAAACCCAGCAGGCACAAGACGTCAATATGACGTCAGATTGATGTTGTACCCCAATGTCATGGGGATGGTACATTTTGTTTAGAAATGAAATTTGGGTTGACGTCAGAACTCAACATCAGGCCGATGTCAATGTCCAATGTCCAACCTAACATCAACCAAATATTAATGTCTAATGACAGCTTGACGTTGTGTGGACGTTACCACTGTGACGTCTATCAGATGTTGGATTTTGGTTACCATACCTGACAAATAAATGTCAGTAATTGATGTCAATAAGACGTTGGTTTAAGATGTTGGCTCGACATTGGATTTTGGTCCGTTTTTCAACCAAATATAAACTAATCAACCAAATATCAACGAAATTTGACATCATTATTGCACATCAAAATAGCATTGTCCTTAGAAGCTGGATTTGTTTTTTAACACAAAGACAGGTTTGCAACAAGTGACTGATGAGAGAATTTTAAGTTTTGGGCAAACTTTTGAATATGTCAAGCTGCTATGATCAACCCATTGTAATGTTTTTCAGTGAATATTAAATTACTGAAAGAGCTGCAGTTTATTTAGTATTTTTATAGGTATATTTTATATGTTTTAAAAGTAACTTCAAAGTAAAGTAATTAGTAATCTGATTAGTTTTTGCATGAAGTATTTAGTAATGTAATCAGGTTACAGTTAGTAGCTATTAATTTTTTTAAGCAACTTACCCAACACTGCTAACCACTAATAGCGCCCACAAACTCGGGTAAAAAGTGTAAACTAACTACAAACATGATGGACGAACAAGCCCAACAGTCAAGTAGAGAGGCTTCTGTTAAGTTGTTTGAAAGAATATTATTTAAAATATAGCCAACGGGAAAATATTTAAATCACATTTTCAGTCTTATATTTCATCTGCAACAACATTGTGAACTTAAACTGTATACAGATATGTTTAGACATTGCATAATTATTCAAAGACCTGAGGAGATTTCTCTGTATGAAAGATTCGCAAATGGCATATTAACATGCTGAATCTCCAAAAGGTAGGTAAGTAGATATGAAAGAAATCTGGATGATGTGGTCAAGATGATTGACAGTCATCATCAATGTAGAGCAAAGTAAGGCTCAAGAATGGGTCCATCGTCCTACTTCATCAGAGATCAGATGTGGCTGCAAAGTGGCCGCAGAAGTATAAATCAGCCTCAGCCTTGCTGATTTAAACTTCTGTATCGAGTGATCGCTCTGACCCACGTTGTGTGTTGCTCTCCATGCCACCCATGCTCGTCACCACTATCAAGCTGACCAATCACAGAGCGTTGTTGCGACTTATGGTTACATTTTTAGAGATGCTACTGCGTAAAGGCTGCACTGGACCATACGTGTGCGCTCGACGCAGAAGAATAAACCAGCCTTAAAGGAGTGTGGTCACATGACTCCAAGCGTGGGAGGGAAAGTAACTGAAAAAAATGACCTAAAAAAATTTGATCGATTATAGGATCTGAATGTCGATTTCAATTACTTTCGATTAATTGCCCTGCCCTAGGTTCTATTGGCATCAAGTTTTTTGCAGAGCGTTTATGTGCCCCACTTGCATCTCGTGTTCGCCTGCTGTGAAAGTTAGAAAAAGGGTCTGAGCCTCATGCCTCGTGTCCTCATAGCATCATAACAAGCTCTGTTCTTTTGAAAAATTGTATTTTCTAAAGTCAATAAAAACGCATTATGTTGCACCTCGCATTTTCAATATTGAGAGCAATTTCTTTTACTTTTGTTTCGATGTCATAATTGTCTCTTCTTAATTCATAGTTCGTCTTCTTTTTATAATTTTCTTTGACAAGTGCATAAACTGTCCGCTTTGAGGAAAGCCTTTATATGGAGCTAGTTTGCGCGTCTATTATGCAAATTACTAACCTTTTGGCAGAAGATTTACGAATACTTCAAATTCACTAACTGAAGAATGAGTTCAAAAATAAACTTGTGAGATAGGTGGAAAATATTCGTGAGAAATTAAAATTTGCGCATAAATACGAAAAACGAACGCAATTATTAGTGAATGAGACCCATTATTTTTACTTGTCTAGAAAATGCTTTTTGTATCACTTTAAATAGGACTAATCAGTGACCAGTAAAAATGTAGGAAATTGTACACAGTAAAAAATATCTGTTAATTAACAGTTTTCCTTATTTTGTGACTCACAAGTGGTGGTGAATTGCATTATCTGCTCTGCAGACTTTTGATGTTGAAAATTAAACTTTACATTTTAACAAAGTGACTTTTATTAACATTTTAGTAGTTTAAAATAATATAATGTATAAGAAATAATATAGAGTGAAATAAGTCTGTAAAATAACAGAAAATGTACTGCAGTTTATTGCAAAATTTTAGTACCGTAATTTGCAACACCAACCCACACAATATATCAAGTTAAACTATTAAAAATAATAATAAAAGTCACTTTTTTTCAGCTTTTCAAGGATAAAAGATGGGGGGAAAAAATTAAAATAAAAACATGTATCACAAAATACGATAAACTGCTAATTTACGGATATTTTTTTATAGTGTAGGTTGTTCTCTAATTTTTATCTCGACTGATGAGTGGAACATGATATATTACAGATAATTTTTCCAATTCCAAATACAGATTTTCCCTTGAGTAATATACTGTACAGTCTAAGAGCAATGTTTAATGGTGTATGAGGTGATGTATGTATCACACCTGTGCATGTTTTTTGCAGGTGGATGAACACAGGACTGAGAAGAAACAGCTGGAGCAGTTTCAGCAGAGACAGGGTCTTCTGGTCAAGCAGAGAGATCAGCTTCAGTTCGAACACAGTCGTGCCATTCTGGCCCGCAGCAAGCTGGAGATGCTCTGCAGGGAACTTCAGAGACATAACAAGACACTGAAGGTGAGGACACTTCTATGACAGTTTAACAGATCTGAGTTGGGAAAAAAGAAAAGTTAGGCTATGATATCACCGTATAATATTGTGCTTTTTTCTTTCAGTCAAAAAATCAGTTTGGAGTTTTCTGAAAACTAACTACATATGATATGAAACTTTTTTTTTCGTACATATTCATATTCCTTTTTTAATGCTCACATTGATCAGAAGTGTAAGTAAAGACATTCAAAATATTTTTAAATAATTATAAATGATTTTCATTTAAAATGAATTCTTTCTTATCATCAGAAGAAACAGAAATGTATTAAACACAGAAAGAAGCACAAAATTTTTTCAAAATTATTAATAATAATAATAATAATAATTTTGTGGTTTCTTAAGCATGTGACATTAACAACAGGGTATTGGCTGATGAAAATTCAGCTATGCCATACATTTTAAATTATAATATATTATAGTAATGTGTCATATTACATATTATACTATATTCCTATAACCCGAATCAAAAAAAGTTGGGACAGCATGGAAAATGCAAATAAAAAAAGGAGTGATTTCTAAATTTACTTTGACTTGTATTTTATTGCAGACAATACAACAAACATTGTTTAAATGCATTTATTGTTTTTTTTTTTAAACATAAATAAATACGTATTCCAATTTTGGTTCTTGCAACAAATTTCAAAAAATGTTGGAACAGTAAAGCATTTACCACTTTGTAATGTTGCCATTCTTTTCACAACACTTAAAAGATGTTTAGGGACTGAAGACATCAAGTGATGAAGTGTTTCAGGTGCAATTTTGTCCCATTCTTCCTGAAAACAAGTCTTAAGGTGGGCAACAGTACGGGGTCTTCATTGTCGCATTTTGCGCTTCGAAATGTGCCACAGATTCTCTGTTAGAGACAGGTCGGGACTCCAGGCAGGCCAGTCAAGTACCTGTATCTGCTTCCTCCACAGCCAGCACTTTGCAATGAGTGCAGAATGTGGTTTTGCATTGTCTTGTTAAAATATGCATGGGCGTCCCTGGAAAAGAAACAGCATATTGTGCTATAAAATCTCTATGTACTTTTCAGCATTAATGGTGCCAGCACAGAAGTGCAAGTTACCTTTACAAGGGCACTTGACCATGACAGACCCTGGCTTTTGGACTTGTTGCTGGTAACACTCTGGATGATCCTTTTCTTCTTTGGTCTGGAGCACACGGCATCCATTTCTCCCCAAAAATACCTGAAATACGGATTCCTCTGATCACAGTACACGGTGCATCCCAGATGTCTCACAAACCAGAGAAGTCTATGGTGCTTCTGGACACTGTTAACATAGAAGTTCCTTTTGGCGCAGTACAGTTTTAACTGCCATTTGTGAATATAACTATGTATTGTGGTACTTTACAAAAGTTTGCCAAAGTAGCCCTGAGCCCATGTGGTGATATTGCTTATAAATGAATGACGATTCTTGATGCAGTGCCACCTGAGGAATCGGAGATCACAGTTGTTCAGCTTAGGCTTGTGCCCTTGTCCTTTACGCACTGAAATTCCTCCAGATTCCTTTTAATGATGTTATGCACCGTTGAAGGTGAAACATCCAAACGTCTTCCTATCTTTCTTTAAGGAACATTGTTTTTAAACATTTCAATAATGTTCTCACGTATTTGTTGGCAAACTGGCGATCCATCTTTTGGCCCATCTTTGCTCCTAAAGGATTAGAACTTTCTTGGATGCTGCTTTTGTACCAAATCATAATTACAATCACTTGTCAATCACCCTCAAATCACATCATTTAACTAATTTACCTGATTACTACCCCTAAATTGCTTTTTTGGAATGTGTTGCAGATCTAAATGACATGAAAGGATGTATATTTACAAATAAAAAAAAATAAATGACCAGACAAAACATGAACTATTCTGTGTTTATATTGTCTGCATTGAAATACAAGTCAAAGTAAATTTGGAAATCCCTACTTTCTTTTTTATTTGTGTTTTCCATACTGTTCCAGCATTTTCTGATTTGGGGTCGTATATATTTGTATAATATATTATATATTGGGGAATAATGAATTTTTTTACGTCCATAGAAATAAAAAAAATCCTAAAGTGTTTTGTCATTCAGGATTCGGTCTATGTGAACCACAATAACACACCTTATAGCAGCATCTGTGGCGTGTTGAAGAGTGTTGAGAGTCTGACTTGTTGTCCTGTTATTCCGTTTTCCTTGTCAGTGTTTTGATTGCTAAGATTGAGTCTGAGGAAACGCTGTCTTTGAGCCCAGTGGGACGTTACTGCAGTGCCTCTGTGTCTTGGCCTTCTCAGACTCAAAGCGCTGCTGACAGGTCACTGTGACGACAGGGATAGGGTTACTGAGCTTCAGTGCCATTTGCCCTTCTTTTATAAATCAAAAGTCAAAGAGAATGTTTCACTGGCTCAAATCACCGCAGAGGCCATGATCTCCTGTTATGTCGCAGCTACTACAGCTGTGCTAAAGTCTGCATTATGGGTGTTGTTGTGCACTCGATTCATTAAATATATTAGTTAATTAGGTTTTAATAAATAGTTAATTATTTTTTATTTTACGTGGAGCAAACTGAGACCACAGGTTGACATCATGTGAATCTAAAGCCCTGTTTAAGCTTTGTGTTTATGCTAGGGCTGTGAAGCAATTTAACAATTTAATCTAATTAATTGCAAGTTGTGCTGATTCATTTATCTTATTAATCACAATTAATCACATATACATATTTGCCGAGAAACGTAACCCCAAAATAACAGTTAAAATGATGTTTGATGAATGTTGAACAGATATTGCACAAAACAACTTTCATTACCAATTGTATTGAACGCAAGTCTCTCACTTTTAGCTCTGTGATGATGCAATACAGAATTCAGAGTTTGGTACATATTTCGGCTTATAGGTCATGGTTTGGTTCATTTTTGGTATGGTTAAGAAATGCAGAAAACTTTAAATTGCTAGTCATTTTTTATTATTAATTTTTACATTTGTGAATATCATCAGTTTAAAATGATTTAAAATAAAATGCGTTCTTGGTTTAATTAAAATATATGGATAGATATAAAACTGAATTTTATAACAATTTCCCCAAATTTCCCACAATAATTCTTAAATTATATAATTATATCAAATATATTCTCAAATAATATATAAAAGCGAAAGTGAATTCTCCTTTTAGTAATATAACCAATATAAAAATTAGGACTGGGCAATATAGGGTCAATAACCTTATCCTGCTTACCAAGGCTGCATTTATTTCATCAAAAGTACAGTACAAACTGTAAAATTGTGAAATGTTATTGCACTATAAAAAAAAACTGTTCAAAAGTAGTTTCTTGTTGAATTTAATAAATTATTCCAGTGGTTTAAAAGATGAATATTCAGCTTCATTACTCCAGTCACATGATCCTTCAAAAATAACTCTAATATTAATTATTATTATTATTGTTATTATTATTATTATTACGGGCAGCACGGTGAGGCAGTGGGTAGCACAATCGCCTCACAGCAAGAAGGTCGCTGGTTCCAGCCCCGGCTAGGTCAGTTGGTTTTTCTGTGTGGAGTTTGATTGTTCTCCCCGTGTTTGCGTGTGTTTCCTCCGGGTGGTCCCGGAGATATGTGGTATAGGTGAATTGGGTAAACTAAATTGTCCATAGTGTATGAGTGTGAATGAGTGTTTGTGGATGTTTCCCAGTGATAGGTTGCAGCTGGAAGGGCATCCGCTGCGTAAAACCTGTGCTGGATAAGTTGGCGGTTCATTCCGCTGTGGCGACCCCAGATTAATAAAGGGACTAAGCCGAAAAGAAAGTGAATGAATAAATAATGTTATTATTATTATTGGTAATAGTAATAAAAGCAATAATGACTGAAGTAATAATTTCATTTGAAACTACATACAACAAGTAAAAAATAAATTTTTAATAAATAAATATTTAACTATTTAACTTTTTTTTTTTTTACATTTAATAAATGCCGCCTTGATGAACAGAATGATTTTCTTAAAAAAAAAACATGAAAAAAAAAAACTGACCCCAAACTTTTGACTGGTAGTATATTTCAGTTATTAATAAAAAAAAAATCTAACTATTTATTAAACAATGGATAAAGGAATATTGCTATACATGAGATAAAACTGCCTCAGATTCCAGTATATCAAACAGTTGAATCTCAGCCAAATGGTGTCCTATTTTAACATCGAGGGTTTATTTATTCCATCATTACTTTCATGTCTAAATCTCAATTTCCAAAAACATCTATCCTCATGACTAGTTTTTTAGTCTAGAATCACATTAAATAGTATTAATAATTTGCTTTCAATACTAAATTATTAGCCCTCCTGTGCAATATTTATTCTTTCTGAAATATTAACAGATTAAAGAAATTTTCACAGTGTTTCCTTTAATATTTTTTTCTTCTGGAGAACGACTTATTTGTTTTATTTTAGCTACAATTAAAAGCAGATTTTAAAAAAAAATTTTAAACCGCTTTAAGGTCAATATTATGAGTGTCACGGTACGCTCACTCACAAAGGCACGGATCTCAGGAATTATCAAAAAACACGTATTAATTTACAAAAGAACACTCACAACAGGTACTGAAACATCAAACACAGGCAGGACAAAGACATGAGACAATACAATACAAAGAACTAAACAAACTCAGTGGTATAAATATACAAGACATGATTGAACTGAATACATCCAGGGGTGTGACACAGGTGGAACTAATGAACATTACCTAATAGCTGGAAAAAAGAACAAAGGAATCACATTATATAAACAGAAGCACTTGGAACACAACACATGATGAGTCACATGACACAAAAAATACACAACAGGTGTGTTCGACAGCTGCACAGATCGATCAAAATCTGTCTTAATGCGGTGCATGCCGGTTAGAAATTTTGTCCAGATTGACGCTGCGCCGACGCCACCTGACTGTCACGTGGCATCAAAGTACCACGACAGAGCTCCGAGATCAGACGATTGATTCAGCCGGAGCAGCATCTGAAGAGCGACTGCAGGAGCTGCGATGACGACACCGATATTACACGATTGGTCGAGTTCACCGCATGACAACAACCACATGTTTCGTGTTTATTATTGGTCAAATTCCGTCTCACAAATTTCAAAACCAACAATTCAATTTTCATACTTTCTCTATCTTGTACACATTATGCTTATTAAAAGACTACAAATATTTTACTGCAGTAATCATTTTTTGTTAAATAATCTGGTTATAAAGGCCAGATTGTTTGCACAGGTTTATTCTCTATTTTTATACAGACTACAGTATTTACTGTATTCAGCTCCATGAACGATTTAAATGATATATTTTAGTAAATAACCTAAATATTAACTCAAATAAGTCTTACAGACTTGAAATAAAATAATTATCATCATTGATCCTGACACACCTATAAAGGTTTCTTAACAAATTAAGTTAAAGAACTATTTATTTTAAATAATTATAAAATAATTTATATGATTATAAAATATATATATATTATTTCCTGTAGCCGTTTACACACAAGTTTTAAAAGTGACATTGATGTACCTGCTCTTTCTGGGAAATTTCTAAAAGTGTAGCTCACTTATTTTAGAAATGTCCTTTTGTTCAATCTTGTTCAATAATATTAAACATTGTTTAAGACTTAATTAAAACACCTTGTTTAGTAATATACGTATATTGGAAAATTTTATATCTATAAATGTAAATAAATGTAAACCCATTTTTAGCATATTCAAACAAGCGTTATTAGCTTAAAGAGTGATGTTTAAACTCCTAGAATTTGTGCTTATTGCTTTGTATTTAATAGGCCTATTCATTACCCTCTCGTTTCCCCTTATTTCTCTCATATTTATTTCATAATTCCCTTATTGTTTAAAAATGAACTATAGTTTGTAGAGACTGTATTCTGTTTCATTTGTACTGTAAATCTTTTGTTGTTTTAATAAAAAAATAAAAAAATGATGATGATGCCATGTGATGGGTCATCATGACTGCTGCAACTTTGAGCCCCGAAGTGTCCAGCTTGAAGGCTCAGTTTTCAACTCCGCCCCTGCCTGCGCTCGGCTAATCTCGTTGATCACCGGCTGCAGCCATGGTTCAAGTCAAACGCACCTAACGACAACATCTAAGGACACACTAATTGTGACAATTAGAACCCTTGAGCAATTTGTTTTTCAAATGACTTGCCTAATTAACCTAGTTAAGCCTTTAAATTGCACTTTAGGTTGAATACTAGTATCTTGAAAAAAATCTAGTAAAATATTATGTACTGTCATCATGGCAAAGACGAAAGAAATCAGTTATTAGAAATGCGTTATTAAAACTATTCTTTAGAAATATGTTGAATATAAAAGAATATAAAATATTTTAAATTTAACAGCAGGGCTAATAATTCTGTCTTCAACTGTATATATACATAAAAATAAAAAACTGGAACAAAATCTATGAAGGCCTCTCTCAACTAAGCTTCCGTATTTTTATTTTTACAAAAGCTGTTTCCAGTTGTCAGATATAGCAGATTCACTCATTGTTTTTTTACTCTGCCAAATGTGTGTAATATGAAATGTGTTATGAATCTTGCGCAAAGCACCTGGAGCCGTTTTCTCTTTGCCGTTCAGCAACTGATTTCAGTCCATTTGTACTATTCAATAAACAGCTGCTGGAGGACTTTACAAGAAAAGGCTGCAGTTTCTGTCCCAGCTTTTATTCTCTCTCTGTTTTTGTGGTCTGTAAGGTGACTCAGAGGAGCTTTCTAATCGTGTTTGTGTTGTTTTTTTTTCTCCTCCGGGCATTGAAGATATTAAACTCTTGCTCTAATATGAACTCTGCATGTCTTTGGAAGTTGCCGCTATTCCTCCCTGGAGGCTCGCGTTGACCTTGTTCGCTCTCCAATCAATTTTATTTAAGTGTTCTAGAAGCCATTTAATGAGCAGGTCAGAGCAGAACATCGAAGCCCTGTGTGTAAGGTGCGACTCTCAGCTATGAGGACGGTAAATTAGATTTAATCTGGGGTCATTTCCCTTAGCGCCGTTCACCTCTCTGATGAGCGTGTGTAAGTGGAAGAACAACTTCACCTTTCTCTGGCGGGAGTCTGAGGCTTGCGGCGTGTGTAAACACAGGCAAACAAACAGCTTCGGCTCTTGAGACGAAAGATCCATGCTTGGATTCCTTAAGATTAGCTGAGTCAGTAAGCCGGCGTTTCTGAAACAAGAGCTCATGTTTACTGAGAGCACACATTGGATGGCTTGGTTAGCATTCAGCAATGTCCAATTTCAGATACTAAAAAAGATGTTGTTTACTTCGTGGCACAAATATAGATCTCATTAAGCATGACATGCTATTGATATTATTAGCCTTATATCATTTCTACTGTATATCCTGTTATTTTCCACTATATTTATTAAATACAGAGTACGGTAAAGTTAATTTTAATTTGTATATACATTAAGTTTAAAAAATAACTAACTGTTATTTTTTTAAATATCTAATTTTTTTACCCTACACTGATTAAATAATGTGGTAAAAGTACCTTGCAAAAGGTTAGCGCTATATAATAATAATAATCTTTTCTGGACACTCAAAGCGCTTTACACATTGGGGGGGAACCTCCTCATCCACCACCAGTGTGCAGCATCCACCTGGATGACTCAACAGCAGCCATATTGCATCAGAGCGCACACCAGCTGATTGGTGGAGAGGAGACAGAGTGATGAAGCCAATTATGATATGGGGATGGTTAGGAGGCCATGATGGACAGAGGTCAGTGGGCAAATATGGTTAAACCGCTACTCTTCTTCGTAAGGACATCCTGGGATTTTTAACGACCACAGAGAGTCAGGACCTGGGTTTAGCATCTCAACCAAATGCTCACTGAGCAATATAGAGTCCCCTTCACTATACTGGGGTGTTAGGACCCACACAGACCGCAGGTTGAGCGCCCCCTGCTGGCCTCACTAACACCACTTCCGGCAGCAACCTAGCTTTCCCATGGGGTCTCCCATCCAGGTACTGACCAGGCACAGCCCTGCTTAGCTTTAGTGGGCGACCAAGTGAGAGTTGCAGAGAGCTAGCTGCCAGCAAATGAATACTTTATTAATACTTTTATACTATAATATTTTTTAATACTTTTAATTTACCGATTTTTATATGAAGGTCACTTTCTTTCATGATGCATAATATATTTTTACTAATTCTCAGATGCCATTTATGTGTTGATTTTACGTTTCTATTTCCAATTAGCTTTATTTTCTTACTTTCTATTTACATTTTAGTTTAATTTACGCTCATTTTTAGAGGTTTTAGTGTTTCTGTATTAATAATATTACTTTAAGCAAATACTGCCAACAAATGTTATGCTATTTATTTAAATATATTACTTTTTTTTACCCAACACGGATTAAATAATGTGGTAAAAGCACCTTGCAAAAGGTCTTCGCTTACTTGCTTTAATAATACCTATAATTTACCGATTTATATACGAGTGTCTCTTTTTTTCATAAAGCATAATATATTCACTAGTTCTCAGATGCCATTTATTTGTGATTTTATGTTTCTATTTCCAATTAGCTTTATTTATTTATACTTTCCATTTTAGTTCAATGTTCACTTATTTTTGGAGGTTTTAGTTTTTCTGTATCAATAACATTACTTTAAGCAAAATACTGCAAAAGTATGTTATGTTATTTATTTAATTTTATAATTTTTTTTACCCAACACTGACTGAATAATGTGGTAAAAGCACCTTGCAAAAGGTCTTCGCTTACTTGCTTTATTAATACTTTTAATTTACTGATTTATATACGAGTGTCTCTTTCTTTCATAATGCATAATACATATTTGCTAGTTCTCAGATGCCATTTATGTGCTGATTTTGTTTCTATTTCCAATGAGCTTTATTTGAATACTTTCCATGTACATTTTAGTTCAGTGTTCGCTCATTTTTGAAGGTTGTAGTATTTCTGTGTCTATAATATTACTTTTTAAACAAAGTACTGCGAAAGAATGTTGCTATTTATTTATATATATTTTTTTTTACTTAACACTGATTAAATAATGTGGTAAAAGCACCTTGCAAAAGGTCTTCGCTTACTCACTTTATTAATACTTTTAATTTACCGATTTATAAACGAGTGTCACTTTCTTTTATACAGTAATGCATAATATATTCACTAGTTCTCAGATGCCATTTATGTGTTGATTTTATGTTTCTATTTCCAATTAGCTTTATTTTTTTATACTTTCCATTTTAGTTCAATGTTCACTTATTTTTGGAGGTGTTAGTATTTCTGTATCAATAATATTACTTTAAGCAAAATACTGCAAAAGTATGTCATGTTATTTATTTAATTCTATAACTATTTTACCCAACACTGATTAAATAATGTGGTAAAAGCACCTTGCAAAAGGTCTTTGCTTACTTTATTAATACTTTTAATTTACTGATTTATATACGAGTGTCTCTTTCATAATGCATAATACATATTTGCTAGTTCTCAGATGTCATTTATGTGCTGATTTTGTTTCTATTTCCAATTAGCTTTATTTTAATACTTTCCATGTACATTTTAGTTCAGTGTTCGCTCATTTTTGAAGGTTGTAGTATTTCTGTGTCTATAATATTACTTTTTAAACAAAGTACTGTGAAAGAATGTTGTTATTTATTTATATATATTTTTTTTTACTCAACACTGATTAAATAATGTGGTAAAAGCACCTTGCAAAAGGTCTTCGCTTACTCACTTTATTAATACTTTTAATTTACCGATTTATAAACGAGTGTCACTTTCTTTTATACAGTAATGCATAATATATTCACTAGTTCTCAGATGCCATTTATGTGTTGATTTTATGTTTCTATTTCCAATTAGATTTATTTTTTTATACTTTCCATTTTAGTTCAATGTTCACTTATTTTTGGAGGTGTTAGTATTTCTGTATCAATAATATTACTTTTTAAGCAAAGTACTGCGAAAGTATGTTATGTTATTTATTTAATTCTATAACTTTTTTACCCAACACTGATTAAATAATGTGGTAAAAGCACCTTGCAAAAGGTCTTCGCTTACTTGCTTTATTAATATTTTTAATTTACTGATTTATATACGAGTGTCTCTTTCTTTCATAATGCATAATACATTTTTGCTAGTTCTCAGATGCCACTTATGTGCTGATCTTATGTTTCTATTTCCAATTAGCTTTATTTTAATACTTTCAATTTACATTTTAGTAAAATTTTCACTCATTTTTGAAAGTTTTAGTATTTCTCTATTTGTAATATGCATTCTTTAATGCATTAAGTTTTAAATGTAGTAATTTTAATGTCGACATTTTTATTTTAGTTAATTGAAAATGAATAATTTCAATAGAATAAGCATAAGCTAGTTTGTTTAATGTGTTTATCAATTTTTTGTTTTATTTAAAAAACCAATGGCGGTTCATTCCGCCGTGTGCGACCCGTGATGATTAAGGGACTAAGCCGAAGGAAAAACAAATGAAGGAATGAATAAATTAACCAACATAATACTTTCAATATTGCAAGTTTTAACTGACAACATTACATGTTTAGAAAACAAAACAATGAAGTTCAATTTGATTCACTTGAGAGTCAGGTAAAATAATGTCATATAATGTTATACAATACAAAACATTATTTAAAAAGTTGCTGACCCAAAAATGTACTAAAAAATGTACTCACTGTCATGTGGTTCCAAACCTTTTTGAGTTTAACTTCTGGTCGACCACAAAAGCAGGGTTATTGCTAGAAGGGCTACGGCCTTGGATGGAAGTTAATGAAAATTATTTATATTATTTATTAATTTACCCATTAAATATTGTATTTTATTAACATGCACAGCACACCTACCCCAATCATCACAGTAATGTAAATACAGTAATTATACCAAGTATTATTCATAATATTTATTAAATTATCCAATAAATTGTATTTTATTAATGTCTACCCCAACACTCACAGAAACGTAAATATATTAATTATTGGTAAACAGTGTCACAAAACTTATTCTATATTGATATAACCACAGCAGTATCCCATCTAGACATTACTAAAAAGCAGATATGTTGAGAAATATTGGAAACTGGTTGACATCTATTGGAGAAAAATAATTCTATAGAATTTAGTGGCAACCAGTTTATGTGTTCAACCAAGGAAAGAAACTCAAACAGGTTTGAAACAAGTGAAGGGTGAGTAAATAATTTCTGGTTGAACTATCCCTTCAAGTGAACCTATTTACTGCAGACTAAGCCACAGTACGAGTAATCCATTCTATTCCACTAATGTTTAAAATGCCATTTCCACAATACACGATTTATCCATCTCGCACCCTGTCAGAGCACTAGACCTAGATTGCTTTCATCACTCAAGGCTTCATATGCCCAGATTTGCCATGCTTTCCTTCTGTGTTTCTCCCTGTAGGAAGAGAGTCTGCAGAGGCTGCGGGAGGATGAAATGAAGCGGAAGGAGATCACCACTCATTTCCAGAGCACACTGGTGGACATTCAGAGTCAGATCGAGCAGCACAGCAACCGCAACAACAAGCTGTGCAAGGAGAACAGCGATTTGGCCGGCAAACTCAAGACCATTATAGAGCAGTACGAACGGAGAGAGGAGGTCAGGAATCAACACATTTCATCTACAGTTGAAGTCAAATTTATTAGCCCTCCTGTTAATTATTTTTTTCTTTTTCAAATATTTCCCAAATGATGTTTAACAGAGCAAGGAATTTTTCACAGTATTTCCTATAATATGTTTTTTTCTGGGGAAAGTTTTATTTGTTTTATTTCGGCTAGAATAAAAGCAGTTGTTAATTAACCTTAATTGACCTTAAAAAACATTTTTAGGTCAATATTATCAGCCCCTCTAAGCAATATATTTTTTCTGATAGTCTACAAAACAAACCAATATTATACAATGATTTGCCTAATTACCCTAACTTGCCTAGTTAAGCATTTAAATTGCACTTTAAGCTGAATACTAGAGTCTTGAAAAATATCTTGTAAAATATTATGTGCTGTCATCATGGCAAATACAAAACAAATCAGTTATTGAAAATGAGTTATTAAAACTATTATATATAGAAAAGTGTTGAGAAAATCTTCTCTCCGTTAAACAGAAATTGGGGAAATAATCCTATAATGGGGTTAATAATTCAGGAGGGCTAATAATTCTGACTTCAACTGTACTCATTGAAGTTCACGTATTATGCTTTCATGTAGTGTTTAAAGGTGCAGTACGCAATATTTGAATAATGCTTTGGACAAGTGTTGGTCAAAAGTAATATATTACAATTTGAAGCCTATCTTACTCCTAAAAAGCAAAACTGCAAATATTAAATGGGAAATACTTTCACATTACTTTCTTTAAAAAAAACACATTGTAAAAAAACCTAAAAAAATTTACAGTTTCCGTATTTTGTGATTATTTTATATTTTTAGGATTTTGTGGTTTTCTGTTTATTTATGGTTGTGAATTGCATTATGGGAGTTTTATATATGTTCTGTCGACTTTTGACGTTGAAAATTCAACTTTACAGTTTAACAAAATGACTTTTTTTGACATTTTAGTTGTTAATATAATGTATAAGAAATAATATAGAAAGACATAAGTCTGCAAAATAACACTGGCAGTTTATTACTAGGTTTTTGTACCGTAATATATACCAAATAATACAATAAATAACTTTAAAAAATGTTAATAAAAGTCACGTTTTTGAACTTTTCAAGGTTAAAAGTTGTTCAAGGTCAAGATCAAGATCCCATAATGCAATTCAAAAGCATAAACAAACTTACAAAAATAATAACATGAATCACAAAATACGGACAACTGCTAATTTGCAAATATTTTTTACAATGTAACACATTTAGTTACCTTTTTTTTTTTTTTTAAAGTGACTTTACATTGTAATATATTTATTTTTTCCCAAAACTGGCTTTAGTGACCATAGTGTCAGACAGTACAAAAACACACGCGCAACCATTTAGAAGTAAGGGTCGTGTCTTGTAACTAAGGTGGAGATATCAAAAAAGGTCGAGGTCTTGTTGGGTTTGGATGTGTTTGTTTTGAGGCTTTCAAATATCAACTTTGCTTGGCAAAAAATGTTTTGTGCATCGTTAATGTAGGTGATTTTTTCCATCCACCTATTTTTATGCACAGTTTGAAATATCGCAAAAAAAAATACTTCATGGAAACGCCAAGATGAGAATACATTTATAAAAAGCGCATAAAAATGTTGTATAGCCCACAGGGGCTTTTTCTACTGCAGCAAATTCCATTTTTCTTTTTGATATTTGCCGCCAGTTTATGAGGAAGTGACGATGTTATTCTCTGTTCTCTACTCATTGAACCAAAACGGTGCTTTATTCACAAATGTTTTATGCAGTATTCTAGTTTGCACATAAGTTTCATTCATGCCTTTCAATGGAAACACAGCTATTGTCTCTCAAAGAAAGAACTGATTGTGCCTGAAACAAGTATGCAGCTTTGTTTCCTGCATAAACGTGCGGAGGTTTGTAACATATTTGTATGATGCCAGTTTTTAATCTGCAAAAAACTGAAGAGTTTGGTTTGTGTTGTTGACATGCAAGGCTGTTTTCTGTGCTGCAAACGCAAAATCACTTTGCATGCATTTCCTAAGAACGAGGACGCTGACTTAAATTGATGCAATCGTGTGTATCCATGAATACAGAAGTGCTGAAGAAGCATCCAGAGCTGTAACTCATAATGAGAGATAATGAGACAATGAGTATGTTTACATGGACAACAAAACGATTAAGACAATACTCTGATTAAGAGTGTACCATGTAAAATGTAACTATTTTAATTACCTTAATCTGACTGAAGTCATAATCGGAGTAAACAGAAACCGGATTAAGACATGTGAAGTATGCCTATTTTAATCGCATTATTGAAGTGCAGTACAGACATGTTAACACCTTAATCAAACTATTACTGTTGTGTAGAATTTTCGTCACATTGTGACAGGGGATTCCAAACACACACGACTGTTTGACACTATTTTTTGCACCTACCAGGTCAGCAAAAGACCACAGACACCTGCATCACGAAATCCCAAGGGGTTTTTTTTTCGGCATGCGGTATCAAATTCCATTAAAACAACACTCTTCCACCAATCCTTACTTGAAAGTGAAACTGCTGAACTGCGGTTAAAGACGGAATTTTTTTGATCTACGTGCTATAACATGTAAAACGGGATCATGAAAGGAACATTCTAAAAGCAACGCATGTAAACACCTTAATCATATTATTGTCTTATTCAGATTAAGGCAAATAATTTGATTACTGATTTCCCTTTAAACGTAGTCAATAAGTACATTTACATGGACACCAATACTCTGATTGACAGTCTACTATGTAGAACAACGATTTGTCATTAATCCAACTAAAGTCTTAATCAATCTAAACAGAATTAGAATTAATCAAACTATTACCATTGTGTAGGACTTTCCAATGGATTTTGCGACAGAATATTCCATACACACACAGCTGTTTGACACTATTCTCTGCACCGACCATGTCAGTAAAAGACCACAGAAAAGTTTTTCTTTCCATTCGCCGTGTGGTATCAAAATCCATTAAAACAACACTTTTCCACTGGTCCTTACTTCATACTCGCATCCAACACCTCAGTGAATGAAATGTTGCTGAATGAAAGTGAAAGTGCCAAACTGCAGTTAAAGTTGAAAAATTTTAAATGAAACACCCGAAATTACATGAAACATTCTAAAAGCAACTCATGTAAACACGCTAATCATAATATTGTCTTATTCAGATTAAGGCAAATAACTGATGCCTGATTACTGATGTCCATGTAAACAGTAATTGAGCGTATAACATGCTGTAAGCAATAGTCCAATCACAACAAAGCAGGTAATCGGAAGAGTTTAAAGTGGGCGTACATGGTACAAATTCTGATGATCAGAAGATTGTATGTCCACGCACATGTCACAAGTAAGTTTATGTGAAATTTGTTCGGAAGCAGTGATGTATAATGCGATTTTATCACCTTGTGAATTCTGAAGAAGTCACATGAAATTCCACACCAAAAACATGGAGAGAGGAAGACTTTCAATGCTTTCAGTGCCACACTCTTGCTCATTGGTAGGGCCAGACGGAATCTGCGGACGTTTTTTGCAATTTCTGCTGAGAATTTTGGTAAAAATCTGTGGATTTCTGCGGAATTATTTTGGGAGTCTCATAACTAAAACCTTAATATGTGAAATATGTGTAAATATATTCAGATTTACACACATTTACTCAAGTAAATAAACAGAATTAATGATGGGCTAAAAATCTGCGGAAATCTGCGGAATTCTGCGGAAAATCTGCGGAATTCTGCACCCGCAGATTCCATGTGGGCCTACTCATTGGTCATCTTCAGACAGACTTACAGATCAGCTTGTTCTACCGCACACACCTCATGAATTCAAGCCAGCCATGATGAGCATTAATGATTTCCACAAGACTTTGATTTCCACAAGAAATCCACAAGAGCTCATATGCAAAAATTGCATATGAGCTTGTAGGACAGCAAGTAGGCTAAGTTGTGTTTACACACCACTATCTTCAACTAAAAATGCACAGTTAATTGCTAAATGATCTTGTAAATTAACACAGGCTGATTGGAAATATATGCCTGTCTGCATTTTTATGAATCTGCAAAAACACACTTCAACACGCAATTGACAGGTAAAAGGTAAAAGGAACAGGTATGACGCCATATGAAGTATCCAACGTCATACCAACAACTTTTGTTCCTTTTCACTCTACTGACATTTTATCAAGGATTAAAGGATAATGTTTGTGCAGTTTTCTGCACAGCAACAAATAAATACTACAAAACAACTTAACAATCTCTATAATGTATAATTGAATACGTTTATCTCACCAATCTGTCTCCATTAGGACAATATTTCTAGCATGTCGGGTTGCTCAGTACTTTGTTCAGTGTTGTACCTGTGATGTGGAACACTCCAGATTGAGTCTGGTAAAGCACGGTTCCATAAAAAGTTCCAAAATTAATATCAAATCAAAGTTAACATTGCATGGTCATGCATAGTGCAGTTTTATCTTACGTTTGCTTTTAAATAACACTATTGATTGGGGTTAGGTCAGTGGTTCAATAGGTGATCTGAACACAACAAATCGTACCCTAAGTAACGTATTTCGGATTTGCAAAAAAAATGTAGACAGTGCCCTCTAGTGGATTTGACATCTGAAATGAGAGACAAAACATACCTGAGGTAAAGTTGGTTTTATTCTTGCACATTCATTCATTTTTGACAATTTGTAACACTGTGCCTATATTGTTTACCACACTACTTTGAATAATCGCTCTGAAATCGCATGACTTCAAAACAACATTAGCACTATTTAAATTACTTACTATGAACAATGTTGTACTTTTATAGTCATTGGCTGCTAATATGATTTGCATATTTAGAAATTGCAAAGAATATTTTTGTGAAACTATATTAATAAGGAGAAAGTCTGAAATGTCTGAATATAAAACTAACTTTACCTCAATCAAAACATACCCGGAGCGACGTAATTCAGGTTTCGCAAAAATGTAGACTGAGGATTTTATGTTGAATGAGCCTGGGTGTGTATATTTGTGTGTTTTTTCTTCCCTTTTCCAGTTCCCTATTCACAATCGTTAAAGAAATGGTGCTCTCTATTTTTTTTTAATAGCAATTTTCGTGCAGCTCTACATTTTATGCATTTTGATCATTTATTTGCTCAACAATGCTATTTTGCTTTACGTTTTTGAAAAGATATTGTTATATTGCCTCTGCATTTTGATCATTTATTTGCACAACAATGCTATTTTGCTTCAGGTTTTTGAAAAGATATTGTTATATTGCCTCTGCATTTTGATCATTTATTTGCACAACAATGCTATTTTGCTTCAGGTTTTTGAAAAGATATTGTTATATTGCCTCTGCATTTTGATCATTTATTTGCACAACAATGCCATTTTGCTTCACGTTTTTGAAAAGATATTGTTATATTGCCTCTGCATTTTGATCATTTATTTGCACAACAATGCTATTTTGCTTCAGGTTTTTGAAAAGATGTTGTTATTTTGCCTCTGCATGCACAAGATGCAAAAAGGGGATTTTCTGAAAATGGTGACATCATGTTCAGTCTATAGACATGAGTGAGTATTTAACAGATAACAAACTACAGCACTGTATATGTGCAGGCGCATAGTGTTTCTTTACATGTTCACATTGCCAACTGCTGGCCTGACATTCAGGAAACAGCATTTTATTCTATTTGTGTTTCTATGTAAATGGATCACTTTGACAAATGCAATAGTTTTTAAAAAGCACATTTAGCACATTGTTGTCACATAAATATATTCTAGAGTTGATGATTCAATGCATTTTATAAGAAAATGTTTTTTTTAACCTTGTAAGGATGTAAATCTATTGTAAAAAACAGCATAACAGGGGCACTTTAAACTTCACACATAAGCAGTGCTTCAGCAGGCCCAGCGTTCACAGTGTTTCTGCTGCATAGAGGACTCTATTTTCAGCCACACTGCTGCTGTGCTCTTCAACACAGCACGGACAGTGCGAGTACTGTAACCTGTTAATATGAGCCCAGAAATAAACGTGCTTGTGGTGGGAAGCAAACCAAAGACCTGTGCAGCCAGTGGACAGAGAAAGCCATCAAAATGAACCAACTGTTTCAAACAAACCAATATCTAGCACATCTGTCAAAGCGATTCAGCCACAGATCCATTTAAAGCTGCACCCCAAGGCACAGTGCGGATTAGATTTTGGTACGCTTGCACTTTAAGTGATTGTAAGATGGCTGAAAATGCATTCTATTGGATCTTTTTACTTGAGCCATTAAACACTTATGTCAAACTCTGCAACAACTCTGACAGTCCAAAGCTGTTCATAATTAACATTATGTTTAATCTTTTAAACAATTAATTTTTAATTGTTTAGTCCGCAGTAATGAGGTCGATGTACCGGTCCATTGTGGTAAAGAAGGAGCTGAGCCAAAAGGCAAAGCTCTCGATTTACCTGTCAATCTACATTCCTACTCTCACCTATGGTCATGAACATTAGGTCATGACCGAAAGGACAAGATCTCGGATACAAGCGGGCGAAATGAGCTTCCTTCACAGGCTGGGCATCAGCGCTTCCTATTCACTTTGAATGGGTGACTTCAAGTGTTGCCGAATTGAATTCTGGGTCTGTCTGCACGGCTTCAGCGGCATTGGTCGCTGCATAAGTTGGGAATTTCTCAACTATTTAAGCGCCAACGGAAGCGTCAGCCAATCAGAATGCTTTATGCAAATACCCCAGCTCAGACAGTAGCCGATTGCAGACTTGATTCATTGACTGATGCTGCTATGACGATCGCATCAGCCCCAAATTCAGACGCGCCCTCTGTCAAGCATTGAAGCCCCATGTGAATCGAGCGTTATAGATAGGGTGAGGAGCTCCGTCACCTGGAAAGGGCTCGAAGTAGAGCCGCTGCTCCTCCACATCGAGAGAAGTCAGCTGAGGTGGCTCGGGCATCTGTTTCGGATGACTCCTGGATGCCTACTTAGGGAGGTGTACCAGGCGTGTCCCGCCGAGAGGAGGCCTCGGGGAAGACCCAACACTATGTCTCTCGGCTGGCCTGGGAACGCCTCGGATGCGCCCGGAGTAGCTGGAGGTAGTGTCTGGGGTTTCCTCCTGAGACTGCTGACCCAGCAACCTGGCCCCGGAAAAGCAGATGAAAATAAATGAATGTTTATTCATAAAAGTTCTCACCAAGACTGCTCAAAATATATCAAATTAATCCAATATTGTGAAATGTTGTACATTTTAGTAAGCAATTTATTCATGCTATCCAAAGCTGATACCACTTGGAGTTAATTAGTAATATTGAATCTTTTTATTAGCAATAAATAAATAAATACAATGACTAACTAATGATCAATTTACTGCTTACAAAAAGCTATTAATTTGTCTTCCATCTTTTCTTTTTGGAAAAATATATGAATAATAACTTCATACACAAATACATACATAAATTAAAAGTAAATTAAACAAAATAAATAAAAAACTCCATCATTAATTCCTGTTAACCTACACAGATCTGAACTCCATCTAGGCATGGGCTGGTATATGTTTCTGACAGTATGACGACCTTGGATAAAAATACCACGGCTTCACGGTATTACGGTATTGTGATTACTGCTCTAAAATAAGTTCTTTTTAAATTCCTGGGTAAAACAAAAACTAAATAAATAACTTTATTCCCCATTGAATACAATTTATTTTATTTTTAAAAACATTTCGAATATTTTGGAACAGTAAACATGTCGGGCTAAATAGTTTAAACAAATCATTGACTCTCTTCATTAGTTTCAAAAACCAAGATTTCTTTACAACACATAAAAAATACATTAAAAAAAACCTTACATATACATTGGGAACGGTATACCAGAACATTTCAGAGGTTTTAAAACCTTGACTTCTCCAAATCGTGGTAAACCTTGAAACTGGTTATCGTCCCATGCATCTAAATGAAATCCATCTAAATTGATTTGAACAATACGGAAATTATATTAAAATGTTGAAAATTTAGCGGGCTGCACAGTGGGGCAGTGGGTAGCATGTTCGCCTCACAGCAAGAATGTTGTTGGTTCAAGCCTTGGCTGGGTCAGTTGGCATTTCTGTGTGGAGTTTGCATGTTCTCCCCGTGTTCGCGTGGGTTTCCTCCGGATGCTCCAGTTTCCCCCACAAGTCCAAAGACATGTGTTATAGCTGAATTGGGTAGGCTAAATTGTCAGTAGTGTAGTGTAGTGTAATGTGTGTGAATGAGTGTGTATGGATGTTTCCCAGTGATAGGTTGCAGCTGGAGGGGCATCCATTGCGTAAAACATATGCTGGATAAGTTGGCGGTTCATTCAGCTGTGGCGACCCTTGATTAATAAAGGGACTACGCTGAAAAGAAAATAAAAGAATGAAAATTTTGCTTAAAAGCACAGGAATAATTTATATTTTACAAAGGCCTACATCAAACAATGTTTTTACCTAATATTTCACAATATCACAAATGTATTATGAATCAATCAAATCCTGCCTTGGTGAACATAAGAAACTTTTCTCAAAAAGATTTTGTCACACCTTTTGACAGAAAATCTACGCTAACTTACAGTAACTAGGAGTCTGCCAGAGCTGTAATTTCACAACACGAGGCTTAGGAAAAACTACACCCTCACTCACACCTTCCAAACCTGCGACATTATGCACAGCAGACACACGTTTGACTCGGTGATTCGCGCCCTGTTTGACAGTGAATGCTGCACCTTGTGGAAGACTCTTGAATTCGGTGTCTAATCGCACGAGAATCCACCGGGGGAAAGACAAGCCTGATATGAGGAGAAGTTAAGCTCAATCTGTCATTCTGAAGGAAACCACAGAGATCGTTCATTCACAGCTGTGCTCTCGACTAAAACAGGCCGCTTTTTGGCCAAGACTGCAGATTACATGATGTTATGTGTCTTTACTGCCCTCTGCTGTCTGAAGAAGCAACACGCATCAAAAAAATGAGGCAGTGCGTCGTGTTTTAAAAGGATAGTTCACCAAAAAGTGAAAATTCTGTCATTATTCTGTCAATTTAATTTCTCATTTCTGTTAAACACAACAAAATATATTTTACAGAAACCTGTAACCATTGACTTCCATTGTACTTGATGCACAGTCCAGTTTTAATAGTGTATGCACAGCTAGTGTTTCTTTCCCATACTGATAAACTTCCGGTGAACGATTAATGTGACTTTTTTCCATTTTATACAGTTCCTTTTACAGCATCAATGTTGTAATGTAATTAAAATATAATCGGTTATATAGACTTCAGCATTCATTTAGTTGCTCAAGCGTAAAACGAGATGAAAAGCCGTTTGCACGCACGTGCCCGTCAGGATCAGCAGGCTAGCGCAGAAGCTCCATTGAATATACTGAGGTAAAATAAATGTTCATATTTTAAAGACATGGCGGGGAAAAATGCAGAGATGTATAGTAACGAAGTAGAACTACTTCACTACTGTATTTAAGTACTAAAAGGCTGTATCTGTACTCTACTGGAGTATTGTTTTTTTCTCCTACTTTTACTTCAGTACATATTTTTGATGAATTTAATACTTTTACTCCAGTAGATTTTTTATGTGCTGCATAGTTACTCGTTACAATTATAAAAATGTTATGAATCATTCCAAACCCACATTATCACTACCAGAGCAGCAGATGACTCTGTCACAGGTTTGAATAAGCTGGCTCATCACCATTCAGATGATGAAAGACAGCGCTGCTTGCTGTATTGAGAGCACTTTAGTTTGTTTTCGACATGGAAAACCCAGAAATTCCACCTTCAACTTTCAACTGTTCGTGGCGATGAGGAAAAAGACCACCCATGCATATCTCCCGTATTGTTTTGTCTCCCGGAAAACTTCCGGAATTCCACCACTACACCCCCCCCCCCATTTGAGTTTATGAATCAAATGTTAGCAGGTATGCACCCATGGCCCTATTTAGAGTCCATGTTTGCATTTGTCGGAGTGAAAGACAGTTCATATAGAATGAAGTATACTGCCTCCGAAATGATTGCGAAATAATGACCTTCAAAAATTCACCATAGAATTTGAAGAAACATATCAAGTTAAGTTAAAAATAATGTAATACTCAGATAGATAAGTTAACTAACAATAGCTACCCGCAGTTCATAACATGCTGCAATGTCCACTTAACGTTTTATTTATTTATATTATACATCGTAAACCATGGTTCTTTTTGTTCTGCTTAATCACGTGCCCCAAAAAAGATATTTAAAATAAACAAAACAATATGATGTCTTTTGACTGCTTTTTTAAATAACTACAGAACGCAATACTTGTACTTTTAATTTCAGTATTTGAGTAGTACATTTTAGAATAAACTACTTGCAATACTTAAGTACAAAAAATGTTGAATACTTTAGTACTTCCACTTAAGTATGGTGCTTAAAGAGCACTTCAACTTCTACTCAAGTCACTTTTTTGATAGAGCACTTGTACTTTTACTTAAGTCTGGGTCTCTAGTACTTTATACATCTCTGGAAAAATGTAATTTAATGCAGTGCTTCTTGTACAATCTGAGTCCCACTTTATATCGGATATTACTCAACCAGTGGAGATCACTGATTTTTAAAGAAAACAGACCTTAAACGCGCCGATTTTTTAACTGCATACAGTTCACCGGAAGCACTTGACCCAGTTTCTGACAAATTAAAAGTTCTTCCGCATACTTTTCTGCATATACCCTATTCCCACTTCAAACGCTTAACAAAAACTGCCTTCTCCGCAATATTGCACGGATCAGACCATTTCTCTCACGACCTGATGCGGAGAGACTTATCCATGCCTTTATCACATCACGTCTTGATTTCTGTAATTCACTTTTTGAGGGTTTACCTACAAGTTCTCTCAGAAGATTACAATATATTCAAAATTCCGCTGCACGGGTTCTGACACACACATCATCAAGCCACCATATTACTCAACATATGTACTTCAACAACTACACTGGCTTCCTATTACATTCCTAAAATGTAAAGTTAAAGGAATGTCTGACAAAAAGGTAGTTTAATAGAGACTTCCCTTTACTGAGGGCTTATTTGTGCATAATCACTTACTGACGCATCTGAACACATTTATGCAAGTATAACATTCTTATGGTGCAAACGCAAATGTACATGATTTTATTTTGACAAGGAATGAATGCAGACTTCTGGAAAGAGGGTGGCGTATGATACAATAACCTTTTATCTCGATTGTTGTTTTTTTATAATCTCCGTGCGGAGGCCAAAATCGAAACAAATGTTTTATTAATTGCACATCATGGTTATGGTGGACATGTAGCGAACTTATGTCCGTCTCACCCAAGTCTTGCACAATGAGCCTGACTGGAACATTTCGACAAAGCATTTTTTTATTTTGTAGGCGATTCAATTATTGGTGGGGACATTTTAATAATCTGTGTATATTGATGGGAACATGTTCCCTCCGTCCATGCTAATTCTACACCCTTGCGTCAGCAGAAACTTTTTAAGACTCACCTTTTTAGCAATGCTTTTACTTAGCATGATAACTTTTCTTAAGTTTTTTATTCTAAAAAAACTCAACGAGGTTTGGAACAAGTCAAGGTTGACTAAATGATGGCAGAATTTTCATTTTTGTGTGAACTATCCCTTCAAGTTTTCATATAGTCATTTCTTTTAGTCAAATGTAAAGAAAACATTCATAACATACTTTTTAAGGAGTTTCTTGTCGTACTTTATCCATTTGTGTTAAAGGTTTTTCTGCTGCATTGAGCCATAAATCTCCAGCAGCACTTCACATGAAACTTCACCGTTTTATTCATACACACACACACACACACACACACAGAAAAGAAATGTACAAAATCTGTCACCTTGTACAAAAGTACTATTTTATACTGTACAGGTGGACAATAGTACCTGTATAGGTTACACTCTTGTACTTTTAATGTTCACTTTGTACCTTTAAGGCATGAGGTAGACAGTTGTACTTTTTAGATATTACATGGACCTTCAAGAACCTGTGAGGAACAAAAATTTACAACCCCAGTAGCTACATTTCCATCCATATATTTGTATGCGTATTTTGGATATGCACATAAAAAAATGGTTGATGGAAACAAGATCCACATAAATTTTGAAAATGCACATAAATAACATATGTGCATAACTGAGTAGGATAATATTTTTATCCAATAACAAAAGATGCGCTTAAACTACGATGGAAACACTTTTACCGAACTAATTCCAGTATGCGCATTAAAAAGGTCATTTGATTTTGTTATAAGAGATCGTGTGATGATAAAAATGTGTGCAAATGGACAAAGCAGCAGGCTGAGCACATTGTAAAACATCTGAAATGCTGTTTTGGTCATTCTAAAATGCCTTAACCATTTCAGTATTAGTGTTATTATATTATTAATGACCTCCTGAATCAAGAACCTCCTCTGCATCTCATCCCTTCAAACGTCACCGCGCGTTCACTGTGTGTCAGGATTGCCTTCTGAGGCGCAAGTCATTTATTAAATGAAGAAAAGATTCAAGCAGCTTCACTTATCGCAGCAAATTCCGTTTTTACTGTTTATATTTGGCGCCAGTTAATCAGGAAGTGATGGTTTTGTTCCCTTTGACTCCTTGGATGGAAACGCTGCTTTATTCACACATCTTTTATGCGATAATCCAATTTGCGCATAAAATTCGCATTTTTGGATGGAAAGCTAGTGACAGATAGCCTAGATAGCTAGTAGACAGATATACATTTTTTTCTAGTGTATCTGCATTTGAAAGATTTTTTAGAGAGATTTACTCATTTATTATTGGTCTGGTATTATACAAAATTTAATTTGACAAAACTGTGAAAATTCATTCACAGTATTTGCAGTATTTTTATAATTATGGAATAATAGATATGACTAAAAATGAAACAAGAATTTTGAATCTGACTTCATTCAATTTTTTTTTATGGGCTAGAAACAGATTAGTGCAATTTTATTTAAATAGTATCTCATTTGCATATTTAAAGAACATTCTGGAAAACTTGTAATGAGAGCAATGTTTGTGATTCTTAATAAATCAACTGAGGAATGACGCTGATAGATATTCAGTTTTTTGCATCCTGTTCACCTGCAGTGTCTTAAAGTGTCTTAATTTGATTTACACAAGAAGAACATCTTCCTGGAAGAAGAAGAACATTAACCAGTCGCCACCCTCTGATTTTAGAAAAAAAAAGATTGGTACTCAAGCTGTTCCAAGAAAAACAGAGGATGTTGATTCTGGAAGATGTTCTGCTTGTGAAAATCACACTGTGAGGTGACAGAGACCATTTCCATTGTTAAAATGTTATGCTGCGTTGACTGATGCTGTCAAAGCTTCATTTCTAAGAAGTGAGAAGCTGGAAAAACAAACACCAAACAATTTTATAAAGAGCACTTGTTTTCAGATAATATCTGTTTAAAAGGTTGCACAGTTGAAGACAAATTATAATTATTATTTTACAAATATTTACAAAGTGATGTTTAACAGAGCTAGGAACATTTTCACAATGTTTCCTGTTATACTTTTCCTCTGGAAAAAGTCTTATATCTTTTGGTGTGTTTGGAATTTAAATAAAAATAGTTTTATTAGCCCTTAATGATATATTGTTGTTGATAAAATATTAAGTATTACCTAGCTGTAAAATATTATTATTATAATAAGTAAAATATTATGTAATCATGGCAAAGACAAAATAAATTAATTAAAACTATTATGTTTAAAAATGTGTTGAAAAAAATCGTTAAATTGTTTAAAAGTTAAACAGCACTTGGAAAATATATTATATATTATTTATTTTTTCCACAGGATAATTTTGTCTTCAACTGTACTTGTTTTCTGAAACAAAAATATTAGATATTTACCCACCCTCCACTTGTTTTAATCAAACCTGTTTGAATTTATCTTTTCTGTTAAACACAACAGAAGATATTTAAAGAAAACTAAAAACCTGTAACCACTGACTTGCATGGTGTTTGTTTTTATGGGAGTCAATACACAGACTTTCAGCTTTCTCCAGAATATCTTCTTTTGTGTTCAGGTTTGGAACAGGTCAAGGGCAACTTAATGATGGTAATTTGGGTGAACTATCATAAGTTTTCATTTATTCATTTATTTTAGTCGAAAAAAAAAAACACATACAAAATATACTTTTAAGGTAAAATATTACCTTAAAGTATTACCACATTATTATTATAAAAAATAATAATGTGATGAAAAAAATAAGTTAAACAGCACTTATATATATATATATATATATATATATATATATATATATATATATATATATATATATATATATATATATATATATATATATATATATATATAATATAAGTGCTGTTTAACTTATTTTTTTCATCACATTATATATATATTATATATATATAACAGGAATTATAGTATATATTGTTTATATTTTTTCCCACAGGATAATAATTTTGTCCTAAACTGTACTTGTTTTCTCTAGCAAAAAATAATGTAATGTGAAAATGTACTTGAGTGAGTTTCATTCCAAAATGACTGAAAATGTAATTTAATTTAATATGACTTTTTAAAATCTACATAAATATCATTTACTGTGTTTTTGCAGAGTTTAGAGAAGATCTTCAAGCACAGAGACCTACAGCAGAAACTGTCTGATGCCAAGCTAGAAGAAGCCAACATGCTGCTCACTCAAGCTGAAGAGAAGCACAAGAGAGAGAAGGAATATGTAAGATGCAGATCTACTTCTGACTCTTCACATTTGCATCAAAGGAAAAAAAAGAGTTCAAGTACAAGGAGGGTCTAAAATGAACAATCCGCAAGTGCCAAATATGATAAGTAATAATCAGCCGACCTTCACTATAAACGGCATTAGGATTATCTTTCAAATCATACCGCTAAAGAAAACATGTTCGATTTGCACATTTTTTCAGTGGAAAATTTTCCATCCTAAAGTTCAGTTTTGTTCCTATAACACCATATTTGAAATATTCCTCATATTAAAAGACTGAAATGAAAACTAAAACAAAATCACAATATTTATGACAGCAGCTCATCTCAACTGACCAAAAATACTTGAAATGAAAATAAAATTAGGCTACATATGTGTGCAAAACTGTCCATCTATATGTATATATATATATATATATATATATATATATATATATATATATATATATATATATATATATATATATATATATATATA
>LR812538.1:41650798-41885798 GCA_903798195.1 Danio kyathit | reverse complement strand
GTTTTCCATTAGATCACATTTTTTAAAATGATCAGTCCAGAAGGTGGTGCTGGTCGACAACAGTATTAGTTTAAAGATGATAAAAGCAGGTAAAATAGATTAAAACTATCGTTTCAAAGCTGTCCAAATGTGCCTGTTTACACGCATCAGTTGCCGACAGGAAGTTCTTAGCATTCTCCTTGCGCATACACGCAAAGCATAATGGGTAATTTTGCGTTCTAAGAAAAAGGTCTATACATGGTGAAAATGCTGGGTTCCAACATGAAGGAATTAAGTTAACAATTAAACAATTAAGTTGCCCTCCTATTAATTAAATTACGTGTCTATCTGGAATACCTGATTCTGATTGGTCAATCATGACTTTCCAAGGTATTCCAAGCCATTTCCAGATAACAACTACTGAAACTCATAACAAAGGTTCATTTGGGTACTTCCATTCATCTTGTCTGTCCATATTTACATGCTTTGCTTTCATGCCACAGTTTGGCACCATCTTGTGATCAAATAATAAGTTAGCGTAGGTTGCATTTAGCCATTTTTGCCAGCTTACTTTTAGTTGAAGAGATAATTATTGTAGCTCAGATGAATGTTTTATGTTTAATTGTTTACTTTCGTGACAAGTAGCCTTGCAATAAGCAAGATAATATACACTGACCGGCCACTTTATTAGGTACACCTCTCTAACTGCTTGTTAACGCAAATGTCTAATCAGCCAATCACATGGCACTCGTTACAACAGAGGTATGCAGAAGAGCATCTCTGAACGCACAACACATCGGACCTTGAAGCAGATGGGCTACAGCAGCAGAAGACCAGACAGGGTGCTACTCCTGTCAGCTAAGAACAGGAAACTGAGGCTACAATTCACACAGGCTCACCAATATTGGACAATAGAAGATTGGAAAAATGTTGCCTGGTCTGATGAGTCTCGATTTCTGCTGCAACATTCGGATGGTAGGGCCAGAATTTGGTGTCAACAACATGAAAGCATGGATCCATCCTGCCTTGTATCAACATTTCAGGCTGGTGGTGGTGGTGGTGTAATGGTGTGGGGGATATTTTCTTGGCACACTTTGGGTTCATTAGTACCAATTGAGCATTATGTCAACGCCACAGCCTACCTAAGTATTGTTGCTGACCATGTCCCTTTTTGACCATAGTGTACCCATCTTCTGATGGCTACTTCCAGCAGGATAACACGCCATGTCATAAAGCGCGAATCATCTCAGACTGGTTTCTTGAACGTGACAATGAGTTCACTGTACTCAAATGACCTCCACAGTCAACAATTGTCAATGCAATAGAGCACCTTTGGGATGTGGTGGAACGGGAGATTCACATCATAAATGTGCAGCTGACACATATGCAGCAACTGTGTGATGCTATCATGTCAATATGGACCAAAATCTCTGAGGAATATTTCTAGTACCTTGAATCTATGCCTTGAAGGATTAAGGCAGTTCTGAGGGCAAAGGGGTCCAACCCGGAACTAGTAAGGTGTACCTAATAAAGTGTACATTTAGCTTGTTATCCGTTATATTATCTGTTACTTCAAAAATGTGAACAAACCTGCAAGTGCAGTAAAAAAAACTACACTCCTATTAAAGATACTTTTCTTGAAGATAAATGTAAATATTTTATGTAGTGTTGTTTTTAGTAAATGTTTCTAGCTTGAGGGATTTAAAACATTTCATCTAGGAAAATTTGTCAGAAATGCTTCTTAAATATTTAACTTTTTTGCATTGAACAAAGTGAAAGGTTTTTACTAAATGTTGATCCTGTTTTCACCTGAACAGATGACAAAGAAGATGAAAAAGCTGGAAAAGGAGTCCACTACATGGAAAACGCGGTTTGAAAGCTGCAACAAAGCGCTTGTGGAAATGATTGACGAGGTGAATAACACACATCAACTTGTCAGCACTTGACCATTATCTTTCTGCTTCCTAACCGATTACTTCCTTTCCGACAGAGATCCGAAAAGGCCAAAGAGTTTGAGCTCTTCACTCTGAAAATCGACCGTCTGGAGACCCTCTGTCGAGCACTGCAGGATGAAAGGAAAAATTTGTACACCAAGATTAAAGAGATACGGTTCCCAGAGAAGATGACGGCAGCACCTGTGGTGGACATACCACCGATAGATGAACTTCCAGAGCTCGTCCAGACTCCCAATCCCATGTTGACTGCAGAGATGGAGAAGCTGCGAGCAGAACAGGCCCGTCTGCAGGATTTTGCAGCTTCCCTGCTAAGTCCCATACCAGATGATGCTGGAGAATCTGATAGCGAGGATGAGGAGAAAGAAAAGGAGAGTTCAGCAATTCCTGAGGCTCAGTCAATCAAACAAGCAGATCAACTGGAATCAACACAAGAACAATCCTCTACCACAAAAGTCATTGAAGAGAAGCCCACAGCCACCAAACCTGAGATGGATTCCAAACTTCCTGAAGCTCCCCAGCTTGAGTCCATCAAAGCAGTTGATCAACTGAAATCCAGACAAGAGGAATCCTCTACCATAAAAGTTACAATCACTGAAGAGAAGCCCACAAATCCTGAAGCCACCAAACCTGAGAGGGAATCCAAAATTCCTCAAGAGCCTCTTTCAAAGGACACCAAACCAGTGGATAAACTGGAATCAACAGAAGATCAATCTATCACAGAAGATCTGAAACCAGAGGTTGCTGTAAACACAGTGAAGCCTTTAGTACCAACCAATCTTGAAGCTGCCAAACCTGAGATGGAATCCAAACTTCCACAAGAGACTCCCAAACCAGTGGATAAACCGCAATCGACACAAGTTGAATCCTGTACCACTGAGAAACAGAATGCAGAGAAGCCATCGGTACCAACAAGTCCTGAACCCACCAAACCTGAGATGGAATCCAAACTTCCACAAGAGACTCCCAAACCAGTGGATAAACCGCAATCGACACAAGTTGAATCCTGTACCACTGAGAAACAGAATGCAGAGAAGCCATCGGTACCAACAAGTCCTGAACCCACCAAACCTGAGATGGAATCCAAACTTCTTCAAGAGACAGGAAAACCAGAGTCTGCCAAAGAGGAACCAAGACAGGAAGAGGTGAAAAAAGCAGAAGACACGGTCAAACAGGAATCCACTCAGCCAAAGCCTGATGCGAAAGAAGAGAGCAAAGATGAAGCTGTTAAACCTGAGGTACCTGAACCGGAGCCACCCAAACAAGAGCCCCTCAAGGAAGAGGACACTCAGAAAGCCACAGCTGTATCTGAGGGAGCCAAAGCATCAGCGTCAAAACCCAAAGCTTCGAAATCCCAAGACGCCAAAGCAAAAGCCGGCAAAGCCCAGCCTAAAAAACAAGCTTCTGCTAAGAAGAAAGGTGCTGCCAAGGGCCCAAATAAAAGCTAAGCTGAAATAAATTATACAAGAAGATAATTTTTTTTAAATGATTTCAAGATCAGTCTGTTTTAGTAGTTAGATCTGCGTCTTGCCTTTAACTAGTTATATGTTACATGCTGAAGATGATAGACTGGTTGTAGACTCCTTTCTTTTAAGAAAGTTTACTTCAATGATGAAGTCCTGGTTTTCTGAACGTAATATGGATTTTTTTTTTTGTACGGACTTCTCTCGGCACCCACCAATAAACATCTACTTTTGACAATTCTACCAAATGTGCTCATTCCAAGACATTAGTTACATGGGTCTTATTTATTGACATGAGTTAAAGGGTTAGTTCACCCAATGATTACTTACCCTCATGTAACTGCAAACCCCTGAGACCTTCACTCATTTTCAGACCACAAATTAAGATATTTTGAATAAAATCAGAGAGCATTGACAAGAAGGTTCCAGACTCCTTCGAAGTCCAGAAAGGTATCACATCCTCAAAACAGTCCATATGGCTTCAGTGGTTCAATCACAATATTATCAAACTACAAAGTACTTTTGTACTAATATATAACAAACATAACCTTATTGAACAGTTACTCCTTAGTGTCAGTACAGCGGGGAAAATAAGTATTGAACACGTCATGTTTTTACCTGGGAATAATATTTCTAAAGAAGCTGTTGACATGGAATTGAACCAGATTTTGGTAAAAACAAACAACACCACAACAATACAAGCATAAAAATGAAACAAAACAAAAAAACTGAACATTGAGTTAAGTGTTGTAACAATGGAATAACACAAGCAGAAAGTACGGACTACTAAAATGTATTTAATACTTTATTTAAAAGGCTGTTTTGGTGATGGCAGCTTAAAGACGCCTCTCATATGGAGAATGAAGTCACATGAATTGCTCAGGGGTGATTTTTTCACAGACTTCAACAGAGTGTAAAAATCTTGATGGTTCTGTGGGTCTTGTCCAGGGGTGTCCAAACTTGGTCCTGGAGGGCCGGTGTCATGCAGAGTTTAGCTTCAACTTGCTTCAACACACCTGCTGGGAAGTTTCTAGTATCTTGAAAGAGCTTGATTAGCTGGTTCAGGTGTGTTTGATTAGGGTTGGAGCTAAACTCTCCAGGACACTGGCCCTCCAGGACCGAGTTTGGACACCCCTGGTCTTGTCTATCAAATCTGATATTTAATTTGTATTTTCTATTGGATTCAAGTCAGGTGATTGGCTGGCCCATTCCACAGCTTGATTTTCTTTCTTTGAAAGAATTTGAGAGTTTCTCTGGCTGTGTTTTGGATCATTGTCTTGCTGAAATGTCCACCTTGGTTTCATCTTTAACAGCCTGATAATAGATGTTGAACTGAAACAGCTAATATTCATTTACAATGACAAATGGCAGAGGGAAGCTGACTTAGTACTGAGAGACTTCAGCTGCTGTCTGGGCTTTCACTGCCTTTTTACACCTCCCTTTCTTCATGTGTTCAATACTTTTTCCTGCGTCATTTTATTTTATTACGCATAAATTAATTTGTAAACTAGTTAGATTTGTTTTCTTTGCATATATGGATTTCTTTGGTTGTTACCAACATCCGGGGGAAATTTCAAGTCAACGGCACCTTTAGAAATATGTTTTCGGAGAAAAATGGTGACATGTTCAATACTTATTTTCCCCGCTGTATACTGCTCGCCACTGTGCAGTGACTTATACCCCCAAATGCATAACATCCTTGCATCTGAGGTAATACGTCATACCAGCACATAATATGTGAACACATGCCCTATACTGATATAAAGTAGTTATTTTTGTGCACACAAAACTATTCTTAGCTTGGTAATTTTCCGGTTGAACCACTGAAGGCATATGGTCTTTTTTGAGTATGCTGTTTGGTATTTTTGTGGACTTGTGAACCTCTCAGGAACGTTGTTGCTGTTTATGGAGGATGACTGAACTCTCAGATTTCACCTAAAATATCTTAATTTGTTTTACGGCTATGAATAGACTCAGCACGACATGAGGATGAGCAATTAATGTTCATTTTTGGGTGAACTAACACTTTAATATGTTAACTCATTTGAACTAATTGTGAGTAATATACTTTTACAGCCTTTATTAAACATTGTGAATGTTAGTCAATACAAATTCAGCGTTTATTGTTTGTACATGCTTTCAGTGTTACAAATATGTCTTTTAATTATGAAATTGATCGAACTAAGATTAAGGTTAAGATTAAGGTGTGCTTATATGCATTCATCCAAAGTAATGCACAGATCATGAGATACCAGATTATGCAACAGGAACTAAAACATTCATTAACGATTGGCACATCCGTCTATCTGATTAATAGATTAAGGAATATATGAATTGCTGTGAATTTATGTGTTGATGTACTGCTTCTTTATCAAGACATAGAATAGACTAATTGTGTAAATTAAGCATTAATTATGACAATACATTTGAACATCCAGTTGTCTGATGATTAGTTAATACTTTGCAAATGTATTACTTTTTTATAGGTCACACTTTATTTTAATATACAATTCACTCTATTAATTAAATATTTACTACTTACATGGACTTTTTACTCAATAAACTACTATTTAGATACTTATTATTAGTTAGTCAGCAAGCAGTTGGGTTTAGATATTGGGTAGGTTTATAAATGCAGAATACAAATATACTTTATAAGTACAAATAAATAGCCAATATCTTAATTATAGGCAGGTAATAATAAGCCAGTACTTAAACTAAAGTGGTACCTTTTATATTATGATTTTACTTGTTGAGCCACATGACTTTTACTTATTACAGTGTGTATTAATAAATATTATACAAGTCAACATTCTGGTCTCTTTTTTATTTCTAAAAATGTACTTCCCATTTAAAGGGATAGTACACCTAAAACTAAAAATTCATCATCATCATCATCATTTACTCACCCTTCACTTGTCACAAACCTGATCGCACTTCATATTAAGTGGCCTTAACTACATGTACCTACATTCAAAAAATAAATACAATGTACTTACTGTGTTCATAATGCATTGCAGAAGACTTTGGTTGGTCAACAGTGTAAATATAAATGTAATTACATAGATTGATTACTATTCAGTTCAATTGATGTTTATTTCTATAGCGCTTTTACAATGTAGATTGTGTCAAAGCAGCTTAGCCTAGAAGTTCTAGTAAATTGAAACTGTCAGTCCAATTTTCTGTCCAATTACAATGTAATTACATAATTGCATTTGACCAATCATAAGTACAATGTAAAACATGTATTTACACAATAAGTACATTGTAACACATGATTAATTTCAGTGTAAGTATTAAATAGTTAGGCTACTTAATATAAAGTGGGACCGAGTTTTTTTTCTGTTTAACACAAAAGTAGATATTTGGAAAAATGTTGGAAACCAGTAACAATTGATTTCTAGTATTTGCTTTTTGATATTGGAAGTCAATGGTTACAGATTTTTTACACTTTTCAAAATATCTTATTTTTGTGTAAAAAAAAAATTAAACAATAATTAAAAAGTAATTGAGCAAAAATTATAGTAATAACAAATTTTGCAAGACGGCTATCTTTCCCCATTCTTTCATCCCCTGCCCACACACACATTATTTTAACATAGGCTCATTCTGAAAACATAGCCCTATATACATTTCTGGAGAACGAATTATGTAGCCAGAAGTACATATGGCTGCATTTCGTCTTTAAAACGAATGCTACGGGGCGGTATGACGCCGTTTCTTTTTGCGCTTACCAGCTGACCGCTTACCTCCGTATGGACGGCTTTCCTGCTGTTACCAGTTTGTCCAGTGGCTCGCCGTGTATGTCGGCGTACTTGAGATGAAGAGAGGAGTTGACCACGATGACAGGGTTCAAGTCCAGTCTAGAACGTTTCCAGAATGTGGGTAAGACAAAAACAGAAGCCCAAAAATAAAATAAACAAGTAAATAACAGAATGAGAATGTGGTAAGATCTGAAAATGTGGTAAAAATCAGGCAAGGGCTTTTCTTTTTCTGGATTGCTTTTTAAAACTGTCGGTTGGGTTTAGGAAGTTGGTGAGCGGGTCAATCTGTGCTTTTGAAAACACTATTGGTTGGGTTTAGGAAAGGAGGAGGGTGGGTCAGTTGATCACTCAGTCAGTCAGTCAGTCAGTCGACAGCAGACTCTGGTGGATTTATGCGAGAACAGCAGGTGTGAATGACACTCGCGAGAGATATTTGAGATCTCAAAAAGCGTACACAGCGGCCTCTGGTGGATTTGTGAAAACAAAACTGCAAAAACTGTACCTGCTGGGACGTATTTGGCGCTCTCCAGAAATGTATATAGCGGTACATTTTCAGAATGAACCTGGGTTGCATTATTTTACATGCGAAATGAATCTTTTTATAAAAGAGCATTCAAAAGCATTGAGATTCATGATGAATTATGTTAACTGCTGTCCACTAGCATACAATAACTCCTATTGCACGCCATGATTCTTACTCAAGCAGCAGTTTCCATGGCAACAGCCTAAAATGCCTTCATGCTTACACTGTTCAGAATAATTCAGTGTCTACACCTGCAAGATGTACTGACTGTTAATTTATATAAATGCCTTCACATCATTTTCTGTTCGTAAATTACACATACCAAACCTCAAATACCTTACATTCTTTCTAAATCATCATGTATGCGTATATGCATACATCTTTTGTGCACATTAGTTCTATGGCATTCCTCTATGTGCACAATGAAAGCACTTTTGTACTATTAAACACACACAAAGGCATAAGCGCACACAAATGCATTTCTTCTGTTAAAACAAACTACACTTTGTTAAAAAATTTAAGATTCAGAGCAAGTCTGAGTTATACCTGCAGGCAGTCCCAGCTTCTAACAGAATGTGAATTTATATCAGGAGCAGCAGTTATGGTCATGAGTGGGAATGAGGAAGCCAGCGGGATTGTATTTAACGTGACCTTTAGCCTGAAGAATAAAATATAGAGGCATTAAAAATACACACATAAATAATAGCCTTTGTGTAAACAACTAACTTCAGAACACTGCTATAGGGTTAAGACCTGTTCACACAAAAAATTATTACAGCTGCGTGGATAATTATATTAGTGTCTACTACACCAATGCATGTTCACAGTCAATCTGTTACTACAAGCACTGCATTTTTGTTGTCTGTCACTTTAAATTATCAAGCTCTTTAATGCAACTCTTTACTTTAAAAGAAATAGGTTCATTTAACAACTTCCCTATAGGATTAAACAGTTGAGTTTTATCATTTTTTAATCCATTTAACCGATCTCTGGGTTTGATAGAAGCATTTATTTTAGCTTAGCTTAGCACAGATCATTGAATCGGATTAGACCATTAGCATATCGCTCAAAAATGATCAAAGAATTTTGATAATATTTAATATTTAAAGCATGACTCTTTTGTAGTTACATTGTGTATTAAGAGCAATGGAAAATGAAAAGTTGATATTTTTTAGGCTGTTGTGTCTAGAACAAGCCGCAATATCCCGCTCTCCCTTGTGAAGCAAATACGGAAGTAACTGAAACTGCAATTCATCAAAATTCTGCTAGGTCTGGCTCCATAATAGAGCACATTTCTATTGACCCCAGTGTTAAAATGGCCAACTTTACAGCAGAAAAAAAGGTGTTTACAGCCTGGTACGAAACAATTTTGCTGTATATAGCTACACTTCATGACAACTGTGAGGGGGTCAATTTTTTTATAACTCATCCGTTTCCTTTATATAAAGTTATATTAAGTCTGCATAATTAAGGGCGTGGCCACTTGAGTGACAGCTAGGTCTCGCTGGTCGGCGTTACGTCACCTATGCTGATTCCGGCTGATTAGCCCCTGAACTCGGCATATATCTTGTATTTTTGTTTTGTTTTATGTGGCTTTACACAGCATACCTGCCAACATTTGGTTTGTAAATTCCGGGAGAACTAAAGGAGAAGCAGATCGGGTTGACTGTACAAGGGAAATACCTTCAAACTGCCACCTATTCTAAATCATTTGCCGTCGGTACGCAGAGAGGTGCTCTGCTCTCAGGCTACAGGGGAGGGGCCGGCGGCATCACCCGCAGCTCGTTGAGAAGAGTAGGGACGGTACAGTAAGGGACAAACGACAGTCTATAAAAATCGCTAGTAACACACAAAAAAGTCGCTAGATTTGTCGCTAGTCGCTTTTTTGAAAATTTGTCGCTAAGTTGGCAACACTTGCGCAAACTGAAGGCGGGGAGCGGGAGGGGTGAGAGGTTTGAGGAGTTGGGGACGCGCGAACTGTAGTGCGCGACCGGAAAAGCACAAGCACCAAGTTTCAGCCCGGACTGTACCAAAATGCTGAGGAGCGGGGGGGTGGAACGGGAGTGTTGGCAGGTATGTTACACAGTCACCTTTTGGAATTATTTCCTACAATTATCAGATAATATGGCATGCTGTGTGCACTTAATTTTGTTCACAAATCATTCAAGTGGCCTCCATTTCCCAGGTGAGTGAAATTCTTATATACCATCTCTATAAATGTATTTGTTTTACTTAAGATATTTTATAATTTTATTTCGAGCTTGAATGCACTCCAGGATCTGACAGATTGATTAGCTGTAGAACAGTCATCAGAAATGTTGTCATACAGTGTTATGCCTGGATTTCATAAACAGCCTTGATTTACTAACACAGACTATATTTTAAGTATTTGGAAGTAATTAGCATTTTCCTCCTGTTGAAAAATGTTATAAGAACAATGTTTAGTGGCTCAATGCATTACAACAGTGTTTTAAAAACTAAACACTTTATTGATATACAGTATTATACAACCAAGCACATGTGGTCAGAACACAAACGAGTCGCAGGTAATGAAGTATTAAGCGTTTCTCCTAAAGAAAAGCCCGTCTAAGCAAAATGCTAGCAGGAGTCTAGCTCTGCTAGTCTGCTCCCTCTCTTTGCTCTTTTTTGGTTACCCCCAGTCGTTGCAATGACGCTCTAACAAAATGCTAACGGCTGGCCACGCCTACTTCTAGCTTCATTTGTGCTGCTTAGAAACATACAGGTGACGTCACGCATACTTCGTCCATATATTTTACAGTCTATGGTCTAGAACAGGGATGGGCAAACTTGATCCTGGAGGTCCGGTGTCCCTGCAGACTTTTGCTCCAACACTAGTGAAACACACCTGAACACACTTATCAGTGTCTTCAAGATCCCGAGAAAGCTGCAGGCAGGTGTGTTTGATTAGGGTTGGAGCAAAAGTCTGCAGGGACACCAGCCCTCCAGGATCAAGTTTGCCCATCCCTGGTCTAAAAACTATACACTCATTCCACCGTAATAATCAAGAAACTTTGCTGCCAGACCATGGCTGCAGCAGGCGCAATGATATTATCGACCTAGAAAATAGTACCTTTTCATTTTCCGTTGATCTCAGTACATGATGTAACTACAGAATAATCAAGCTTTAAATAGGAAAATGACCAATACTCTCATTTTTGGTCATTTTTTAAAAAGATGCTAATGGTCTAATCTAATTCAATGATCTATGCTAAGCTAAGCAAAATGTGCTCCTGCCAGACCTGGTCCTGCTGAATTTATTCTAAAATGGAAAAACTCACTTGTTTAACTCCAGAAAAGTTGTAAAGTTGTATACCTATTTAAAAAAAAAAAAGTGGAGTCTTCCTTTAAGGCAGGATGCATTCTGACAATTTAATATTTTACAGTTAATAGCAGTGGTGTTAACACAACTTTAGTAAGAAAAATGTAAAAGTAGCAGGGGTTTGAATGACTTACCTTTTCAAGCTGTATATTACTCTAAAAATGCAAAAAGCACTACATAATTAGCAATGAAAAAAGCAAGCGACTTTTTCAATAGAATTTTCATTATGTATCTTTTTTTTTTATCTATGCAGACTTCATATAAGACAAACAATACTGTAAAAGATCATTTTGGTCAACACATTTCACATATTCGTAATCTGTGACAACTAACATTATTATTTTTTAAATTATTATTATTATTTGGGTGATGCTTGTATCTACAAAACCCTTTAAATGCACACCACAGGACAAATCAGCATCATCTCAGAGGCCAAGATGAGTTAATAAAGCCATGTTTTTAATTATGGAACTAGCAAATAGAGTGTATTATATTCCTGTATTTACAAATAGAAAAACATTAATTGTATGTTTTAGAACAAATAATTAAAATAATGACTAAAATTTGAATAAACTGTTTGTGTTTTTGTAAAAAAACCTGCAGATTTATGCGGAATGATTTTAGGAGTATCATAACTAAAAACTTTATACTGTATATACACTAAAAAATAATACACTTTTAAACTTTTATTTAATGTTTGCAATGCAAATCCAAATAGATCCACTTAATTGGTAAACAAAGCAATATATCTACTAAAAGACAGAAAATATTACTTTACAAACTGTATGGTAAATGAATCATATGAACATTTAAATATTTATATTATTATTTCAAATTTGAAACTGGATAAATATAATGTACACACATTTACACAAGTAAATACATAGACTTAATGATGGGCTTAAAATCTGCGGATTTCTTCCCTGTGGGCCTTGCGATAAACCATATATTTTTTGGTTAATATATGGTATATAGGTTAATATAAGGTCAATAGGTGCTTTTCAAAATACTAATGGCTGGGTTTAGGGAAGGGGGAGAGTGGGGTGATTGGTCGGTCAGTCACTCAGTAAGTCAGTCAGTTGACAGCGCCCTCTGGTGGATTTACGTGAGAAGAGCAGCGCGAATGACACTCGCGAGAGATATTTGAGATCTCAAAAAGCATACACAGTGGCCTCTGGTGGATTAGCGAAACAGCAAAAAAAAAAAAAAAAAAAAACATGACCCTGGGATGCATTTGCTCTCTCCAGAAATGTATATAGCGGTACGTTTTCGGAATGAGCCTGGGATGCATTATTTTATATCCGAAATTAATCTTTATAAGTAGCTGGCATGCTGAAAAAGTGTGGGCCCCCCTGCCTTAGAGTCATCTTTTAAAATCTGTTCTAGTATATTTGAATTTTACCCATAGATTGATTCATTTCTCTCATTCAATCAAAGTCTTTGTTTTCCAAGACTGACGAAACCAAAGGTTGCCCACATGAGAGCGTCTCTTCATTACTTTATCAAAGAAGCGGCTTGATCTGCAATAAAGACATTCATTGAGCACTGCTATTTGATATGGAAAACAGTAATTATGTAGAAAGACCCATGGGTGGAATGAGATTGCGATCAAAAAGATAACTGACCGAGCCATGGAATAATTAATAATTACTAGAAAGCATTCTTTTATGTATTTTATTGTTTTCTTTTTTTTGTACAAAAGAGCAAATTTGGCATACAGAGATACATTCACTTGTCACAGTATTGTTGTTGCTTTTTTTTTTTAATGCAAGCTCAAACATTTGAAGGATGGCATTAGAATATACGCAAAAGCACACCCTTTTTGTTTCTCTCTTAATAAAAGACGCTCTCTGGCGTAACGTCATATGCATTGATTCGTTCTAGTTTGTTCCTAAAGAGAACTAATCCCACTCAAAGTGTCGACGAGAGCCCAAAATAAGTAATTCTATGAATAGTAAAAAATAGAGAAAAGTACTAGCATGCAAACACAACTTTTGTCAATAAGCTTCGAGAACTTTAAACGAGGAGAATGGCTTTACAAAGTGATAGTCCAGATTGCCGCAATGAGGACACTGCTGTACATTGCTGTACTCGGAAAAATACTGCATACCCACACGTACATCTATGACCGGTTTCCCACAATGCTTGCAGTTCAGCCGGGCCTATGCAGACAGAGAAAGTAGGGGCACATTTATTAGTTATAATAGAACCACAAACACACACACACATGTTGGATTTGGTGGTTAATGAGGACTCTCAATAGGCGTAATGTACTTTAAACTGTAAAAAAAAAATGCGTATTATATGGTTTTACCCTACCCTGATCTCTAAAGCCAACCCTCACAGGAAACCTGAGGCAAATTTTGAATGTGAAAAGCTTTCAACACTTTTGAATTACGAGGACACAAAGCATGTCCTCATAAGCCATCTCAACGTTGTAATAATTAGGTCATACCAACGATATGTCGTGGCAAGTCGTAAATTTTTGATTTAGTGGCTAATTTGTACAATCTCATTCGTACAATTTAGTACGATTTGCTCATCCCCCAATGACAGTCGGGTTAAGGGGTGGGGTTTGATGCCCGGCCCCTTTTTTAAAATCCTACATTTTCGTACGACTAAAGTAGAATTAGCCACTAAACTGACAATACGTAAAATAGTTACGTTTCCTTGTGAGATCAGGCTGGTCATACCCATGTCATTATATGAACTTTTGTCCTCATAAACCACCAAAACCAGTACACACACACATAGTTAATACAGATATGCATTGGAGATAAAAATTAAAGAACAATTTATAAACACTTGGGCCTGAATTTTGTTCATCTTGAGACTAAACAAAAACACTGATATATATATTTAAAGGATAATAATAATAACGAGGACATAAGGCATGTCCTCATAAGCCATCTCAACGTTGTAAAAATTAGGTCATACCAACGATATCTCGTGGCAATTTATTATATAAACTTTTGTCCTCAAACCACCAAAATCAGTACAGACACACATAGATAAACTTAAAGAATAATTTATAAACACCTGGGCCTGGATATTGTCCATCTTGAGACAAAACAAAGACACTGATATATATTTAAAGGATAATAGTTAGTTCACTCAAAAATGAAACTGTAGATCAATTACTGAGGGTGGGAATCTTAACGGTCTTCACTTCACAATCCAATCAGTTTCAAAATCTGGGAGTCGTGATCCAATTCCAAAAAGATTCTTTACCTACCTTTTTTTTTTTTATTTCTTCTGATGTACATCTTTACAGCTTCATACTGTATAGCATTTCTATGTTTTTGATTAATGATTGAAATCTCTGTATGACAGAACAAGCAACTTAAAAAAAGAATTATTTTATTAAAGCATTGTTCGTGATGAACAAGCTCTGAATGTACACTGTAAAAATATCTGTTTCCATATTTTGTGATTCACAAGTGTTTTCCGTTTATTTACGGTTGTAAATTGCATTATGGGAGTTTTATCTCTGTTCTGTTTACTTCTGAAGGTGAAAATTCAACTCTACAGTTTAACGTGACTTTTATTGACATTTTAGTAGTTATTATGACATATAATATAATGTATAAGAAATAATATAGAGAGAAATAAGTCTGTAAAATAACAGAAAAAGAACTGGCAGTTTGCTATTAGGTTTTTGAAGAGTATTATACAACAACAACTCAGACAATACTTCACTTTAAACCAGGGATTTCCAAACTCAAGTGCTGGAGGGCTGGTGTCCTGGAGAGTTTAGCTCCAACCCTAATCAAACACAACTGAACCAGCTTAGCAAGCTCTTACTAGATATAGATATAGCTTGGCTGCTGCGTTGAAGCAAGTTGGAGTTAAACTCAGCAGGACACCGGCCCTCCAGGACCGAGTTTGGACACCCCTGCTTTAAACTATTCCAAAAAAAATATTTTTTTAACTTTTCAAGGTTAAAAGTTGTTGGAAGAAAGATTGAGGTCCCATAATGCATCAAAAGCATAAATAAATGAGGAAAAATAAACATAAATAAAAACATAAATCACAAAATATGGAAAACTGTGAATTGCCTAATATTTTTTTACAGAGTAACATTAAAACGCCAGATTACAAACAGTGATTGTGAAGAGCAAGCAGACATACTCCAAAATAGAGTACTACATTTTTTTTCATTAAATTAAAAAAAAAATGTTAAAAAATATATATATTTGAAGGCGAAATGATTAGCCCTACTGTAAAATGTTTATTCTTCTTTAAATACTTCCAAAGCAATGTTTACACTCTAAATTGAATACTGAATTGTTAGAGAAAGAATTGTGATACATCAATATTTTCTCCCACATTAATTACTCACTGTGCGTTTACACCAAAGGTCTTAAATTGTGTTCCAAAGTTAAACAAAGCTCTCAGTGGATTGAAACATATGAGTAATTAATAACATGATTTTCATTTTTGGGTGTACTATCCCTTTAGGAACAGTCAGTGCAAGTTTCCGTCAGTTGAAACAGCTCAGATTACATTTTAGTTTGGGATCATGCCTAAACATTGTCTGTTAAACTGAGAGGGTTAATTATATATATATATATATATATATATATATATATATATATATATATATATATATATATATATATATATATATATATATATATATATATATATATATATATATATATATATATATATATATATATACAGAAATAATGTAATCTTCATCATAAGTGATCAACATTAGAGAGCAACAATGATTGAAGCCTGAACAAAAATTATAGTTAAAATGTCTGAAAGTTACAGCAGTCGAAAGTGAGTAGGAAGTGTCGAGGCCTGCTGACAACCTGCTGTCAGAGGGTTTCAGTCACTTTCCAACAGCTCACCATTTATCAAAGTCAGTTAAAACCAGAAAGTTCTGCTGCCATTAAGTAGAATTTATCAGAGAATTAATCGCTTAAATAACTCTAATAACTGTGATGCATCTGAAAGCGGTCTCTAATTTTGATCAGTGTTCTTTTTAAAAACCTCAGTTAAATTTTCTCTCCTATACTTCAAAATATAAAGTAACTCATGAAATATGTTTGAAAAACTGATTTTTTTACTCCAGTTTGGATAACTTCAAATAGGACTAATCTGACCTCAAAATGTAGAAAATAAGTCAAGTCTGACTCTATATTGCATTAATTGCATTATAGGCAGGTTAGGAAATGCCTGTAAACAACTTATATGGGCTGAATTAAAACAAACTAACTAATTTAGTAATGTTCAACATAATTTGCTTTTTTTCAAATTCAGCCTTTATAAATATTTGCAGCAATTTGCAATAAACCATTTTTTCAGTGTTCCATTTCGAGTATAGGTCTCAAACTCAATTCCTGGAGCGCTGCAGCTCTGCACAGTTTTGCTCCAACCCTAATTAAACACAGCTGATGCAACTAATTAAGGTGTTCAAGACTACTAGACACTACTAGATCAGCGATGTTTGATTAGGGTTGGAGCAAAACTGTGCAGAGCTTTGGCCCTCCAGGAATTGAGTTTGAGACCTATGATTAGAGTATATATATTAACATATTTTCTTGGAAATAAGTCTATTTTAATAACATAGCAACCATACTGCAACATATTTACAAGATATTAAACAATAATTAAAGTGAAAATTATTAGCCCTCCTATAAAATATTATTTCTTTAAAAAATATTTCGCAAGTATGAGAAGATTTTTTTTTACATGTTAAAACATAATAGTTAAATAACTAATTTCTAACGACTAATTTCTTTTGTCTTTTTCATTGTGACTTAACTGTGTTTATTTAGTTAAATAAGGCAAGTTAGGGTAATTAAGCAAGTTATTAGACAAAAGTGGTTTGTTCTGTAGAAAACTGAAAAATATATATATAATTTCTTAAGGGGGTAATAATATTTCTGGGTTTATCAGTAGCGGAAGTCGTTATAGTTGAGTAAACTTGGAGCCCAGTGAATGGGAGAGTACAACAAATATTTTTTTCAATCATATTTGCTGAAATAATAAAAGAAAAACTCAACGATGGTGTTATCAAGACCTTCAGAAATAGGAAAGAAATTGTGTGAGACTGATAACTGTAGCCAGAATAAATGTAAAATGTATATTTATATATATAAAAATATACATAAGTTTAAAAAAAATCTAAATATTAAAAACTTTCAAGGATTTAAGATTCTGATAACCGCTAAACGATAGGGTTGTGCGATTAATCAAATGGCAATTTGAATTGTTGTGATTAGCTAATCGCAAGAGGCTGCGATATGAAATATATATGTATTATTTAATTTCCCCCACCCAGAGCAAATGCACAACTGACGTCTGTGTGTGACACTTTTACTAGCCATTTGAGTGAGCACACTTTTGTTTTGACAAATCAGAATTGCACAACTGAACTATGCGGAAAGCCCACAATAAAAAAAAAAATTAAAAACAAACAAACAGGAAAGTGCTTAAGAGTGATGATAGCATTTGCCACTTCAGAAGCATTAATAGATGAATTAAAATCAAATATAAACAGGACATCGGTAATATGGGAATATTTTGGTTTTAAAGTCACAGACACCGAACAAAAACAGGTAATTTGTAAGAATTGTTGCCACAGCACGAGGAAATACAACAACCAGCACCTAAAAAAGCAACACAGGTTGCTATACGAGGAGCGTCTTGCTAAAACGTCAATTGAAAGAAATGCCAGTGACACTCAATCTAGTAGCAAGCAACAGCAAAGTACAACTTCAGAGTTGTTTCAGCCATGTTAATTTGCTGAGTGTTCTGTATTTTTATAATTATTGTTTTTTTTGTCTGTATGATAAGCTACACTATTTCCCTAATTTGAGTTCAACATGTTTACAGAAAGGTAAGGTCGTTTTATTTGTGTTTACTGTCTGCTCTAGAGAAAAATGAGTGTTTCATTTATTTATTTATTTATTTATTTATAATTTTTAAACAGGAAAAGATTAAAAGATAATCGGGCCTGACTCAGCATGAATGCTGTTTTTCAGCAGGTTCCTGCTCTGCAGAACATAGAAACATACAGACACAGCATCCATCAACACATGAGAACAATACAAACAATTACCAAACATACAAAATAGAGGAAAGCAGGCTACTAACTCAGTGGCTACAGCGATAGTTGACCATCAGATGATGAGCATGGGATTTTTTTAAATTTCTGAATATATAAAAACAAATTGGAATAAATGTTTAACTTAAGTAAGTCAAGATCTTTTCAGTTCCTTTTTTAACTACCACTCACTGCATTTTAGCAGTAAGAAGCTACCATACAGATTATTGAGCTGAAGCTTGACTACAAAATTAAATCGCAAATCTAATCGAAATCGCAATATCTGTGTTACGTCTATGACGTTATACAGTTTGGAGACTGTTGTTTCTCTTTTGCTGGTTTCGTTTTGTGTTTATAGGATACGCGGGTTATCATTCAAGACACGAACTGACGCGCAATGACCCAATTGAGAAGAGCTCCAATTGTTGCGCTGCAGGATGGTGGGACACTATATAAGGAAAACGGCGCATCAGTTCGGGATAGCTGGAATTTCGTGTGAACTTGAGCTGTGTTTGACATTTGTTTTCTGTTTCTTCCCCTTTTGCTTTGATCCATCATTGTTTAATTAACTTTTGTTGGTGTGCTTTGTTTGCCATGTAAATACTGAAACGTTTTTGTTTCAAACTCTTTTGAGAACTGGAGTGTGAACATCGTATCTGTATATTATTCAGACGGAGGAGAAGGAATAGATATGCTCTGTCACGTGATGTACATGGCACACACGCAGCATTCTTTTAGTTATACTAGGTTACGGATTTGTGCCACACTTGTAAGTTTTGCTTTGGAAGGAGAGAGCAGGTAAGATACGACGTCTCGGACGTTGAAGGTTTACTTTTTGTTTTATTTAGCAGTTCTAGGGGAAGAGTTGAATAGGTTAGTTAGTTGATTTTTGTTTTATTCTTTTCTTTTGTTTGGCACAGTCCCTTCCCTTTGTCCTCCTTATGTCTGTTAAACTTGTTTTTTTTTTTTTTGTGAAATCGTTGTCTTATTTCTAACTACTTTTGTGTGAAACTTTATTTTTCTATACGCATATAAATATACACAGCTAGTTTATAATAAACAAGTTCACTTAAATAGCAGCACTTTCGTGTCTTGTTGTTCCTATTCTATTATAAATGGCAGCAATAATTACAACTGGCTTAATGTTTTCCGTTTCGTTCCCCCTTGACCATTAAAAAATAACCAAAGGGATGTAAAAATCTGTAAAAAAAAAAAAAAAAAAAAATGTAATAATTAATTTTTTTTTATTTTTTTTTTTTTAATCGCAATTAGATATTTTGCCCAAATCACACAGCCCTACTAAACACGTCATAATAGTCTTGTAAAAAGGGTCCACTGACCTTAAAGGTGTAAAAACTGCTTTTATCCTCACCAAACTAAAATAAATAAGACTTTTTCCAGAAAGAAAATTATAGTAAGTACTCTGAAAATGTCTGTTAAACATGACTTGGAAAATATTTGAAAAAAAAGAAGAAAAATAAATTCACAGAAGGGCTAATAATCTAAATATACACAATACTGTATAATACATAAAACAAATGAATGTATTACCTGACAGCACGGCGACGCAGCCAGTATATCGTATGTATACATTGTGCCCAACTGGTGCCAGCTTCCATCCCACCTGGACTTGCACTTTATACACACGATTTTGTGCACTCCTTCCAGGCAGTCCACGCAGATGGCATAAAGGTGCATCAGCCTCCCTTTAGAACATAAACAGAAACCCCTTTTAAACTGCAATCAGACTCTAATTCATGAAAATATATTCTAATAGGGATTTAATGACATGCCACGATCAAAGCATTATTATCTGTCACAGCTGCTTTGCTTCTTAATTACGAGAAGAAAAAGGATGTCTTTTATTCTCAATCAACTAAACGCTTTTTGATATTTTACTGAAAACATCCTTGCTTTAGTGTTCAACAACAGTCATATTTCATTCGCAAATGCTACCTGAATTGTTATTGCTATGGTGAAAATTTATTATCATACCGAGTTTATCAACTGACTCAGCTCAGCATCGTTTAATATAAATGGAAATGTTTTTTTGCTGTTCTTGCTATTTTATAAGCCATTAACGGGGTGCTTGCAATGCTCCAAAACACACTGTTCTCTTTAATAAGAACAGAAGAAGAATTAGGCAAAAGAAAACTGCTGTTTTTAAAAAAATACCAGCAACAAGGATGTAAGTGACATATGTCTTTTAGAGATATTTATAATTTCACTACTAAAATGCAAACATCAAGCTTACAAAATGGTCTGATAATTGTTTGATAAGTAATGGTTGATTAAGAGTAAATGGCCAATGTTAAAATCTATACAATTGTCCTTAAATAAAAGGGGATATTTCAAACAAAAATGAAAATGTACTCATTATTTACTCACCCTCTATTGGTTCTAAACCTTTATGCATTTCTTTGTTTTGTTGAACACTAAAGAAGATGTTTTAGGGAAAGCTGAAAACCTGTAACCATTGGGTTTAATGGCTTTTTTTTTTGTGTCAATAAAGAACTCAGAGTGTTCAGTTTTGGGTGAATTATTTCTTTAAATGTATCACAGCGTTATGATAACGGATATGAGATTTGCTAAAGATTTTTACATATACAATTGTCAATGTAGAATGATAGCAAAAGTAATCTGAATGTTAAAATTGCAGAAATGTGCACGAAATTCAAAAGAGCAAATGATCCAGCAATCTCAGCAAATACTAGTGTTTACCTTATACTTAATATTGAGAAATGTTTTAGACAATACTATTGAAGTGACCAGGGGGGACTTAATGATTTGGGGGCCCTAAGCAATCCCAGGTATGGAGCCCTAGCATTAAAACTCAAAACGGTCTCTTTCTCTATAGATTTAGTTTTTTTTCTCTGTAGATTCGTTTTTTATGAAAATAAACTGCATGTTAAAAATATATTTTAAGTGGAACCTTTATCTTCTTAATGTAAAATTAAATACAATAAATTCACACAAAAAAAGTTCACAAACTAACTATATGTACAGTTAATAAGCCATATTTGTGATTAGATTTTAATATTTGTATGGGCGGTACGGATGGAACAATCCACTATTTATGGGGGCCCCCGGTTTTGAAAAGAAGTAACAGCATTAAAATCTTAAAGGTTATAGACAGATTTTACAACATATGATAGAAAATTTATAAAAGAGCTATATGATTAATATAGGCTTCTTGGCATTGGTCAGGGCCCCTTCCCTGGGGCCCTAAGCAGCTGCTTACCTCGCTTATTGGTTAAGTCCACCCCTGATTGCCAGCATAGGCTATGTAGCGCTGTGAAAGTCCTTAACATTTCATTTACACTTAATATTGACATTAAAATATCAGAGTAATGATGACGATGAATTATCCCTTTACATGTTATCACAGTGTTATGATAATGGATATTAGATTTGCTAAAGATTACATTTAGCATATGGTTTATATATAAAATTTAAGTCAATGTAACAATTTAGCAAAACCTTAATGAGTTTCTTTCTTCTGTTGGACACGAAAGAAGATATTTTAAAGAAAGCTGAAAACCTGTAACCATTAACCAAACGCTATGTAAGTCAATGGTTATAGGTTTCCAACATTTTTCAAAATAACTTATTTTGTGTTCAACAGAAGAAAGAAGCTCAGAAAGATTTGAAACAAGTAAAGAGTCAGTAAATGATGACAGAATTTTTAGTTTTGGGTGAAATATCCCTTTTTTCTCATGACGTAAAACACTACACTGAGCAATCTTAAAATAAATGATCTCTGAAAATATTCAAAACGTTCATGCTTGACATAATTCAGGACATCTTTCTTAACTGAAATGAGTTTAAAGATAAATGATAGTGGATTTGCTCACCTTGTAAGTGGCAAGGTACATCATACTCAATCTCATCATGGCGCGAAGGGCTCAGAAACAGGGTTCCGTCCACTAAAGGGAACTGCTCAAAAATGGGCAGCGTGTGATGGCACAGGGCACAGTTCACCACGTTACGGTGACTGGCACTGAGCGCAGAGAGGATGAACTTCCTGAGATCCTCTCCCTGCCCGGCTTGGGCATCGTCCTCCATGCGCACATGATACGTGTTGAGTTTGTGCCGGGGAATGTGCGTGAGCAGCTCTGAAAGATCCAGCCTCCTCAGGAACTGCACGGGGTTGTCAAGCCGAGGCAGGCACATGTTGGCGGCTCCAGGCTCCAGAAGAGCCCCTCGTCCCACCAGACCTCCAGCCTGAAAGTGCTTCTTGTGTCCTTCTGTATGAACCGCGTTCTTCAGGAACTCGCCCAGGTGTCTGGAGCTGCGCGGCCCACCGAGAGGCTGGGGGGAGAAGGAGGAGAAGCCTGACGGAGGGGACTGAGCCGGGGATTCACAAGGGGAGCGCAGCCCGTGGGGCATTCCACCGACTGCATTGAGAGGACCAACGTGACATCGCTCCTGACAGTTCTGCCAATCTGCTGATTGTCTGCGTGAAAGCTCCTGACTGGAGCCGCGGTGCGCTAGCTTATGACTTGCTGGAGATTTCCCTTTCTTGGGCTCTTCGGCAGTTTCCGGCCCGCCGCAAGCACCACCTCCACAGGCCACGCTACTAAGCTTTCCGCTCCCCTTCTCGGGCATCTTTTTTTTCCGCTCGTCATGCATCCGCTTCACCTGGTACCAGTCTGTATCCTTTTTCAGGTGTCCCTGGCCGCAGCGGCAGGAGCAGAAGCGGAAGGCCAGATCGTAGCCTTTTTTGGTCCACATGTTCTGCCGGCACTGCTTCTCGTTCCAGCTGCGGGCCCGGCCGATGCAATTGAACTGCACCAGGATGCTGCTCTCCCACTCATAAAAGCACTGCAGGTGCATCCAGTTGCCATAGGGGCAGAGTTCACTGTTGCACACCACACGCTGGTAGTCGTCCTTCTCAAGGTCGACGGGACGGCCCAGACTGCACACTAACGGGGTGGCACATGGAGCCTCTGCCAAACACAATGAAGATGCTGTTAACTCAGGCAATGACAACGCTTTCTTTATTAACTCACACTCCTGTTGTTCCAAGCCTGTGTCAATTTCTTTTCTTCAATGAAAAGAGAGAAAAGAGATTTTAGAGTGAATCGTTTCCACTGCAGGCAACGCAACAAAAGTGAACAGTGACACTAACATATTTTGGGTTTCGAAAAATGACATTTGGGCTTGAAACAACATGAGGGTGAGAAAATAATGAGTGAATGTTTTGTGTGTGTGTGTGTGTGTGTGTGTGTGTGTGTGTGTGTGTGTGTGTGTGTGTGTGTGTGTGTGTGTGTGTGTGTGTGTGTGTGTGTGCGTGAGAGTAGGGCTGTGCCATATGATGCTATTTATACTGTATTTTAGGGCTGCACGATATTGGAGATATTTAACATTGCTATATATTTTTATTTTGCTATATATTTTGCGATATGAATACAATTTCACCAGATGACTTAAAATCTCTATTTGGAAAGAATTTATAAATGTTAGATCAATCGGGATGATTCTGCAGCGGGAATGCCTCTCCAAAAATCTGATAAACAATCTATAAAATGTTTACATTTTCGTTGTTGTCTGTGGTACTTGCAGGGCTTGGTAGTTGTGTTTCTGTATTTGCATGTGTTGTGAGTATTTCCATGCATGTGTTTAGTCAGAGATTGGTGAATTGATGTTTCCTAATTGCATCTCCATAAAATCTAATAAACAATCCATAAACTTTTTATGGTCCCTCGACACATTTTCATTGTGGCCTGTGCCATTTGCAGTGCATTTCTGTATTTGCATGTGTTTGTGAGTATTTTCATGCATAACAATCTATAAATACAATCGAGAAAAAGATACAATTGAAATAAAGTGTTTTATTATTTATCCAAGTGTATTATTAAGTACTGTAACTGAATGATACAAATAAAAAATATGTCAATAAAATTAATCATAGTTAAGGCGACAGAGTGGTGCAGTAGGAAGTGCTGTTGCCTCACAGCAAGAAGGTCGCTGGTTCGAGCCTCTGCTGGGTCAGTCGGCGTTTCTGTGTGGAGTTTGCATGTTCTCTCTGCGTTCGCATGGGTTTCCTCCGGGTGCTCCGGTTTACCCCACAGTCCAAAGACATGCAGTACAGGTGAATTGGGTAGGCTAAATTGTCCGTAGTGTGTGAATGAGTGTGTATAGATGTTTCCCAGTACTGGGTTGCAGCTGGAAGGGCATCCGCTGTGTAAAACATGTGCTGGATAAGTTGGCAGTTCATTCCGCTGTGGCAACCCCGATAAAATAAAGGAATTAGGCCGAAAAGAAAATGAATGAATGAATAATCATAGTTAATGTAACGAATGGTACAACTTCTTATACCTGAATGCTTTTAAAGTCATTATACAATTACATGCATTAAAAAACGCATCCAAATGATAAATTATAATACAAACTCAGCATTGCAGATCCTGTGATGTGACTACTGTGAAAGATCACATTGCGATATCAATGTTGAAACAATATATTGTGCAGCCCTACTGCATATTGTATGGACAAAATGAAAAGTCTGTCGACTCGTTTCATATTATGTTTATTTCACATTATTTACACTATTTATGGTCATATTGTTTCATAATTTACATTAGCGCAATATTACATGCTATTATGGGGATGCAGAAAGACACATGAATAATAGCATGGTGAGAAAGTTGCGATCTGAATGTACAATGTTTACATTTTGCGATATACAATTTTTTTTGTTGATGGGCCTGTAATCATTAGTTTTTGAAAAGAATTTTATATATTATTAATAGGGCTGTGCGATTAATCGAAATAAATTCGCAATCGCAATTTGAAACGTTGCGACTAGTTAATTGCAAGAGGCTGCAATATGACATATTATTATTGTCATATCAATATGACATATTATTTCATTTCCCCCGCCCAGAGCAAATGCGTGACAACAGGTGTCCTGACATTTTATCCTACCCAACAGATTATGCTACCAACACTGTATTTGAATGGTTCTGAGGTTGGGGTTAGGGATTGGGTAGGTTAGGGTGATATTACAGCTTCATATCACACTACTCCACATTCAAATTTATACTTGTAGCAAAATCTGATGGGCAGCATATTGCATCATCAAAATGTGCTACCTACTTTTTGAATGGGAGGTAAGACAATCTGACAAGGTAGGACAAATCGAAAGATCACCGGCTGTGTGTGACAGCCTAACAAGCCCCAATCAGAATTGCGCAACTGAACTACACCCACAATAAAAAAGAAACAAACAGGAAAGCGCTGACAAGTGGGATTATGGGGTCTGCTGCTTCAGAAGCATTAATAGACGAATTAATATCAAAGAAAAACAGCATTTGTAATATGGGAATATTTTGGTTTCAAAGTCACAGACACCAAACAAAAACAGGTCATTTTTAAGAGCTGTCGCAGAATTGTTACCATGGCTTACAGATTATTGAGCTGAAGCTTGACTACAAAAATAAATCGTAAATCGCAATCTCAATATGTAAAAATAAATAAATAAATAAATAAAAAGTCAAAAAATTTAAAATTAATAATAAATAAATAAATAAAAAAATAAATAAAAAAATCGCAATTAGATATTTTGCCCAAATCGCACAGCCCTAATTATTAACGTTTACTTTTGATTTTGATTTATTTATCACACATTTGTTCTAAATAAAGTGAGAAATATGATCATATACGAACAATTATATTTCTGAGTACTGTATACTGTATACTATAAAACGTAATTAATATACGTAAACTATTGATTCATTGAATTTTCAGAAATGACTTGTGTCATGATACGAGATCTTTGTCATATTGACACCCAGCCCTAATGCAGTCTACAGTGTTTACATTAAGTGTTACTCATGATATCCAAATAAAGAAAGAAAGAAATGTTTGTTTTACGCGCTTAAATGTTTTGTATGCTAATGAACAAATGACTGACTGAATGAATGAATACAAATGTGAATAAATGTAACCTTCTATAAATTCATTGAGGGACATCTATTTATAGGCAGTGTGATTCAAGCAGCTTCACTGGCAGAATTTTCAATGTCAGTACTCCGAATCCATCATTTCTATTTATGATAACTCTGTGGGTGCGAATCCCACTCGAACAGAAAAAAAAATATTATGTAACTCTTGTGAATGAAGGGTGTATGTCTCATGAGAGACAGAGAAAGACAATTACACAACAGAGAATTTTGCTCCTCAAATTTGATTGACAGCCGCTTTCAAAAGTACTGTTTTCATGTTAGAATCATTACAGTTAACATGTTCGCTTTACCTTTCAAGCACTTTACCTAGACTATGTCAGCATAAAGTGAAAGAACTGCATCTCTCGTGAACTGAAGAAAAAAGTTGTATGAAGTTGACTGTTGCGAAGAGCAGGTTGGTGTTTTGTTCAACTCAATGGCAGCTCTGAGTGGGATTTTCTCACTAATGTTTGTGTCTGGTTAAAATGAAAACATGGAGTGGCGCTGGATGATTAAAGGAATCGTTTACTCAAAAATGAATGTTTTTTTGTTCATTTACTCACCTTTGAGTAGGTATGGGTCGGTATAAGATTCCGGTTTCACGGTATTGTGATTACTGCTCTAAAATATATTCTCTTTAAATGTCTGGGTAAAAACAAAAACTTTTTCCCTTTGAACACAATATATTTTTATTTTAGGAGACGTTTATAATATTTTGGAGCAGTAAACATGTCAGGCTAAATAATTTAAATGAATCATTAACTTCTGCTGTCTTCATTAATTTCAAAAACACAGATTTCTTTAAAACGGCATCTTTGGAGATCTTTTCTGCTGGAGATACTGTTGTCCTAAAAACTAAAAGAAATGTAAATAAAAAATCTTACACATACCTTAGGAATGATAATGGCAGAACATTTTGACGGTTTTAAAACTTTAACTTTTTCAAACCAAGGTATACCTTGAAAACGGTTATCGTCCCATGCCTACCTTTGAGACAATTAAGAGGTGACTTTTTTCATTAGCAGTTCAATCAAGAAGATTTTGAGTATATGCCGGTATCAAAATTTCTTGTGGCAATTAATTGCTGAAGTTTTTATCATGATATATGGTAATATCATGATAATTAAAGTAGCTAAACTACAAAAAAGGTTAGGGAGAATAACAAAAAAATACTTTGTGTATTGCTTTTCTGTGTTTTATTTACAGAATTTTCCAGTTTTTTCGTTATACAGTGAAATACCTGTTGTTTTACAGATATGTTCTGTAATAAAAATATTCTAACATTAAATTTACAGTCATTGCTTGTATTTTAATATTACGTTATATTTCTGTCTTTTTAAGGAAAATATCTGTATTTTCAGAAAGTAACACGTAATTTTCCGTTAATATTTACAGATTATTCTTGTAAAAATAGGGAAACAAAAATTCAGTCAAATTGTTTTTAGTGAAAAGGTGAGGTCAATAATGTCAAACAATATCCTATTGTTTGTAGGCTGCATGCAAGCACTGTAAACTATAAAATGTTTATGTTACTATTCTAACAATGCAGCTATGCTAATTGTTATGATCACCAGTGATCTAGCGGCTGCGGATCGCTGGAAAACTACACAAACGCTACTTTAACGAACTGCAACTCTCAGCGTGCACCTCGCACACCCAGGTTCCTAATTCTGACCGATTACGCACACAGTCAGAAGATCGTTATGGACTGATTTCAAGGACTATAAACTCAACACACAAAGACACATCGTTGCTGAGTCTTAAACTGGTCAGTGAGCATTACGACGCTTTTCCCCTTGCCTTGCCGCTTTTGACCCCTTTACTTTGTTATTTTGTTTACCGCCTGTATGCTTGAGATTATCTGTATGCACCTGTTCCTGTTCCAACCTTTAATTGCAAGATGATTTACTTAATAAACTGCTATTTGATCCTCAACTTGTGCATGCGTCCTCACATGACACTAACCTTGTTTTTGTTGCTAAACGATGACTAAATGTGTTGTTTGTAAAAAATAATAAAAATAAAAATAAATAAAAATAAATAAATAAAAAAAATAGATATACAACAATTTTGTACTTTTTCAAGTAAATTGTTTTGGAGTTTACCCTACATATCATAAAAATATTTGTTAAACTATAATATAGTTTATAGTTATATTTACAGTGTTTTATGACAACAGCACTTTTTTTATCATTCTTTAAAAGATTTTTTTTTCTTTTTCTGTATAATCACATTAATTAATCTGTATAATTACAGTAATAACTTGCATAATTACAGTATTAATCATAATAATCACATTAATAACTTTGTATAATTTCATTAATAACCTGTATAGTCACAGTAATAATCTTTAAAATCACATTAATTAATCTGTATAATTACAATAAAAAATATATATTTACAGTAATAATTTGTAAAATGACCGCAATAATCTGTATAATTGAAGTGATATTTAGTCAAATGGCAGTAATTACCAAGTTTTTCCCCCATTTTTTCACAGTTTAAATGCAAATTATCAACAGTAATAAACTGTAATTTAATTAATTTTGACTGTAAAGTATGTTTACGTTCTTAGAGGCTGTGGATCAAATATAATACCATTGTTCAGATTCTTGATCATATCACATAAGACCTTAATGCATCTCCAGGAGCCATATATATTCATTCTATTTTGGATAAAGTTTTTTTTTTTTAACTCAAAGTGCTGAATTGGTTAGGCATGGGATGATAACCGTTTTCAAGGTTTACCGTGGTATGGAAAAGTCAAGGTTTTAAAACCGCAAAAATTTTCTGTAATACCGTTCCTAGGGTATATGTAAGGTTTATTTATGTGTTGTTGTTTTTTATGTGTTGTAAATATATCCGTGTCATTGAAACAAATGAAGATAGAGAAGTAAATGATTTGTTTGAATTATTTAGCCTACTGCTCCAAAATATTATAAATGTTTCCTAAAATCAAATATATTGCGTTCAATGGAGGGAAAATTTGTTGTTTTTTACTCAGACATTTAAAAATTATTTATTTTAGAGCAGTAATCACAATACTGTGATACTGTGGTATTTTTATCCAAGGTTATCATACCGTCAGAAAGTTATAGTGGCCCATGGTAGCTGATGACTTTTCATACATTTCATTATGGATTCAACTAAAAACTTTGAAAGTTCTATTGAACAACAACAACGTCACCAAAAACTTGAAGGGTGAGTAAAATATCAGTAAATTTCCATTTGTTGAGAGGACTATGCCTTTAAAGAATGCTTTGAGTGCAGAAGGAAAGGCTCTGTTGCTCTGCATCACTCATAAAAGCAAGCTTCAGTCTACACTTCAGCAAAAGGATTTTGTAAGATTTTTCTTCAAGGTAAAAACACAACCAGAACAATCTGCCTGACAGCAATTTCAGTTATTTTAAACGAATAAACGCTATTATTTACTAAGAAATAAGGATTACCTGGCAATCTGCTATTCCATCTCACAACATCTCCCACTCAAAAAAGCAAGCAGTTCCTCCACCTCAAGAGCCCGTGCCATTCTATGCATAATTGAACACCCAAACAGCGCGTCACTATATTGACATGACCTGCCATTACACAACATTCAATGCCCAGATCACATGTAGCTCTATGTCAAGTGCATGTACCCTTGAGCAAGGCCTAAACACAACCACCTTACAGTTGCAGGACGACAAGTGAAAGCACGGAAATCTCCGGGCTAATGTCGTAACAACAGTGATGGTGGTGATGACACGCGCACGAAACAAGTTGCAGCAAGTGAGAAAACATTTGAGGAAGGGAAGGCGCGCGTGCACGTTCAGGGAAACGCACCTTTTGCTCGAACCCTGACTGAACTGAAGTGACGGTCGGTTCTTACCGCTTCTGTTGTCGCTCGGCGGACCCGCCGTGGCTCCGGTCAACGCCGAGGCAGTTCCTCCCGTAACCCCAGACGCAGAGGCTCCATTTTCTTGCTCGTCCCCGCTACTATTCGTGCGTTTATTTCTCTTCCCCTTGTTGCTTTTTTGGTTTGGCATAATGGAGCGCTCAGTATGAATGCAGCCTGTCAGCGACCGCGACCGAGCATTTCTGCGGATATCATGTCGAGGGCAGATTGACGGATGTTAACGCGCGTGAGATGCAGATGTTAGAGCTGGATCACCATCATCATCATCTTCTTCTTCATCATCATCCTCCAGATTTGTGCAGGCAGTCTTGACAGCAGAGGTACACCATGAAGAAGGCGTGTCCCTCTCTTGTTTTGATTCCTGCTCTGAAGAGAGAATGTTCCTCTGGCTCCGCCTCCATCTCTGATCCAGACCCACAGCTCAGAGTTATTAATAGCACAGACTAAGAGGGAGTCCCGAGTAGATAATCATCGACACGCTGCTAAATTTATTAGAAGTTATAAATGCTCGGCCACCGCATATGGATTCGTGAGGGATGATGGACCAGCTGTTTGAGGTGATTCAAGGTTTTAATTTGAAGTTTTGAAATAGGTGATATTGAAATAAATACTCAAATAAACAATGGAACATAATGCTAAAAAATCTGTACACAAAACAAACAAATAAATAAATATGAAATAAAAGCTTAATTATTACATAAAAAATAAATATGAATAAGCGAATTATCCAAAATGTAATACCTATGATAAGAAATAAATACAAAATAGGTTCAAATGGAATTTTTTTAAAATAAATAAATACAGTACAATAAGTAGATAAAATGAAACTTAACAGAAATGATTATTAATAATATATTTACATATATTAAAACAAACAAAGTGAGATTAAAATAAAACCAGGTTAAAATAATAAAAAAAAGTTTACAATAAATTAGTGTAAAGTTATAAGTACCTAGGTTCTACTGTTGGTAATAAATCCAATTTTAATGAAAATAAGGACAGACTATGTAGGACAGGCCAACAAAGACTTTATTGTCTGTGGAAATTAGCGAAGTTTATTATTGATAAGACTCTGATGGTGGCATTCTATAAGGCCTACAGTTGATATCAGAATTATGAAACCCCCTGAATTATTAGCCCCCCTGTTTATTGTTTTCCCAATTTTTTTAACGAAGAGAAGATTTTTTTAACACATTTCTAAACATAATAGTTTTAATAACTCATTTCTAATAACTGATTTATTTTATTTTTGCCATGATGACAATAAATAATATTTTACTAGAGTTTTCAAAATACTTCTATACAGCTTAAAGTGACATTTAAAGGCTTAACTAGGTTCATTAGGTTAACTAGACAGGTTAAGGTAATTAGGTAAGTTATTGTATATCGATGGTTTGTTCTGTACACTATCGAAAAATATATAGCTTTAAGGGTTAATAATTTTGACCTTAAAATGTTTTTTAAAAAATTAAAAACTGCTTTTATTCTAGCTGAAATAAAACAAATAAGACTTTCTCTAGAAGAAATATTATCAGACATACTGTGAAAATGTCCTTGCTCTGTTAAATATCATTTGGGAAATATTTAAAAAAGAAAAAAAATCATAGGGGGGCGAATAATTCTGACTGTCAACTGTATATAAAATCCATTTGAACCTTTTCATTGATTTGTTGATTTGCTACTTTAAAACTCAAACAGAAGAACTTACTATCTAAAGTTTTAAAGACCTGCAGCAAAGTATTAGGGGTAAACGTGTGGGGGTTATCCTATTTGTATGAAAGCCAGGTGTTAAAGAAAACCCATCAGATTACATCTGATATATCCCTTCCTCTTTTTGATTCATTTCAAATACTTCCCTCAGGATCTCGGTATCGGGTCCCTTTGGCAAGAACCAACAGATTAAAATTTTCATTTGTTCCTTGTGCGATTGATTTGCTAAAATCCAGTGAAAGCTTAATGTGACTATTTTCAATTTCAAGAGATTCCTTTTACAGCATTAATGTTGTAATGTAATTACAATATAATCAGTTAAATAGACTTAAGCATTCATTTGGTTGTTAAACAGTAAAAAGAGACTAAAGACCATTTAAACGCATGTGCCGTCATAAAGAGCAGGCTAGCACAGAAATTCCACTGAACATATTGGCGTAAAATTTATTTCTATATTTATAAGACATGGCGCAGAAAAATAGAATTTAATGCAGTGCTTCTTGTTTGGTCTGATACCCACTTCATCTAATATGCAGCGATTTTGCATGGGATGACAATTAGCCGGAAGCCTTGGGGCTGGCTGACAGAAATTAAAAGCCCATGTGCATATACCCCATTCAGTACTAGTCATAAACGTAATATATTAAGTGTCCTAAATCAACTTAAATGTATTCATATGACTTTATTGCACTTTAAATAAAGCGTCTCCAGCCATTTGAAAAGCAGATGAACCATCACAAGACAGAAAACACAGCAAGGACATGATCAAAAAGCAAAAAACACCACAAATTAGAAGTTTGAAGTCAGTTTCAAAAGGTTGAGGAAGATAAATTCAATATGTATACATAGGGCTGGGCGATATGGCAAAAAAAAAAAATCTCGATTTTTCATAAAGTTTGACCGATTCACGATTTCGATTTCGATTTTTTTATTTATTTTTTTATTAATTTTGTTTTTACTGTGTAACTACCTTACCAGTTTACCTTGTTCATTTAAATTTAAATAAATGCCGAAACTAGTTTTTTTTCATGCTCACTTGTAAAAGAAAAGCAACTGTGTGACTAAACGTGGTTATGGCACTCTCTCATGTAGGGATGCTAAACATAGCTACAATAGAAATCACAGCACCCGTATTTATGTAGAGGTCATATGTTGTGCAGCTTTGGGCAATTTTTTTTGGAGAGAAAATGACCAAAATGTAACGTTAAGATTGAAAAGGATTGGAGGGGAAATAAATATTTCAAATAACAGAAAAATAAACAATGATAATGCAACAATAGTTTATCTGTATTAGTGGCATGGCAGAAATATATATTTAGACAGGCCTTGTCAAAGTGAGCGGGCACTTTCACTAATAAAAAATATAGCACTTAAATTATTTCATAACAATCAATAAAATAACAGCAGTTTTATATCAAAAGTTGGTAATGATATAAAATATACTACATTTTGATGGTAAAATATAACCATTTAAACGATTTCAGTATTCAAACATTAAATAACGAATGCATCAAGTTAAATATAAAAAAACAAATGAATCAACACAGCATATCAGGATATAAAGGACTATATTTAGCAAAATGCTGCTCTTTTGTTTTATGTTTACTTCAGTAATTCCACCCGGGAGCTGTTTTGCACTGTGAAACTGAAAACACTGAAATAAGTAAAAGAAGGGCATGCATCGAGTACTTTTGTCCGTCTCATCATTTGCTCGAGCATGAATTAACGAGCTGTTACTCTGCCGCCGGACATTGCGGAGAAAGTTACACCTATCATCATGTTTAAAACAAAGAATTAGAATTATTAAAGTGGCGATCGGGTGCGGATATATATATATCAGATAAAATAATATGTGCGGGCGGGTGGATGATTAGAATGAAGGAGCCAAGGAGCGGACCTCCGCCTCTCGAGCCTTCTCTCCTCTCCTCGCGCGCGCGCGCGCCCGTCTCGCAGCTCGCGCGGGAGAGACAGGCGGCTGCATGCGGGACAGAGCCGCGACATCAACACACAGAATCAGCACAATTCAGCACGGTTGTCTAACAGTTTAGAACGGTTTGGTACGATAGTGGAAAAGCTGCTTTAATATTTTTATTTAAAAAATCGCGATTTCTCGATTTTATAAAAAATAAAATCGTCTTAAAACGTAAATTCGAATTAATCGAAAAAATCGAAAAAATCGCCCAGCCCTATGTATACATATAAAAGACAAATGAAATCCCCCACTGTCATAATCCAGTGCAAAACTCCCCATTATTTAATAATTGATGAAGTTTTACTTCCTATTGCTGCTCATGTTAAGGTCTTCCTGAGCTTGAAATGGCACCAACTGCACCACTGGGTGTCCTACAGTATGTAACATTTGCACAGAGAAGAATAGCACGAGTACAATACGAAGATGTTTTCGCAAGAGCTTTATAAAACAATATCACACTAAAACTATTATTTTAATTGGTCAAACATGATTCTTTATGTAATATTTAATTCCAACAATAAAAAAAAAAGTTACATACTAGTCATGTCTATCAACAAATAAGATGTTATGGCTCATGTAATATGAACGACATGACAATTATAAACATTTCACAGTACAGTACTGCAAACGACCTCATAATTACTATTTTGACCGTCTAGTGCATGATCAATTTAATCAGAACTGGACATCAGAGGTATATTCTGAAGAATATTCATTTTAAAGTTGAAAACAATATGTCCCAGAAAGCCTGCGACATGCTCATGCACACTTTAATAGTATATTTTTATGTTTTATATTAATGATATAACCACTGAGGTGTTTGAAAAGGGAAGATTGCTACTTTACAAAAAACAGTTGTGCGAATCACTCCCCTGAGAAAAGAAGAAATGGTTGTATAAAAATACTCCAATGCATTACACAAACTTGTTACATTCTTAGATATATCAAAATGTAGCAATGGCATGTAAAAAAATGCATTTGTACTTTTTTCGGCTTGGCTTTAGAAAAGACACGGTCACATTCAGTCCTGCAGTAAAATGACATCAACGTTGTCATGAACTCCTTGCAGTAGCAGCTCGCCATCGAAAGTGATCACCTTCTTTCGCTTGGCCGCTTTCAGTGTTCCGACAAGAGCTTCAAAGAGATTGGCGCACTGGTCATCATTAAACAAGACTCCGAATTTGACGCTGGTCTTCCCGTCTGCATCTGCGAGACAGAGAGAGTGGGTCAGGGATCACTGTAAATCATTTATTAACAACCCTGAATGTCTCCTATTAACATTCATGCACTTTTTAAAGCACACTTTTGAGCCGGTTGCTACTCTCAAAAATTAGCAGGACGAGTCTGAGTGAACATGCGAGCCAAAAACCAAAATGCACTTGTGTGTCGACTGACATACGTGCACCTAATGGTTTTTTTCACCATTGTTATCTCTGGCATAGTATCATTGATATGGCAGCAAGGTTACTTGATTATTATGCCAGAATGAGAGCATAGTTGCCATATTGGCCTAGAAAATAGCAACTTTTCATTTTCTGTCGGTCTTAAGATGCATCTACAGACGTGTCAAGCTTTAAATAGGAAAATTATCGAACCTCTCTGGTTATTTTTGAGTGAGATGCTAATGGTCTAATCTGATTCAATGATGTATGCTAAGCTAAGCTAGTAGTGCTTGTACACAGAGATCAGTTGAATGGATTAAAAAAGGATAAAACTTCTTTAAGTATTGTGATAATAAATGTACCAGAAATTTCTGTTTAAACTGTGCTGCCATTTCCATTGAATTCCTCATCAGGTTAAGACCTGCATTACTGAGTCTGACATGTAAAGACTTATGTAAAAGCTCTGATGACAGACCTGTTACTTAATCACAATTTCAACAAGATATATTTTGAAAGTCTAGTTTACATCTCAGTCTTTTAGAATCATTCAATCATTCTCCTTTGGATTAGTCCCTTTATTCATCAGGGGTTGCCACAGTGGAATGAACTGCCAAGTTATCCAGCATATGTTTTGCGCTTTATTTTTCAGAATAGTGATTCTGAAACAAGGGCGACACAGTGGCTAGCACTGTCGCCTCACAGCAAGAAGGTCGCTGGTTCGAGTCAGTTGGCATTTCTGTGTGGAGTTTGCATTTTCTCCCCGTGTTGGCGTGGGTTTCCTCCAGGTGCTCCCATTTCCCCCACAGTCCAAAGATATGCGCTATAGGTGAATTGATCAACTAAAATGGCTGTAGTGTATGTGTGTGAATGCAAGAATGTATGGGTGTTTCCCAGTACTGGTTGCAGCTAGAAGGGCATCGGCTGTGTAAAACACATGCTGAGAAGTTGGCAGTTCATTCCACTGTGGCAACCCCTGATAAATAAAGAGACTAAGCCGAAGGAAAATGAATGAATGAATGAATTATATCTGAGCCACCAAACCAACAAGGTGCTTGGTGACTGTCACCTTTTTCACATTTTTTTCCCCATTAAATTTTGTTGGGAAAAAAATTCTATTACGAAAATAAATAATAATTTTACCTCCATAAGCTACATTTTCTCATTGGTAATTTGGTGACATTAAGCATGTGGTTAAGCAATGGTGTGGTACATTCCAATCATTAATATTGGTCAATTGATGCTATAAGACATTCATGTACATTTCCAAGTTATGTTTCACTCAAACTGTTAATAAAATCATTTATACTAGAAAAAAGACAAAAAGAAATATTTTATCCCTAACAATGATGTTGTTCAACAATTGTACAAGACTTACTTTCACTGCCCAGTCGGCGGATCTCATCAACGAGCAGTCTGACTTCATGCTCCACATTCATTTTGGTCTCTGAAAGTATACATTCATATTAATACTGTAAATGTCTTGTTTTTTAAATCACCCTTTATTGTATTGACTTACAAACTGGTCAATGAAAGACTTTAGAATAGATAGAATTCTAAATTCAGAATAGTTTTTCTTGGTTCATTAGTCAAATGAAAACGTGTTTTCAGGCATTAAAATGCTAAAAGTAGCATACAAGTTTACAATTTCTACTGTGAAATTAGAATATAATGCACTTTTTCGTGCACTTTTTAAAGCATACTATTGAGCCAGTTGCTATTCTGAAAGTGAGCAGCCCCAGTCTGAGTGAATATGCGAGCCAAAAACCACAATGCACTTGTGTGTCGACTGACGACTGACATACGTGCACCGAGAATTCTAGAATTGTTTTTTCACCATTTTTATCTCTGAGGTCGGCGTAGTATCATTGATATGGCAGCAAGGTTACTTGATTATTATGCCAGAATGAGCATATTTGCCAAATCGGCCTAAAAAATAGCAACTTTTAATTTTCTGTCAGTCTTTAGATGTAACTACAGATGCGTCAAGCTTTAAATAAAAAAAATCATCAAACAAAAAAAAAAAAAAAACGATTTCTACTGTGAAATTGGAATATAAAAGTTTTATTTTAGAGTAAAAGAAACATTAAAAAAAATAACAAACAAAGAGAAAAAATGTTTACCCTGATTTGGTTTTTAACAATTGTTGATGCATGTTAAAACTCTTGTCAGGAAAAATTTTATATTTTGAATTAGATTTATTTGATGATTTTAAAGTGACTATTTTAAAAGACCATTTAAAAATCATAATGCAGCCTCTTCAAATAAATAAACAAAATTAAATTTAAAGTTATTAAATCTATATACGTGGACACTATTCTTCAAATCAATGTTTTTATTCATAATACTTTTTTAAAGTACCCTTATCTTTTAAAAAAATTAATAAAGCACATGAAAAACTAGTACTCCATTATTTTTTATATAAAAATGCTATGCGCATAAACAAGAATAAAAAATATTATTTCACCCTCATTTTGACATTTTCTCACAAAGTTTAATGTAATGTATTTTTTTATTTAATGCTATGTCAGCAATCAATCCTATTTTCATGGCAAGAACATTACAATAATAAATATACAATTTAAAACAAGAAACAAATGAATGCATAAATTAAATGAGAGTTTTAGTGTTAATACATGATAAAAAATTCTAAAGAAATTTCCTGGTATCACTTTGTATAATATGTCCTTAAGAGATTTCATTAGATAAAAAGCCTTCTGGAATCATTAAAAGCAGGACAGTCCAGTAAAATGTGTTTTACAGTAAGGGGAGTTGTGCAGTACAAATATCGAGTGTGGACTTCATCTTTAAGAAAAAAGGCATGAGTTAATCTTGTATGTCCAATACGGTTTGGTTAAAAAAAAAAAAAATTCAGGTTGCATTTCATACAATTTATTATTTTCCAATGCATCCCTCTCCTCTTGTCAATTATTTAAAATGTAAACGTTGATAAAAAAAAAAAAAGTCTCATCTCTGAAGAAGGAATTTCTCACAATGTTTATGAAACCCTGAAGAAGACATGTTTTTTGCATTTAACATACTTTATGTATACATAAAATCTACTTTTGGACATTTTGTTTGATGCTGACTAACAAAATAGGACGTCTTTGACTTAAGTAAGCTTGATGCAAGTTTGAATATGTAAACGTTTTAGTCAAAAACAAAACACTGGAATAATAAACAATAGTTCTTTTATGGAGTCATATAATCAGTCTTACTTGGATTACAATAAACAATACACGTGCTGAATAAACTGCTAAAAAAATGTAGACAAGCACGTTATATTCACGCTTTACGCAGAGCGCCCTCTCTGGACGCGTTGGGAATTGCAACGCCGCACCCTACCGGCTTATTGCAGATGCTGACCATTCAAAGACTATAATTACTTATCTCGAATTTTGATATAGAAAATAATACGCGTGGCCTCCATTTTTAACACCATATCGTGAGATAAAAACATAACGAAGCGTAAAAAATAAACGCCGACACGAATACCACAGAGCACGAGGATTATCATTTGATCAAAGCAATGCGGAAGTGCGAATCTTGACACTGAAAGTGGAGGAAATACGATAAACATTGTATCGAACTAAACTAGAAATCACACATAGTTTGAATTCGGTCATCACATACAATCAATTCCATAAACTACACATGAATAAATGAACTAACAAACACTTTTGGTTTGAGGCATTCACATGCACCAGAGATTGACTGTAGATTCCGGATTATTAATTCCTAACTCCATTGAGGAAACATGTATTGGCATACATATTTGATTTACAACATAAACCATTTCAAATGAGTTTTATGTTCAATCTACTTACCTCAGTGGTGGTTTTGTGCCGCCGCTTTGCAGACTATAGGCTGATTGAAATGAGAAAGCACTACCTTAGATGGCTTGGTGAGCGTGACGTCACACTGAACAATTCTGTTATAGGTTAACCTAGTTACAATGTAATTTGTTAACCTACAGTGAATTTTTGGAATAAATTTGGAAAGGCGCTGCCCGTAAATGAATGCTTCTTGGATGGCATAAAAAAAAGCTGTACAGTCTGTATAAGAGCTTTGATAGTGTATATGACTGACGTAAAATGGTTCATCCCTTTTAACTGCCTGCTCTACCAAATGGTTGATCATGTTTTGACTGTTTAAAATAATGACTGTTAAACTCATTTAAAGAACGACTGTTTTTAAATAATGGTTTACACTACACATCATTGTGGGTTAACAAACAAATCAAACAAACATAATCCTGTTGCACTACTACACTTGAATTTGGTTTTTATTGCATGTTAAATGAAAATCTGAAATATTTTGGCATACTTCAAAAGTTGAAGATGATTAAGTATTCAAAAATGTTTTATTTTCAATTTAATTTTTTAATAAATTGGTCTTTCACTTCATATTTTCAGATTTTTCATAGTATATGTACTTAATTCCGGTACTTTTACCATAAACCGACAAATCAACCATTTGGTAGAGGCTGATATTTTAGAAATGATGGGATGTGTTAATGCATTGAGTGTGTTAACTAGTGAAATCCAAAGATTTTTTTCTTGGTGGGACAGTTAAAGCATTAAAGGAATGGTTCACCCAAAAATAGAATTCCATCATCATTTGCTCACCCTTTACATGTTTCAAACCTTTATGAGTTTCTTTTTTTCGATGTCGGAAGTCAATGGTTACCAGTTTCCAGTTATCTTCAACTTATCTTCTTTTGTGTTCAGAAGAAGAAAGAAACTCGAGGTTGAGTGTGAGAAATGTTCATTTCGAAATGAACTATCCCTTTAAATAGCTGTTTTAATGAACCTTTATAAATTTTAATATTCTTTATATATCTAAATATTTTGGTAATATTTTACAGTAATTATTGTTTTGACGTCATAATAATGAACAACGAGGAGTAGGCTAATTAAGCTATTTTACAGCATTTTGTGTTATTGCACTTTGTACAGAACGTGAAATGTCACCTACTGAACACAGGATGGCAGTATAAAGCAATTTATAGCAGTTAAGAACGGAAAGCTTAGGCAGGCAGGCAGGCAGGCAGGCAGGCAGGCAGGCAGGCAGGCAGGCAGACAGACAGACAGACAGACAGACAGACAGACAGACAGACAGACAGACAGACAGACAGACAGACAGACAGACAGACAGACAGACAGACAGACAGACAGACAGATAGATAGATAGATAGATAGATAGATAGATAGATAGATAGATAGATAGATAGATAGATAGATAGATAGATAGAGAATTATTTTCGAACATTGTAGCTTATGGTATGTCAGTATAAAGCAATACGTTTTATTTGTACTGCTCATATATCTATGATATGATAAAATGTAGGCTTACTAAATTATCTTTCTGTATTTGATAACAGAAAAAATCTAATAAAAAATACAGACATTCAGACAGATAGATAGTATGCGCTGCAATCTGCCGAAAGGCGCATGCGTACAAAAATGACGGGCCGTCCTTACGCAAGAAACTCGACTCGTGTCTGATGGTGCCCGTTTTGTGTGGAGTAGTGTGGGAATTGTGGTTTTCTGTGCCAGACACTTCTATTGTAGTTTATAACGTAGTACGTAATTACGTAAGCGGGTCGGTGGCAACTTCACCGTCCAACCGGCTTGGTTTAAAAAGAAACGGGTTCGCCTCTTATTAAAGGTCGTAGTCCTGTCTTGAGCTGTGTCAACACTTGAGCATGCACTCCAGGCTCATGGTTCTTTTGGGTCATAGTTAATTTCATAAGTATATATATTTTTTTTCATTTGGAAGCCAGAAGACACTTGCAATGTCTCCTCTACAAGAGAGTTCGCGGTGGCCCCGACTTTCAAAGTTCACTTTGTCAGCCTGTGCTGCAGCTGTGGCAGAATTAGGTAGATACATTTACATTTGCATTCATTAATTTAGCACCAAATGTATAGATGTATAACTAAATAAATGTATCTTTAAACAAATAATATATATATATATATATATATATATATATATATATATATATATATATATATATATATATATATATATATATATATATATATATATTTGCATTAATTGATATTTACCTAATGTATTTGAATATTTTTTGAGTCTACTTTCTCTGTTTTTTATACAATTTTTGTTTTAGTCACATTCCCCCTGGATCTTACCAAAACCAGACTCCAGATCCAGGGTGAAGGCAGATCTGGAAAGAATGGTGGAAGCGTACAGACTCAGAAATACAGGGGCATGTTGAGCACAGCGGCAGGTATAGTACGAGAAGAGGGCCCCTTGAAACTGTGGCAAGGGGTCACACCAGCTATCTACAGACATATAGGTAACATGTTATGATCTTTATTTACAACTACTTCAATGCACAAACCAAAATATTAATAACTTAATCTTCAACTGCATGTGCAAAAAAAAGCAAAAGTACTAACAATTATTTAGTTTGAATGTATACTGTTATAATGGTGAGTAATGGCCAGTTGCGGATTTAATGATTTTAGGGCCCTAAACAATTCCAGCCAAGGGGCCCAAAAGTTCTAAAATTTTGTACTTTTTTTATTTTGCTGTTTTTTTCTTATATCATTCAATCTCGTTTTCTACATTTTATCTTAATGAAAAATAATAATAACATGTAAAGCAGCTTGTAAAACTTTTGAAACGATTTGTTTTCTTAAGATGAATTTACAACTAAACATAATGAACTATTTCATTTTTTAAATAAATCTTTACTGATTTGACTGCTGGACTGGTCCATGATTGAAGGTGGGGGACACATTTGTGCAGAAGTAGTAATTGGATAAGGATAGTAAAATTTATAGTATAATTTATACTTCTAGGTATGTATTTGGTGGCCCTCAGATTTCCTGGGTCCATAAGCGGCCTCTTACCTTGCTTATTGGTTAAATCCGCCCCTGGTCATGGCTAAAATATGGCTAAAGCAACGTGTATTAGTTAAAATATATTAATAAAAGAAACTGGATTATGTATATATATGGATTATATATATATATATATATATATATATATATATATATATATATATATATATATATATATATATATATATATATATATATATATATATATATATTAAGGGTGTAACGATACGCGTATTCGTATCGAACCGTTCGGTACGAGGCTTTCGGTTCGGTACGCATACGAACCGAACGATTCAGACTAATATCTAAAAAGATAAAAGAGAATAAGTCCCAAATGACGTGACAGGCAACATCTGCCTTCCCCGCCCACCTCCAAACACTACTCTAGTCAGGCACACACTGCACTCAGTGTCGGAGTAAGCTACTGGCGCTCAAACCGAAAGTTATGCCGCTTTCAATCCAAAAAAAGCCGGCGGAGCTGAGTGTTGAGATGATGCGGGGTTTGTCGCGGACAAAAGCGAAGGCCAAGGGGCGCTGAGATGATGCAGGGTTTGTTGCGGACGAAAGGGTGGAAACGCGCCGCGGACTGACTGCACTACAGCTAAAGGGCTAGTAACATTAATGTAATCCTCCTATAACCAACAGCGGGTCTGGCGTTTGGGAGCACTTTGGTTTCCCTGTAGACCTTAATGCTTAATCGGTAGTGGAAATTTCGGGTTTTAAGAAAATGTTAAATGTAATAGAGCCTCGTTTCATTATTCCTTCATAAGCCCATTGCCCAAGTTGACGGTCAAATCAAGCAGATCTCGTTTATATCCACATGTGCTGCCGTTAATCCGCGAGTCAGGTAATCAAAAAATAGGTCGCATGATATTTAAGTATAAGTGGGTCACGCGTGGGTAAGATCAATTATTGGTGATGCAAACTTTAACCATTTACTCTAAAATATTAAGGTGTTTTAAGCAATCTTGACTGACTGGCACAAATATGCTTTCATTTAAAAAAAAAATAAAAAATCGCTCCTCACGGCTATATGCGGTGAACATCTCCGTTCTCACAGGTTTCTCAGTTTTCTCATCATCAATCACTTTCAGTCTGGGAACATGTTCAGTGCTGCGAATTTTGTTAAGCCTGTTCTGCAACATTGTGGTCAAATTACTCGATTTAATAGAGGATATCATGTATTGAGGAGGATATAGGCAAAGATATTGCAGAGAGCTGAGACATATGACGACTTTAAAGATGATATTATGCTTGTTTCGCATTAATGTAGATATATTACATGTTTTAATTACATTATTGAATAAAATAAATAGCATTATTATTTTTAATCATCATCATTAATAATAAATAGGCTAAACTAAAAATAATTTGACAGCTTCAGCTGTTCACATCACCGGCACTTTCGGACTTCAGCACCACGTGTCTTTAGCATGAATTGAAATAGACTTTCCCTCCTAAAGGAAAAAATACAATAATTTTTTAAATTGCAATGCGATTATAGTCATGTATTCGCAATTTCACATAAATCAGCATGCGAAAATTTAATTGTTTCTATTGCGCTCTCTCTCTTTCTCTCAGCAGCAGTTCACGCGCGCTGGCACTACACAGCCACATCTCGTAGCACATTAATTTGCAACTTTGTTGCATAAAAAATAGGCTAAATAACAAAATTTAATTAACAAACAAATTAAATAAAATTATTTGTAAAAATGAAACTACAGAAAAAAGAAAATGAAAAGAACTGAAACCAGCTCAAATGTTCTGTTCTGGAATAACAGGTGTTGCGATCAAATTAATTCGATGGAATAATTAACAGAGACGGGCGCATTTTTCAGAAAATAGCCTATTTTATTTTATTTAAAAGTATGTTAGGCCTATATTTATTATATAGGCTATAATTTTTTTTAAATAGCCTATATTAATTTACCATTCATTTTGGCTTTAACGAATTATTGAACAGATTATTAATAACTTATCAAAAAACACTTTACTGAGCTCAGTGTCGGTCGTCACCGGATAAAGTCCAATCTTTCTTTAATTTTTTGGACTTTTGTTTGAAAGCTTAGTGGCATTGTAGAGGTCCAATTTACTGTTGTTTGATTTAAATTATAGCCTATATATGCGCCAATAAACAAGTCAAAGGAATGAGTGAATTAATAAAATGATTCTTAAATGTCGATATTGTTTTTACTCAAAAAAATAACAAATGTTTTATTAAAAATGAACGAGCAATTTTCATCATTTATACGATTCAGTTAAATATAAGTTGGACATTTATGGGGCCATGTAACATGTTATTGTGTTTGTTTTTTTTAATTCTAGTGATCTTTAATATATACTGAGTAGCTACGCAAAATATTTTCTAAAATGTCAAGCAGGAATTTGTCGATAGTTTTAATTATGAAGACAAAAAAATATTAAAAATAACAAAAATAAAATGATAAAAAATACAAAGATAAAAAGAGCAGCATTTTGCTAAATATAATAGTCCTTTATATGCTTTAAATCCTGCTATGTGTTGTTTCATATTCGTTTTTATTTCACTTGCTGCATTAGTTATTTAATGTTTGAATGCTGAAAGAAATAACAGCCGTTGTTTAAATCATTATTTTACCATTAAAATGTAGTATATTTTATATTATTATCAACTTTTGATATAAAACCGCTGTGTAATTTAATTGATTGTTAAAAATGAAATAATTTTATGGCATAACAGTGTTTAGTAGTTGCTTTCGCTTTCGTTCTTCACGGAAGCTTTAACAGAAGCGTGTGCCGCATTCACCTCTGATGTATAGGTTACTCAGCCTGTAGCCTAGTTTGGGATTTTTTCGTTGTGACGATTAAGCAAGGATCATAATGCATTGCATATTCGGCTCATTCTTCAGTAGCCTCAACACAGGCTGGTAGCCTAGACTTAAACGGATCTTTTATAAGAATGAGCGATTAATAGATTAATTGATCGTTAATTTAAATGATCATTGATCACAGGATTTTGTAGAAACTGAGATCCCTAGTTCAAAGTAAAAAAAAAAAGAGAGATCATGCTTTTATTATGCTAGTTTTCATACAATAAAAAGATTTCAATCAGAGAAATCCTCTGGCTTTTTTCTTATTTTTTTTTTTTTTTTTGCTGTATCGAAAACATACCGAACCGTGACACCACTGTGTCGTATCGAACCGAACCGTGATTTTTGTGAACCGTTACACCCCTAATATATATATATATATAAACTGTTGTATCACAAAAATGCACAACCTATCAAAAATCCTAATCCAGACCTTTATGAGATTCTTTTGTCTGTTAAACATAAAAGAAAATATTTTGAAGAATGTTGGAAACTTGTATAGGCACTGACATCCATATAGTAGAAAAAGTAAATCAATCGCTACCGGTTTCCAGCATTCTTCTAAATATCTTCTTTTATATCTTCTTATTCTTTTGTTTGACAGAAGAAAGATACTCTGATGTGTTTGGAACATAATGGTGGAATTAACATTTTAATTTTTAAAAAGTTTAAAGAAGTTTTAAACTTTTTAATAAATTCTTTAATATATCCAATCACAAACCCTATAACCTCACATAGAATAGAACAAAACATAGCTGTCGATCACTTCAGTCTAAAATTAAAAGTGTTTGGAGAAACATAGCAATGTTAATGATGATAATAATAATAACAACAACAAAAAAAAAGTAAATAAATAAATGGTAACACTTTATTTTAATGGTCTATTTGAGTATTAGTAGACTGTCTGCATAATATCTGTGGATACTGCTCCTTCAACAGACTTACACTAACCCTAACCCCAACCTAACAGTTCACTTGTAATCTAATGAGAATTAGTTAGCATGTAGATGCAGTGTAACTTTAATTCAACAAATGGACCATCAAACGAAAGTGTGACCAAATAAATAAATAAATAAATAAATTATGTATACATATATGATTGTAGATTATTACTTAAAATGTTCAACATAATCAATAAAGGGGTGCCATATCTTATAGAATTGTTTACTTGATCCTCTTAAAGAGTATCTAATTTTTTCAAGGTAAAGACAAGACATCATCTCTCTGGTCCATTGATTAAAAGTGGGTGGAAGGGGATCTTTCCATTTAAGCAGAATTGCTCTGCGCTTTAATGAAGAAGAGAAGGCAAGAATCTTACACTTTGACACAGAGAAACATGAGTCTTCTGGGGCGATTCCAAATAATGCCACAAGTGGTTCCGGCACTAATTTATATTGAAGCACAACAGAAAGGGTATTGAATATTGATCTGCAACAGTTTCCTAATTTAGGGCAAATCCAGAATGTGTGCATTAAAGTACACTCAGCGGCCTGGCATGAATGAATTCAAATTTTTGTGTAAACTTAAATGTTGAGTTCATTAGTTTTAAAGCTGTGTTTTTAATATATGTAAGTTGTGTACAATTGAAGTCAGAATTATTAGCCCCCCTTTTTTTTTTTTAATATTTCCCAAATGATGTTTAACAGAGCAAGGAAATTTTCACAGTATGTCTGATAATATTTTTTCTTCTGAAGAAAGTCTTATTTGTTTTATTTGGCTAGAATAAAAGCAGTTTTTAGTTTTTTAAACACCATTTTAAGGTCAAAATTATTAGCCCTTTTAAGCTATTTTTTTGATAGTCAACAGAGCAAACCATCATTATACAATAACTTGCCTAATTACCCTAACCTGCCTAGCTAACCTAATTAACCTAGTTAAGCCTTTAAATGTCACTTTAAGCTGTATAGAAATGTCTTGAAAAATATCTAGTAAAATATTATTTACTGTCATCATGGCAAAGATAAAATAAATCAGTTATTAGAAATGAGTTATTGAAACTATTTAAACAGGGGGGCTAATAATTCTGACTTCAACTGTATGTAGATAAAATACAGACATTTTTAAATCTAATATCTGACCTTTGAAATTCCTCATCTTCAGTGTATTCAGGCGGCAGGATGCTGGCCTATGAACAGATGAGGGAATCTGTCTTGGGAAAATCTGAAGATGGCATTTTTCCAGTTTGGTGAGGAAGAAAACATGTCTGAAATGGAACAGAACAGTGATTAAAGAATGGCTCAGCATGTGTCCTGTTATGTTCACAGGAAAGCAGTGATCGCCAGTATGATATCAGGTGCTTTGGGTCAGTTCATAGCTAGTCCAACTGACCTAGTGAAAGTTCAGATGCAAATGGAGGGCAGACGACGACTAGAAGGGAAGCCCCCAAGGTGAAACATCAATTTTAACTGATAAGTCTTCTGTAAAAGGCTACTTGTCCTAAATGTTTTTAAGAGAAGCCTATTCTGTTTACCAAGATTGCATTTACTTGATCAATGATACAGTAAACTGAAACAAAATGTGAAATATAACAATTTAAAATAACTGTTTTCTTTATGAACGTACTTTTAAAAGGGATTTTTTTTGTCTTTAGTGTCCTTCACAATCCTTTAAAAATTATTTTGATATGATTTCAAATTATTATTAGTGTTGGGAATATTGTTATGGAAACCATAAAATGCTACCAAGTGAAATTGTTCATTAAATTCCATAAATACATGAAGCTGTTCAAGAGTGATGTGAAGACATTTATAATGTACAAAACAAGAGATTTGATTTCAAATAAATGCTGTTATTTTGGGGCTTTTTTTCAAACCAAACTGTGAAAAATCGTGAAGATCGATAACTTCAAGAATCATTATTAATGGTTGAGTACTAATAATAATGAAGACTGGAGTAATAATGCTAAAAACACAGCTTTGAATCACAGGAATAAATGAAATCGGAAAGTTTGTGCGAACTGGACACTCTTGTAAATGAAACAGAATACTAAGTAGTGGGTGGAAGTATTATATTAAGTAGTACTTTGTACTTTATATTACGTATTATACTGTATTAAGTATATATTTAAGTAGTTTGTATCGCTGGTTCGAGCCTCGGCTAGGTCAGTTGGTGTAAACAAACAGACAAAGCAAGGGTTAAACAAGGCAAGGGAAGGCAATAGTATCTGGATGCAGTCTTTATGATGCAAGCTGAGATTGCAACACTCAGCGATGCAATGTCAGACACAATGCACTTAATGGAGTGAGTGACGTCACTGTGACGGGTAGGGTTAGGGGTGGGGTTAGGTGAGTGCAATAAAAAGCATTGGATGCAGCTCAGATTGCACTGCACCAGGTCTGCATCCAGACCCCTCTCAGGGAAGGGAAGGGAAACGCGTCATAAAGTTCACTAAAAAGATAAACAAGACTCAGCCCAGATGTATGTGTGTGTGTGTGTGTGTGTGTGTGCTGTTTTTATAGTCCTTGAATCAGTCCATGAATAGCTTCAGCTGTGTCTGTTTGCAATCAGTGGAAAGCAGGAACTGGTGTGTGCAATGTGCGTGCTGGGAGTTGCAGTTCTTTAATGTGGTGTGAGTGTAGTTCTCAACAAGGATTAGATCACTGGAGATTGTGACAGACATCAGAGAAGGATTGTTATTCCAGAGTGGAAGCAAACAGTGATATATCCAAATCAAACTTCTTTTTTTTTTTGTCAGTGGACTAACTTGGATTAATTGTTCACCATAAGTCTAACAGTGTGTGCTAGCCAAGTAACAATGACAAATTGTGATTTAATGCAGACTTTAAACTACATTTAATAAGAAAAGTTATTTTAAATTGTTGTAATATTCCACAATTTTACAGTATTTATAACCAGTTTTAGGGGCGAGTGTCCACTTTTTTCGAAGGCAAGCATATTTAGTTTTTAGTTGTTGTCAATGAAAGCACTGTGTTTTTTAAAGTGCCAAGGGGTCTGCGTATTTTAAGAGCTCTGACATAGACAAGATCACAACTGAACATTTTTAGAAGAGTGCTGAGATTTCCAGAAACGCTTCAGAGGACGCGTGCCCTTACTGCATTTTTGATCAAACAAATGCAGGCTTTTTGGACAGAATAGGCTTCTTTTAAAGACATTTTTAAAATCCTACTGATCCCAAACCAGTTTTACCAGTAACGTGTGTGTTCTTTCGAATCGACAGGGTACGTGGAGTTTATCATGCTTTTACAAAGATCGTCGCACAAGGAGGAATACGAGGTCTTTGGGCCGGATGGGTTCCCAATGTTCAGAGAGCCGCACTGGTCAATCTAGGAGGTACAGAAGTCATAAATGTGACCACAAAAAAGCATCTGAAAAGTCATTAAATAAGCTTTCCATTGATGTATGGTTTGTTAGGGTAGGGAAATATTAGACCAAAAAAATGAAAATCCAATTTAAAGTTGTCTAAATTAAGTTCTTGGCAATGCATATCACTAATTAAAAAAATAAGTTATTAATTTAATATATTTATGGTAGGGTATTTACAACAATATTAAAGCAACATTATTTTACTTAAGGAAGACCTATTATGCCCCTTTTTACAAGATGTAAAATCAATCTCTGATGTCCCTAGAGTGTGTATGTGAAGTGTCAGCTCAAAAAACTCTTTGAAACCTTCCCTTTTAGGACTTGATTCAAATCACAGGTGTCAAATCCAGTTCTTGGAGGGCTGCAGCTTCGCACAGTTTAGTTCAGTCAGTCAGTCAGTCAGTGAGTCAGTCAGTCTTTATTCATTTCCCGAAGGCAATTTGGTTGCAGAATACAAGCATGTCACACACATAATACACCAAAGCACATTGTACAATACAAATTCTACCCTAAATTTAAAAACTTTACCGCTGAGGGGATGAATGAAAGTTTAAACCGATTTGTTTTACTAATAGGAGTTCTATATCAAATACCAGAAGGGAGAAGATAACACTCGTGGTGCATAGGATGGGAATCATCTGACAGAATACTCTGAGCTTTACAATTTTCTCCAAACAAATCTGTGAACCTAGGAGGAAAAAATAACAGGGAGAAAACAGATGAGCATGGCTCAGTTATACCATAGACAAGTTTTGAGTAAAGCTCAGAGTATTCTGTCAGATGATTCCCATCCTAAGCACCACGAGTGTTATCTTCTCCCTTCTGGTATTCGATATAGTTCCAATATACAGTATACTGTATAGTTCCAACCCTGCTTCAACACACTTACCTGTAGGTTTCAAACAAAACTGAGGGACTCAATTAGTTTGATCAGGTGTGTTTAATTAGGGTTGAAACCAGTGCCTAATTTGTGAATAGCGAGGTCCCGGAACAGATTGGCGTAACGGATCCGGCATGATACCCGAGGATGGAGAGGTTTTGCCCACGAAAGTGGAGAGCGGGAGGGTGGGGGGATGTTAAATGATAGAGGGGTGTCGTGGACGAAGTACGAAAGTGAAGAGTGGGGGGTTGTCGCGGACAAAAGTGAAGAGGGTTGGGGAGTCGCGGAAGAAAGTGAAAGTGAACAGCTGACGGGGGAGGAGGGCGGTTGAGGAGGGGGATCAGTAAAATCAGGTGCCGGATCAGATTTCAGAGGTGCCGGATCCGGATTCGGCATGTTCCAGTACAAATTAAGCCCTGGTTGGAACTAAACTGTGCAGATCTGCAGCGCACCAGGAACAGGATTTGAAACCTGTGATCCAAATTGTGCCGTTTTTGGTGACTGTCGCTTTAAATTCAAACGAGATTGTGCTCCCAGCCTCTTTTTAAAAGAAGGCGGAGCTACGCAGCATATTCAAAACTCTAATGGTGGACGGTTGCTTCTTACTCAGGGCTTTCTATGCTAATGAGGGAGAGATCGTCAATAATGGGTGGGGCTTTCCCCATCTGATGTCACGTACAGAGTGAGAATGTCAATCAAAGTGTTTCTGCAGACTGTTTTTTATGAAGTGTGATTATAAAAAAAATAGAATGAATACATTTTTATAATTAGAGGCTGAATATATTCACACACTGTTTCCACAAAAATGTGTTTAAACCCCTTATTAAATGGATTTTTGCATAGTAGCTCCACTTTAATGTTCTAATAGTTTTTGAAATTGATCATTTTACTCATACAATGCATTTCTATTGTAATTTACCCGTGCAACATAAGACATAAGGTTTTGTGTTCCAGGGTGACAAATGTTCCAAACATCTACACTAAAATATTATATGATCAATTAGTCATGACAGCTTTTATTTCATTGTAACTTATTAAACTATTAAATTTGATTCAGCTTAAAAATTGAACGCAACCAGGATTTGTTTACAGTGTACTGACATTTTTAAAATCAACCTTTTCGTCTTGATTTGACGTTTAGATCTCATGACGTACGATACAGTAAAGCATTTTCTGCTGAGAAATACCTCCATACCGGACAACAGCATCTGTCATGGATTGTCAAGGTGAAATTCTGTTGCGCCGCTAATGTTGACAGACATAATAACATCATGTTTAATAGTTTGTTTCAAAACATTTCCTAGCATATGCTCGGGATTGGTTGCGGCTACTATGGGAACACCGGCGGACGTGGTGAAAACTAGAGTCATGAACCAGCCTCGGGATTCAAACGGGAGGTTCGTTCAGTGTATTGTGTGTTGTTTTCATATATTAAACACAATATTTTTTATAATGGGGTTTTATTCTTCTGTTTGAAGGGGTCTTCTCTACAGATCTTCTACTGACTGTCTGGTTCAGTCGGTGCGAAAAGAAGGGTTTTTCTCTCTCTATAAAGGATTTCTTCCCACTTGGTTTAGAATGGTAATGTGATTTTGAATTATTTAAGTTGTTTTATTCTCATTTGTTGTTATTCTAACTGTGTTTTTGTTCGCAGGCTCCCTGGTCTTTGACTTTTTGGCTTACATTTGAGCAACTGAGACGAGCGATGGGAATCAGCTCATTTTAATCATTTTAATGAAGTGTTTCTTTAATTTGTACTTCTAAACCGTTACTTGCTAACATTCCACTCTTTATTCAAGTGCAGACCACTAATATAAGGAGAAATACTTCATTGTTTGATCACTGTTGTATTTTTGATTGTATGTTTGGGAGAAACCATTTTATTAAAGAAAATATAAAACTGTTACAGAACTTTGTTGTTTGTGGTCAATTTTTTAAAAATACTTTAGTGTTGGGGAAAATGTATTATATTAGAATCTAAAGTCACTTTTTAAAATAGCTAAATGTGTAGTTTAGTTACATTTTAAAGAAAGTAATGAAAAATTATGTTGTTTTTTTTTGCGTTTCTTTTTTTCTTTAAGAGTAAGATATTGTCATTTTTTTAGAAAGTGGTTATTTAATAATGACTGGATTAATACCATTGCTGCGTTTAAAAATGTAGAAAAAGCATCCTTAACTGGTCTAAGTGGGTTTGCTGGTCTTGGCTTGTTTTTATCCAGTCTCCCAGTCTGGCAATATGGGTCATTTTAATATTAGAATGTGTCTGTATATTTTAAATTAGCTTTCATTTTATATTATTATTATTTTTTATTATAATTAAAGTTAATATAAGTAATTGTATTATTTATATATATATATATATATATATATATATATATATACATACACATACACATACATATATACAGTTGAAGTCAGAATTATTCGCCCCCCCTGTTTATTTTTTCCCCAATTTCTGTTTAACGGAGAGCAGATTTTTCAACACATTTCTAAACATAATAGTTTTAATAACTCATTTCTAATAACTGATTTATTTTATCTTTGCCATGATGACAGTAAATAATATTTTTCTAGATATTGTTCAAGACACTTCTATACAGCTTAAAGTGACATTTAAAGGCTTAACTAGGTTAATTAGGTTAACGGCAGGTTAGGGTAATTAGGCAAGTTATTGTATAATGATGGTTTGTTATATAGACTATCGAGACAAAATATCGAGTTTAAAAAATTAAAAACTGCTTTTATTCTAGCCGAAATAAAACAAATAAGACTTTCTCCAGGAAAAAAAATATTATCAGACGTACTGTGAAAATTGTCTTGCTCTGTTAAACATCATTTGGAACATATTAAAAAAAAAAAGAAAACAATTTAAAGGGGGGCGAATAATACGGACTATAAATATATATTTTTAAATATATATATATATATATATATATATATATATATATATATATATATATATATATATATATATATATATATATATATATATATATATATATATATATATACATACATCTATTTTATATGTACATACAGTTGAAGTCAGAATCATTAGCCCTCCTGTAAAATTTTAGGTCTTTTAAAAATATTACTCAAGTGTTAATGGAGATAATATTTTTTTTCCAACACATTTCAAAACAATAGTTTTAATAACTAATTTCTAATAATTTATTTTTTCTTTGCCATGGTGACTGCACATACTATTTTTCTACTTAAGATACTAGTATTTAGCTTAAAATTTAATTATGTTAACTAGGCAAGCTTGGTTAGACAATAAAAAAAAAAATCACAATGGAGCTAATAATATTGACTTAAATTATTATTATCATTTTTTTTATTATTAAAACTGCATTTATTCCTGCCAAACTAATAGAAATAAGGCATTCCCCAGAAGAAAAAATAAAATAAATTTATGTGTGTGTGTGTGTGTGTGTGTGTGTGTGTGTGTGTGTGTGTGTGTGTGTGTGTGTGTGTGTGTGTGTGTAAAACTGTGAAATTGTCCTTGGTGTGCTAGTCATTTTGACTTCACCTGTATATAGCCTGGAAGACCAGCTAAAGCTTAAGTCTGTAATTGATATTTAGCTATAAACTGGTATCTATTTTTAACATGTAAACACTGCACTTTTTCATAGATTATTTGAAAATTTTGTGATGAGCAACTATTTCCACTTGTAGAAATTGTAGATTTTTACCTCAGTCAGTTCGAAATAACTAACAAATGTGTTTTACCAACATGACAGCAGTTTCGTCAAATATCTTGCTTTGTAATATTTCGAGTCCTAAAAGAACCACTAGAGGGCAACCAATTAAAGTAACCTTACCCGGAACGTAAACAACGATTCATTTCCGGTTTAGCGATTTTTTTTTCACGTTGAGCAAAATGGCAACGCCGGGCAGCGGGTCGTCCAGGCGTTTGGTTCAGTATGTGATCGTCCGGTCAGACCTGATCCACAGTTTATCGTGGCCTTTAGGAGCGGTTATAACGCAAGCCTGTCACGCGGCCACTGCAGCCATTCATTTACACTACAGTGATCCTGACACTCAGCAGTACCTGGCGGAGCTGGACAGCATGCATAAAGTAGTGCTGCAGGTCAGTTCCGTTGTCCAGCAGTATTAACTGAATTAATTAAGATTCAAACATGTACATACATATATTTTTAAATGCTATAAATGACAATATTACTCATAATATAAATGAATAATATGTGCACACACACCATTTTGAATGATATATATATAATAATAAACAACAGTACAGTAGTCCTGACGTATTCTCTGCATTACATTTTTAATTTTCATAGCTTAAAAGAATTCTAAAAGTTCCACATATTAATGACTAATGTTGTGGCAGCTGTTTTAACGTTAAGATAGTAAACTGCCTCTTGTTACAGTTTTAAATGATTTTGACAACAAACAGGAAATGTTCTTGGGCAGTAACATCACCAAATGAAAACGGTCTATATCAGTGGTTCTCACTCTGTGGTACGCGGAGGAATCAAATATGTCATATGTACATCCTACATATATTTCAAAAATTATCAAAAATGATTTATATATGAATATGATGACGTATAGCGTATATTTCTGAGGTCCAGACAATATTTCCAGGTGTTGATGAATTGGCTACTATATGTAAATACTTTACATTTAAGTACTTTTAAAGAACAGTGACCTACCATTTTTAACTTTTAAAAGCACATTTTAAGTTAAATGTTGACGTTTTTAGTTTGTTTTACATACAAGCAAAGTACAGTGTTAATGTTCAGACTATTTACAATGTTTAAAGTGGCTGACAATAAAAAATATTCTTAATAATAGGAATTAATCTGCCACGTGTTTGAACTGTGCAGAGCTGCAGCTGCTTTATTGGGCTACTACTACTACGCTACTGTATTTCAATGCTGCTCATTATGGTGGTATGGAGAGACCATTTTTTTCTGAGGTGGTACTTGATGAAAAAGGTTTGAGAACCACTGCTCTATATACACATTCTGAAGTGTTTTTAAGAAATGTTTAGTTCATAGCAGGGTTTGTACGGGTGCTGGAAATCCTGGAAAAATGCTTGATTTTTAATCTGGTGTTTTCAAGGTTAGAAAAGTGCTTGGATTTTGGACAAAGTGCTTAAACCTGCTTGAATTGCTTTCATAACAATTAGTTATCTTACGGAGTAGTTTTCCTTTTAGCTTAAAATGCATTTTGCACATAACGAAAACCATTTGACAGGTGGGACATTTGCCATACAGTTAAACAGCACCTTAGTCCTAACCTAAAGTGATATTGATGAAAGCTTACAAACTGTGGTTTCCATATTTGGTGACTGATTTTCAAAACAGTTGACATAGGAACAGTTCATTAATTTGCACTTTTGCAGCAGGAATATTCCCTGACTCATGAGGATTTCATTTGTTACATGACTTTTGAATAGCAGTGGGCATGAAATATAACGTACGACTGGTCATGAAAGTTTGGTACTACGCCCAAACACAATCTGACTGTAAGCTCATTTTTTGAGAAATAAACTTTAGTTAGAAAGAGACCAAACTTAAAAACATACTTCATCCAATAACAATTTTTTTTTACCGTTTTTGGGTGAACTATTTAAATAAATTTATTATAAGTATTCAAAAGTATTCAACATTTTAATAACAATTTAATATATAAAAGTATTCAACAATTTAAGTTGAAATGTCGTATTGTGTTTTTTTAAATGTGAAAAAGTACATACAGCAAATAAACGTAATTTATTGTGGTTGTTACGTGCTGAAAAAAGAAAAATGCACCTTGAAAGTGCTGGAATTTGAAGTTGGAAAAGGTCAGGAACCTCATTTCAGATTTACCAGTTTAGCGTGTGGAATGAATGGAATTGAATTACATTTCTTTGAATTTGCTTTGATGATTGCTTTGTAAAATCAAAATATTTATTTATAAGAAAACCACAGAATATTGCAGTAAAATTTTCTAACACAAACGAATTATACTTGCATAAATGGCAGTAGGTTTTACTTTTAATATACTGTTCATCGTAAAAAAAAAAAGTCACATAATTTGGTGAAAAAATAAAACAACAACACTGGTATGACTTAATAATTAAACAGGTTTTTTGATACCTGAAGGTGCTCCATACATGCTCATGGCCGATAAATATGTGAGCTATTTCTTTTGTGTGTGTGTGTGTTTTAGGTTTTAAAGCATTTGCTATTTTTTCACCTTAATTAAAACTATGTATTTAGTTTTTTTTAATCTCGTCTGGTTTAAAATGAAAGTCGACTTAACATATTGTCAAGGTAAAACAGCACTTTAAAATAAATAAATATTTTTTCCCTCACAGGCACCGGATGAGGCCTCTCTGTTCACCCTCTCCAGTACTCTAGAGGAAAAAGACATCGCACACAAACTGTGGATGGAGCAGCCGGAGAACATCCCCACATGTTTGGCACTGAAACCGTACCCTAAAGAGACTGTGCAGCCTTATCTGAAAAAATTCAAGCTTTTCAAATGAACTCTCAACATAAAGACTCCTCATATTGAAAGAAAGAACTTGCTCTACATCTACATTGTGTGCGCTGTTAATATCTGCACAATAGGGTGGACTTTTTGTTTATGCTGGAATCAAAAATAATAAAGTGTTCTGATGACTCTGACCCACCGGAAGAGGTTTTGAATTGAACAAATTAATTGATTTAATGAATGACTAATTATGTAAGACTATAATAATAAATAAATAAAGTTCCAAGAAAGCGGAATCGCTATAAACTGTATTTTTAATGAATCATTAAGCAACTGGTGAAGCTTGATTCTTGAGTACATAACTCCTATGAATTGATTCTTTTTAGTGAATCAAAAAGTTAGATCATGACCAGCCAGGCTTGATTCTTGAGGGAATGACTCTTATGAGCAGGTTTTTTTAGTGAATCAAAATGTTCATTATGACCAAATTAGCTTGATTCTAAAACAAATGACTCCCATAAGCTTGTTCGTTCAAGTGAATCAAAAGGTCCGTCCCCCTTCTCTCCTCCCCATGTATTCTTGTCTCATCTCTGCTGTCCTAAAAAATAAATAAATAAAGTGCGACCAATAAAACATGGCTCTCGAACTACTGATTCTCATGAGTCAGTTCGTTTCAGTCAGTAACAAAACAGACACAAATAAGACTATTACAATAAATACGACTTAATAAATCAAGTTGGAAAAGAAGAGATGATAAGGTTTTCTTTATAAGCAGATGTTCCTCCAAATTCAAAACAATCATAAATCAAATAACGGTTCCTTAAATATAATGATGGCACTGGCAGTACTGTTTTTTACATGGTGCTTTATTGCAATGTGTTGCATTCTCACATTCATGGATGTTATAGAGATTTGTTAGTCAAAGCATAATTTCCTTCAAGGTATGTATCTTCACCTTGGAAAAGCAACAAAGGGGCCATATGCACGAGGTGTGAGTGAATGTTTCTTGTTTGTGTAGGTGTATGCAATGTGTGTAAATGTATGTGTGTAAACTTCAAATCTCAGTTTGAGCAGCCACATAATTCCATGAAATGGACAAGAGAAAAAAATAAAAATAAGACTGATTCACTAGATGCGAAACACAGTTTTGCAGCCCGCAGGACAACCCCGCAGCTGCTGGACCCAGCATGTGACTGATTGTCTACAACGTCCTAAGAAAGGTAGGATTCTCCAGATAAACCTGGATATAGAGAAACAAAAATAAAACATGACAAAACATGCAGAAGTCTCCCAGATACATCTTCATTCATAATGTCCCACACACAGCTGCAATGATACCTCTTAAGAAACGAAAACCAAAAGTTCACAAAAAGTATTATACAAAACTGGACAAAATGAGTAAAATGTATATATCTATATATATTTGTTTATTTATATTAATTTGACAGGTGAAAAGTGGAACCTTGCCTCCAGAGAACGAGCGCCGTTTGGGGCGGAGCTACGAACACGCGACTTCCCTTCACCGATACAACCAATATCTGAAGACATCAATAAGGCAGCACTTACAATATGCGAAAAATCTCAGGTAAACAGTAGAGCTACTGTAGATGATGGCGCGTGAATGAGGAGGAGAGTGTGTGGTGGTGGTCGATGAGGAAATGCAGATTGTACGAAGTTGCATAAATGGTTTCTAGCACTTGGCACTGAACACAAAGCGGTGTCGGGTGAGGAATGTCTTCAAAACGATAAAGCCAGGAGGTCGGGGCAAAGGGGACATGGAGCACCTGAAGATAGATAGATATAGGCATAGTTAAATCGACGGTTCTGCAGCAGAAAAAACTCCCATGTAGCAAAGATCCCGCTCTTTTCCTTCTTTCTTTTTAAGGGATCCGATGACGATGGCCTGACAAGCCAAGTTCTTCCCGAAGAACCTGAGACGGGTTTGAAGCGAGATGGCGTTCAATACATTCAAGCGGGGAGTGGGGGGGAGGGGATTCGTTTAGTCTTAGTTTCCCGATATTTAGATTTCCGATGGCCTCCTTCCTTTTGTAATTCATGTATAAAGTGCAAAACTAGATTGTATTCCTTGCAAGTTCCTGGTACGTTTAGGTTTTTTAGTAAAAAATTCATGTAAAATACAGCAAAAGTCTTACAAAGGTCAGTATATATAAGAAAATCCTCATAAACAAGAAAACGTTCATCAAACGGTGAGGAGCAGTCCTCGTTGCTGAAAATATGTACAAGAGGCACCTCAAATTTGGTATAAAGAATCCAGCTAAATAAAGTCAAATATCTAGTTGCATCTCGTTGTTGTTTTTAGCCCGAGTAGCTCAGTTTCGAACTACGAAATGATGTACATATCCTTGAGTTAACCAAACAAAATAACAGATACTTAGGCGTTAGCATGCATACTGCAGTCAAAGCAATCCGTTTTTGTCAGTGTCAGTTTTTTTTTAATGTAACCTCCAAAGATGCATAGCTAGGGGTTCGAAATCGGTCTTCCTGAAAACACTGACTCCCGAAGAGGTGTTTGGTAGATCAGTAGCAAAAGGGTCTGAACAAGCTAGGGGGAAAAATTGTCCAAACTATAAATTCGAGAACAAAATGCTAGTGTTATAAACATGACGGGACGCCTATTCGGGTAAAAACGAAACAAAGAATCTCCGATGCTACATTTGTCCAATAGCACGAACCTTGCATATGATATGGATCTTTTAGTATTTTGAAGCTTTGGTCATTATTCCGTTCTTGTCGTAAGAGCGTTTATTACACATGGCGAAACTACATCAGGCAGTTTGACGAAACCCTACCGCAAAGAGCTGGCGCCGTTCTCAAATCATCAAGGCTCCACTTTATCAGAGCTGTTTAAACTTTGACAACAGAGAAATTAAATAATATGGCCTTTTTTTTTTTAAATTAACCCGTACAAAAGCCAGTCCATGCTGCTTCTCCCTCAGCAAAGTCACATTCAGCAGTCGCTAAACCATTCTCACATATAGAGCAAATCTTAACACACCCACAGGAAAAGTTGTAGGTATTTTCCAATAAAAAGAAACGAAAGAAAATCAAAATGAGGACATTTGTCTTGTTTTTTTCCATTTTAAACACCAGATATACAGTATTAATCACACACATACACGCTTTCAGACATACGCATTTTGAAAAAAAACGAAATCGAAAGAAAAGAAAATGGAAGCAAGTAGTTATTACCACAAACTCGGAGCACTACATTTTGTTGATTCTGAACAGATACATATTCACATTTATCTGTTATATACACAATACTTTGATAATCCAGGTTCTATTGTACCATGATGTTGTGTACTGACTGTGAGAGCCGTTATAAACGAGAAAAAAAACGATGGAAAACAAAATCAAAACGTTATTAATAGGCGCTGTTTGCTAGTTTGGTATATTTGGCATAAACACGGTAATGATGACAGGTAGGGTTCATTAAATGAATCTTATCCACTGCATAAAAACCATTTTTATCTATACAGGAATGCCTGTTCCCCGATAGGGGAGGGCGGAAATTAATAAGAATTACGACATCTGCCTTTTTTCAGTGAGAGAAAAAAATGTGACTTTTTAAAAACGTTACATATTTGTCAATTCTTCTCGCATTTTGTAATGTCTATGTACATTTATATATAGCAAAAAGTGGCTCGATCTCAACAGCACACACTGCCGTAGGTGAACATCGGATCTTCTTTCGAAATTTTGAAGCTGCTTTAGCACTGGAGAAAAAGAGCCATTCTTTGTATACACAGCACACGCACAAAGACACGGCACTTGAACTCCACGAACAAAAAGAACACTGTTAAAAGAGAATGGGAAATAGTGACGAGGAGATGCAAACGCTAGCGCATGCAACACGATTTCGAGTTGTGCTCCAATTTATGTTGCACGATTCGTGAAATACCTCGTGCTCACATAGTGAGACATCAATTTTGACCACAGTGGGCATGTCAATTCGATAGCTTAGATTAAAAAAAATAATAACAGTAATAAAAAAAAAGAATGGATTTTTACGCAAACTAGGTTCCAATCCGATTCTTAACAGGGCATGACTAGTAGGTAAATGCTGATGAACAGTGTCTGACTGGGCAACAGTAGTCTCATGAGCAGTCAAAGAGCTGGAGAACAATACCTCGCTCCTCCAGTCGAGAGAGAGCACCTGTGGTTTTCAAGAGCGTCCTTGAAACACTCAACTGTAAAATAAAAATCAATGTACAATCTACATTGCGTACAATGCAACAGAGGGTTGGTTTCATTTACCGGGGTGTTCGATAAGCAATGTATCGATCGTAAAAACTCGAGTCTCACTCACATCGATATATATATATATATATATATATATATATATACATATATATACGAAAGCGTGCGAGATTCTGATAGATGATTTTGTTTGTTTGCTTTAAATAACAAAAAGTGATTCACAAAGCCATTAGAAAAGGTGTTACGTTGATGCGTCCGGAAAAAACAACAACAAAAAAAACAAGAGGATTTGATGATGTTTGGTGTTAAAGGAAATTACAAAGTGTGAGCTTGTCCCAACTTTGTCCGTTTTGTGCTGTACAATAATACCAACCTGCACAACACGTCGCCGCAAACAACACTGATAGGCTGAGTTGACCCTAAGTGGCTCGTATTCACAGCTGCTGAGGGGGGAAATGTGTTGGACATTGTTTCAAAACAAAAACAAAACAAACCCAAAAAAAAAAGTCAAAACAGTGTTGCCAGGAAAGCCTGCAGCAGACGGATACGCACTACAGAGCAGTCTCCCATCCTGGCCATGCTTGTTCTGAAAACAGACAAACGAAAAACAAAGAGAACGACAACAAACAGAACAGACTAACAAATAAAAAGAGGCGGGAAATTCCTCCCATCATCAGGCACTGCTGAGGAGAGCCTATCAGTCACAGATCCAGCTGAAACTGAGCAATATACCATGAACTTAGCAACAGCATGGCAACGGCCTGCCCTAGTTTCCAACTCGAGCTCAGCTGCTGCGCCGCTCTCCAAGAAGCACTGCAACGTTGGCCTGACCGACAGGACGTGTAGCCGGCTGAAGCAGCAGGTCCGTGTTTTTAATTACTTTTTTTGTTTGTTTTTATACAGACTTGGCAAATTCTGGAACGTGATCTCTTTTTGTTTCTCCTTTTCCGGAAACTGACGCTTTAAAAAGGTGACCAGGAATGAGCACTTTGTCGAACAGCTATGAAACCTCTCAAGCCTGGGCCCCAGACACCGACCCTGCAGATATACTGTATAGAAACCAAAGGTGAAGGATAAAAATCTCTACATGTGGAGACTGACTGTCCCTCTGGCGGATGGTGGCGGCTCTCACTCGGTCAGGAGCTGTTGGAGGAGGCTTTTCTGCTGGGACTGGGCACTGGGGGTCCCGCTCGGGCCCTTTTGGGATCCGATAGGCCCCGACTGGTTAAGGTAGGAGTCACTGCCCACAAGGTTTACCGTGCACTGGACATCAGCGAACACCTGAACCTGCTGTACCTGAAAAAAAAAATATATAAAATGAAAGAAATGAATACTTTTATTCAGAAAGGAAGCATCCAATTGATCAAAAGTGTAATGAAAGACATTATCCATACTTCCATTTCAAATAAATGCTGTCTTTTTGAAATTTGTATTGTTTTATTGATTTCTGTGTATCATTTTTCCACCCAAAATATTAGGCAGAATTTTCCAAGTTCAATAATAAAGTGAAATGTTGCTGGAGCACCAGATTAGTATATTAGAATGATTCATGAAGGATCATGTGGCACTGTAGATTTGAGAAAATTAAATGCAGCTTTGGTAAGCACAAAAGACTTCTTTAAAAAAAATATAGAAATAATATTTATAAATAAAATATACTGTTTTTATAAAGGCCAATCGTAAAGTTCTGAAATGTTGTTATCATAACTAAAATAACAGAAATCATTTTCACTACATTTAATAATACAATTTAATAAATGAAAAAAATATTTGAGTATGAAATATGAAAAAAAAACTGTTGTTTACTGAAGTACTAAAACTAAAAACAAACAAAAATGTATGAAAAACTTTAATAAAATCCTAAGAGACATAGTTACTTTAAAAATAGTTTATAAAAAAATATATATTTTATATATATTTTAATTAACTGAAATTAAATACGAAAAAAAAATATTTTATTTATTTAAATAAATTATATATTTTTTTTAATTAACTGAAATTAAATATGAAAAAAAAAACAGTTGTTTACTGAAGTACTAAAAGTAAAACTAAAAACAAACAAAAATGTAAGAAAAACTAATAAAATCCTAAGATTTAAAAAATATATTTTTATTATTTAAAGTGGTGGCAAAAACTTTCAGAGTATAGCAATAATTCTAAACTAACCACAAAATTGTGCTGTTTCTTGCAATTAATTTTATGCAGTGAATGAGGACTAAAGACTAAACATAGAAATTTATACTTCAGATTTTATTTGTATATTTTCTTTTTATTTTAATTTAAGTAAATTCAACTAAAACATAATAAAAATGACAAAAATGTGATTCTCAATACAGTGGTCCCTCGCTATAATGTGGTTCACTTTTCGCGGCCTCGCAGATTTTTTTTGTGCAATTTGATATGCTTTATTTCTGCAGCGCATTGTGTCGTACGTCCTGATTAGCGCATTGTGTTCTGCGTCCTGATTGGCTGTAGACCACTGTCAATCAATCTCCTCCGTGGCGTGTCTCCTGTACAGTACAGAATGCGTTCAGCTTGCCAAATTGACATAAATCTTCACTCGCTAGCAGTGTGACTCTGAAGTCAAGTGTACTGTATGCTTGCAAGCTTTCTCCCCACAATGTTGACAAAACGTTCTGCACCGACAAAGGCACTTGCGGTAGCACTCAAGAGGCAGAGGAAAATGCTAACCATCACACAAAAAGTTTTGCACATACTAAAGTAAGGTGAAAGTTAAGTGGCTGTAGGACCATTACGGAAAAAATAAATGAAGATCAAATGGTTTTGATTTTTGGTTTCATTTTATAATACTGGACTTATTTTTCTATGAAGGTTTGAACTTTGAGAGTGTTTAAAAAAGAGAGAAAAGTATGAAAATGTTAATTCCTGTCTGAGAACAGAGTATAATGTGTGTAGTGATGAGTTTTACAGCCTTAAAACATTTATAATAATTGTAAAAAATAAAGTGAACTACTTTGCGGATTTCGCCTATCGCTGGTTATTTTTAGAACGTAAAATAACTCCGGCGAATAACGAGGGACTACTGTACTACAATGATTTATGAAGGATCATGTGGCACTGTAGATTTGAGAAAATTAAATACAGCCTTGATAAGCCCAAAAGACTTCTTTTTAAAATATATATATATAACTATAAATATGATATGAATAAAATATGAATATTTTTTTAAATATAATTTTTTTATACATTTCTAAGGTCAACAGTAAAATTCTGAAATGTTTTTATCATAACTAAAATCACAGAAGTCATTTTCATTGCATTTAATAATACAACTTAATTGAGTGAAAAAAATATTTGAGTATGAAATATGAAGAAAAAAAAAAACGTTGTTTACTGAAGTACTAAAACTAAAACTAAAAACTAACAAAAATGTATGAAAAACTCTAATAAAGTGCTGGCAAAAACTTTAAAAGTATAGCAATGATTCTAAACTAACCACAAAATTGTGCTGTTTCTTGCAATTAATTTTATGCACTGAATGAGGACTAAAGACTAAACATAGAAATTTATACAGCTAAAGTCAGTCCAAGGCACTTGAAAAAAGTGCGTAAAATGATGAAATTTGCCCTGCGCACTCGCGGTTTTTAAGGAAATTAAATTTATTTACAATGTATTAATGTATACTTGACATGATGATAATTGATGTATTGTTTCTCTGTGGAATAATGCTTTTGAATATGAAGATAAATAGTCCTTGTGTGGTTGGTCATGAGGATGAGATTGTTTTGGAGTGGTCGTCTAATGACGCAATGTGATTGACTGTGGGATAAAAGGGTGGAGTAAGGGGATTGTGTTACACACTAAGGAAGGCATTGTGCCGAAACGTTTGTGTTTTTTGAGTCACCCGTAGAATGTAAAAATAAAAACGACACGAAGCAATTACTTGATGAGTGCGAATCATTACCTTCTTGAAAAATGTGGAAAAAATATTAAAAAGCCTTTATTGACATGGCTATTCCTTAAAAATCTTCATCTCTGTGTTACCCTGATGAAGGCAAGTGTTTGTCGAAACACGTAGGCGCAGTTTTAAGGAATAGCCATGTCAATAAAGGTTTTTAACATTTTTTTTTTCTACATTTTTAAATGCCTTGGACTGACTTTTGCTGTTTATTCTGATGAATCCTTTACCCACATTATTAAAGCTACCCCTGAGCACTTTTTGTTTGATTTTGGATTTGAAATTTATACTTCAGATTTAATTTGTATATTGTCTTTTTATTTTAATTAAATAAAAGTAAATTCAACTAAATCATAATAAAAATGACAAAAAATGTGATTCTAAATAACTCAAAAATCATGCTCTTTTTCATCCAACTATAATGATTGTGGACTCAACACTACATGGTGGTAAGTAAATTAACACATTTCTATTTTTCTTTGTGCTATCACTTTAAGACATCTCAATAAACAATACACTGACTGTCTTACCTGCTCATTACACATTGTAGTGACGTTGCCAAGGTTATTGTTGCCCATGCCGACAGATGGACCAATAGGAGGTAGTGTGTTCACTGCTCCAGAGCCTCCAGCCATTGACACGGTGATGCTCATGTTGTTATAAACGCCCTGCTGCCCAAAGCTCTGAGAGACCGGCGGACCCACCTGGTTGTACATACTGACACACAACAAGAATCAAGTTAAAAAAAAATGTTTAAACTGAGACCAAAACACATTCAAAGTCCCCTAAAGTGCCTTAAAATGCTCAGCCTTGTTCGATGCATGACAACTTCAAATGAAATATGAAGACAAGGCAGGATTTATAGAATAGCCCCTCCCCCCCTTTTAAAATTATCCAATAGTATTTTGTTTATATCACAGTTCTACCAGTCAGAGATGTTGAGCTAAAGCACATATAACTCAGGAAAGTCACAGACTATAATAGTAATGCAGAGGCAAACCATTTCTCCACTTTAAAACACAGTATTCGGTGTAATTAAAATTGATCTGATATGTTTTGTAGTCTGTGCAGACTCTCATATGATCCACTCTGTGCTGCTGTGTCTTTGGATGGGAGTGACCCATGTGTGTTAATGCTGTGGTGAGTATGAATGTGAGTAGTATGAATGGAGCTCGGACGTACTACATCTGCCATTTGTCATTATCACATAACCTACAGTCAGTTGTGTCGCTTTACTCACATCATGAATTATCTCGCGTGGCGAGATCTGAATACTTTTATCTTTTTTTGAAGCACACTAGATTATAGATAACCTTAAGAATTGGATTTTAGGGGGGGAAAAAATAGTATCCAATTTTGGAACTTCTTTTTGTGATTGATTTCAAACATACCCGTTGTTTGCCACAGTCCCTTGCTGCCAGGTCTTGAGGTCAGGTGACTGGTAACCAGGCGGAGGCTGTGTCTGCTGGAGCAGAGGACTCTGGGAGGTGGAGTTCTGAGGTGAGAGCAGGGGGCTGGTGGGGCTGAGCTCAGGAGCAAACGATGGATCTGCTTGCTGAATCATGCCTGCGAGAGACAAGAACTGTCAACTCTTTCAGACAGCAGAAGCATATCATCAGTGTGATATTTCGCATTATTAAAATATATTAAAGTTTTTAAAATGACATTTTTCAGTTTTTATTTGTATACTTTGCATTTTAATTTTAAATAATAGTTTTAGTAACTACATTTATATAATTTCAATGTGTTTCTAAATAAATGTTACTTTTTTTTTTTAACCTAACTGAAAATTTATTTAGGTTAAATAAAATAATAAATAAATTTATTTATATATTATTTTATTTATAAATAATATTTCTTGATTATTTATTAAGCCTAAATTTAAAATAATAAATAAATGTATTTATTTTAGTAACAATGTTTATGGTTTTAGTTAAATATGATACTAGTTAACAATAATAATTTATAATTTTTATTAGCTTTTTTTAATAGGTCAATAAAGTTATTATTATGTTTTCTGTTTTAGTTTAGCTACTCTACTGTAGTACATCAAATAACAATAATAATTCATAATTTTTATTAGCTTTTTTTAATAGGTCAATTAAGTTATTATTATGTTTTCTGTTTTAGTTTAGCTACTCTACTGTAGTACATCAAATAACAATAATAATTCATAATTTTTATTAGCTTTTTTTAATAGGTCAATAAAGTTATTATTATGTTTTCTGTTTTAGTTTAGTTACTCTAGTACATCAAATAAACTAAATGAAAATTGTTGCTCTCGTTTATATTATAAATAAAACATACTAATGACACATACCAGGCCCCCCAAATTGCTGGAAAAGCCCCTGTTGGACAGGAGTGTTCACAGGCCCCCCAAACTGCCCTTGAATGGCTCCCATAATGCCTTGGTTCCCCAGGCCCGCCCTGGCAGACAGCTTTGGGTCCAGAGGTCCTCCCATGGGGTTAAAGTGGCTCGGGGAGGTAGGGGTGTTTCCAGGCACAGCGTTGTATCCTGGAGGAAAGCCAAATTGCTGCTGCTGCTGCGGTGGCGGAGGCTGCTGCTGCTGGGGGCCCTTAGGAAGTCTCTGAGCCCCCAGGGGCCCTGTGTTTATTCCCTGCCTCATTAGCATGACCTTTTGCTGCAGAAGCTGCCGCTGGCGGTGCTGGTAACTGTAGACCTCACGTTGCCGCTGGGCCATCATTTGAGCATTCAGCGGAGGCTGAGAGACACAGAGAGAAATCACAAGACTTTCAGAATCAGACAGAAAACATGTGGAAAAATAGGGGGAGTGTGAAAATGCACAGAAGCATAAGATTGATGATAAATGTCTAACTGATTGATTTTGGAATGCATACACTTATAACAGTCACAAACTTGTTAACATGATAATAGTACATTTTGACATACACTATACTGATAACAATGGACAAATTCATTTTCATTTGTTTGTTATTCAACACAGATGGAGTGATGGCAGGGGCAAATGAGAATTACATTTAAATTAAATTTTAAAATAATTAAATACTACAATAATAACAACAACTGCTATGATTATTGTTAACATTATTATTATTATTATTATTAGCCTTCCTGTGATTTATTTTTTTTTTTTTAATATTTCCCAAACAAAGATTAACAGAGGATTAACACAAATTTTTCACAGTATTTCCTAAAACATTTTTTTCTTCTGGAGAGAGTCTTATAGTTTTTATTTTTTATTTTGGCAAGAATAAAAGCAGCTTTTAAGTTTTAAAAAAGCATTTTAAGCTCAATATTGTTAGCCCTTTTAAGCAATATGTTTTTTCGATTGCCTACAGAACAAACCACTGTTATACAATGTCTGGAGCCAGACAGAATAAGCGGACATTTTTTGCTATTTCTGTGCAGAATTTTGTTGGGGGGTAGTTGCTAGACGACCATAAACCGTTTTTTCTCATTGCTGCAGCTCTGATACAGGTTTTATTTATGGATAAAATTACAAAGCACTGCAGAGTTTGGATGTTCTGTATTTGTCTGAGATAATTAGTCTACCGAAATGTGCATATTCCATACAATGTATGAGGCTGATTGGTCAGTTCTTGTCACGTGACTCGCGATGTGCTCGCGAAAATCATTTACTGGGTGCGTCTGGAAGACATTAGCGCGTCACGCCGCTTGTCATAACGAACTTGCGCAAACTCTAGAAAAGACTCCTAACTTCAAAAATGTAGGCTTAACAGACAAAATGTAGTCGCACCCACCAAACATTATGAGCATCATTACTGCACGTTTTATATTAACAGATTCTATTATATATTAACACTCTAATCACAACTAACAAAAAAACTAAAATCAGCATGTGCTCACCGGCCCTGCACGCACTGCTTGACGTGAATGAGATGAACTGAATTAACAATAATAACTGTGCTGTGTTCCCACGGGTGGGGTCTGATATTGCACAGATGATATTGACATAACTTTTTATTTGCTTACATCATCTTAATAGCAATAACAGTCTTTTCATGAGCTGCAATATTAGTTTCATCTCAGTGAATGATCATTAGCGAAGGTAAACGCGGTGTCAGTCACACGACTGACAGCATTGTGATGATTAAATGAAGGATTAAATAACAATAGTGCTTAAAATGTGTTGATTCAGTCGCAAACACTGTTACCTGAAAACTCCGTCCCACCGGCATTATGGTGAATACTTTAGTCATTTTCATAGCAGACTTTAAACACTGGAAGTCTTTTATCCACTCTTCAAAAAGTGTAAATGCTGGATTGACATTCATTACATGATCACTAATCAGATGTCCCATTATTTGTAACTTTAGGTGGTTTCTAAAACTAAATATGTCAGTGTTGTTTTCATTCTCTTGGATCCAGACCTTTACATTTTCGCGGCTGTAGCTCCCTGTCATCGGAACTGAGTGATTGACAGCAGATATTAACCAATCCATTCGCGTTCGGTTCTAGCGCAGTGGGCCAATAAGAAGAGCTTGAAGGCGGGGCAAGCATTGCAGGCTTTTGTTTACTGCAGCAAGTTGACATGTCAACTGTTTTAAACCATTCCTGAGCGATGCGTTTGGTGTTTTTAGGTGCAAAGATGCCTAATGCATGAATGCCTCCTAATTATGTGCAAGTGGTAAACATTTTGCTGTGAAAACTGGTCGCACGACATCAATTTTATGCGCGACATCAGTTTTATGCACTCGCACAAATGCTACCAAATATATTTTGAGGTCACATAGATAAAATTTCAGGCGCATATGCGACCAAAACGGTATTAAACTACTGTTTAGAAGTAGAAAAAAAATCTTCTTTCCGTTAAACAGAAATTGGGAAACAAAATATAATGGGGGGGGGAGATAATAATTTAGGTGGGCTAACAATTCTGACTTCAATTATATATATATATATATATATATATATATATATATATATATATATATATATATATATATATATATATATATATATATATATATAAATAATGTAACCTAATTAAAAAAATCTAATTGAACAGCCAACATCCAGATCTATGCAAAACGATCACAATTAATTAAAGCCTCTGTCAACAAATGCCTTCACCCCACCTGAGAGGGCATCTGAGGCTGCTGAATGCTCTGACGCATCCCCATGGCAACATGCCCCCCCTGGGGGAAGGAGCCCAAGGCTGCCAGCCTGTTCTGGAGCTGATGGAGAGAGAAAGCAGATAGACAGTTCACCGCTAAACAAGTGAAACTAATCACGCCTTCACCCAGCAGCTGCACACCACAAAAGCACAGGTTAGTTCCACAGCAGGTTATATGAAAGCGCTGAAATTGAAAGCATTGCACGGTGCTGCAAAGTCCAAGGGGAGGATTTAGATGTTGTGCATTGGCATTTATTAGCACACAATGAAGTGAAAGCTGGAGCTCTACCTGCTGTGGGCCTTGCAGGCGTTGCTGGAGCTGGAGTCTCAGCTGGTTTGGAGGTAGCCGGAGCTGGTTGGACACACCGGGAGCTCGGTTCATGCCGGGCTGCACCACGTTGCCTGGAAACGGCATCCGTGGGGCCCCAAAACTCATGCCCTGTGCGGTGGCCATCTCAGCAGGAAACTGTGAGGGCGAGGTGGGGAACTGAGAGGGGTAGCTGGGCAGTTTGGGGTCCAAGGGTACAGGTGTTGGGGGTTGAGATTGAGGAAAGGGGGTCTGGGTGACCGGTTCGAGGCATCCACTCTGTAGACAAGGATGGAAACAGAAACAACTTCAGAAATTTAGACACATTGTTCTTGCAAATGGAATAAGGGATTAAAATGTAGATTTTTTTTTAATAATACCAGTATCATTGTCATTATAAAACTGCATTCAAAAAGTAAGTTAATTTTTTAAAGATTTTATTGCCATAGCTATTAATAAAGGCTTTAAAAAAAAGTTTCACCTTACTTTGAGTGCCTTGGACTTACAATTTTATTGTTTATCTTTATGAATCCCTTATTCAAAGAGCACTGACACATTAACTACCCCTGAAACACTTTTTGTCTAATTTTGGATTTATGAAAACCAATATCATGTTGACTATTTCATAACCATTATTATGTAAACTACTTTTTCAGAAAAAATGGTTAAAATAATAAAAAAAAAAAACTAAAAATAACTTTTAACTTAACAAAAGAAAATTAAAATAAAAAAAACAAACTATGAATGTTATTATTATATTATATTACATGATAAGAAATCCTCATATAACAACTGATCTTTTATTCAACAGAAAAAAAACCTACTTTTTCTTATCTCTTCAAGAGAAGTGGTTTTATTAAATGACAATCTAAAACAACAGTTAAATGTGTCTCTATTGCACAATTATGTTAAAGGTGCAGTAGGTGATTGTTTTCAGAAACATTTTTTTGTTGTGCTGGTTGAAAGTCTCTTCACATTCCAATAGTACTGATTAAAGTAAATGATTTAAATGTATTTATATGTGCTTTTTTTATTCTGGATAAGACATAAAACAAAATTTTTTTCGTCCGATTAAAATTTGTTGGACCGACAATTCCCATAGTTGTGATAAGTAGCCCAAAGTGTCTGTCAACAAATGTAGATTTGTACATCTGTGCACCCCGTTTACGCAGATCTGCTGTTTGCACGTGCACCGCGTTCACCTGCACATGAGAGAGTGACAGCAGTAAAAACAAATGCTGAATCAAAACATTTTTAAAATCATGAAGCAATATTGGAGCTACGTTTGCACACTGGAGGAAGGATGACACCATGGCTGAAGTATTTCTTTTAGACAGGTAATGTTATGTTTTAAAACTATTTTAGTCACACAAAGCTTAAGTTGATTGTGTTGTTTTATGAATGGGTTATATGCACAGAAGTGTTGTTCAGCCACTGAAATCCTCCGGCGAAAGATTGATGGGACTATTTTCAGTTTCATAAGGGACTTGCATTAATACAGCATTGAAAATGTAGATTTTTATTTAGTTTAACAACAAAACACAAGTAAATAGCGCTATTCCGCCTAGCCTGCTTTACTGAGCTGAAGTTGGTTTTATAGTAACATCACATTGGTTCATTTTTGAACAATGACAACCTGTGAAGTGCTCCCTATATTGTTTACCACTACTTTGAATATTCAGTCTGAAATAGCATGTAAGTATGGCTTAGTAATAAGTGTAATTCCTGCACCCCGCCAGCCAACCACTAAGCATACAGTAGTCGCTTTAGGACAAAGCGCGTGAGAGCAAGACCAGCGATCCTTGCATGCATGAAATATTGCACATTATGACAAGTTTTGCTTGCTACACAACTGAAAACGTGCTAGATATAATACAGTTTTTCGTTCAGAATTGTAGTATTATAAAGTACTATAAAGTTTTCTAACTGGCAAATGACATGATCTAGTGGGTCTCTATCATCTTTAATGTGCGTGTTTGTGATTTCAGGAGGTGTGGCTTTGGACAGCAGGGGAGGGAGATATTATTCTAAGATAATATTCTAACGGATAGCATTTAGGCAGATCACCTACTGCACCTTTAACTTTAACTCATTACACCCCACTATAAGGTTTACATTTATAAAGCTCTAAATCTAATCTTGCTAACTGGTATTTAGTGAATTCCTGCAAATATGAAACAAATGTTGACTATTGTGTCAAAACTCCACAACAAAAGGTCAGTAAAGAATGTTGACAAAGATATGATACGAACTTGAACAATCTTGTCGATGCCCAGCGCTCGGTCCAGCTCTGCCAGCTCGCTCTCGTCAGTGTGGCTCAAGAAAGTGACCAGTTGCTCCAGCAGGGCCTTCTCATCATTTCGTCCCTCTGGGGTGGTGGGAGGACACAGCATCTCATCCAGCGGACACGGGACACACTGCCTGCTCAGAGACAAACACAATTGACAGAGATGGTCAGAGATTCTGACTGTTACTGGAGATTTGGCAGGTACTCTAGCTGATTTGGCTGACACTTTTAGTAGAATTTGGGTGAAAGCGCAAAAAAATCTGTTTCCTTCCGACCCGGGTGATGTTTATAGTGGTAATTGATTCCTGAGGGATGAGACAAAACATTTTACCTGCCAACACTTTTCAGAACAGCAACACTTATATTCAGATGCTAATCAAAGTAGGTGTACAACAATGTTCTTGGTATCATTTATTCTCATTAACTGTTTTATACATCAAAGTGACAAAGGTATATTAAAGAGTCATGAAAAATGAGATTTTAACACACATTAAAAAAGGACAATATTAGCATCTGTTAGCTTTTATTGTAGGGAACGCCTAGCTCAGTGATGTCAAATTTAGTTCCTGGAGGGCTGCTGCCCTGCACAGTTTAGTTCCAACCCTGCTTCAACACACTTAAGCCATGGTCACACTGCATTTTCTGCCCTATAGACTTCTCTTCATACACAAGCGAATGTGACAAGTTTTGCAGTTCGCTGCCTTGCAAAGTTCAAGCTTGGTGAACTCTGACCTGCGAAATCTGCGTGTGACCAATTAAAGATCAAAACATGACCTCTTTGTACAGAAATTTAAAATATGGACCGATCGCAAACTTTTTTTAATGTCTAATAATCTTGTTTAATCCCGCCCCTTTTCAAAGTGCCATACAACAGAATTTCACATCAAACTCTAGTGTGACCGCAGAATTACCTGTAGCTTTGAAACAAGCCTAAAACACTTAATTCGTTTGATCAGGTGTGTTTAATTAGATTTAATTAGAGTTCAACACCTGTGAGCTAGCTAATTTTGAGCTTTTACACCATAATTTACTAAATAAAATAAAAATAAAATAAAAAAGGAAAAACAAATGTGAATCTGCCATTAGAATTTTAAATACCTGCTTTTAAATATGAATTGTGTTTTTAATGTGAGAAGACACAGTTTCTGATTAATTGGGTCAAACTATGAGACCGCACAGTATATTTGGTAACATTTATTTTTTTATTATTATCATCCTTTATGCTTTTATTTTATCCGCCCAATAGCCAAACATCCACGATCGATTAACTAGTGGAAAATCTCCTCTCACCCGACACGTTTCCTACTTCTCGTTGTGTGTGCAAGAATTGTCAACACTTTCACAGACAATATCATGTGCTCTGCAGAGACCCACAGAGATGTGCCTTTTTGGGACTTAAAAATGCGTTCATCCAGGGTTTCTAAATCTCAGAAAATGTCCGGGATTTGGCTTTTGGTTTCGCTTTCTAAGCAGTCGTCATTTTTATTTTAAGCCTGATTTACTTTTGCTTGGCTTTGCAGCTGACAGTGCATACACAGCCGCACGAGCGAGAAAAACATTCTATAATTAATTATTTGATGTAAATGAATCAGATAAACTTTTCTATTTACTCAGAGAGGACGAAATGACATCTAAACTGGCTGCAAAATATATGTACATAAATGCTTAATTAACTCATTTGCCTCTACACTTTTTATTCTTGTAATTTTTTTGAGATTTTTATTAAATAGATGTTTTTATTCCTTGATGTAATTTATTTTTCTTTTGCTGTATATATTTTTTAAATTGATGATGTTGAAATATTATATATTTCATACATCTCTAACATGCTTTGGCAGTACTGTACAAAATTTCAGCAGCAGATTTTACCTGTCAGTGGGTGCACATGGCTCCTGAATAGAATAAAAGTAAAACAAATAGTGGAATTGAAAAGAAATAGTGTATAATAAATAAAAATATTGTTAAAAATATTTTTTGTCGCATGTAGGCAACCATGTGCTGTGGGTAAAAGATGTGTTTCAATCCGGCTACCACTGCAAGTATATTTCAAACCTGTGGGAAGCACTGATGGCTGTGATTGGCTCTAATGTTTGGTTTACAAGAGTGCTTATATGGGCACTGGCATGTTTGAAAGCCATGTGTATTAGCTGATCCATCAGTGAACTGACACTGCACTCAAATGCTGACAGACAAGACTTTCAAATGCTCAAGTGCCCAAGGACTTTTCTCTCCCTTTAAAGTAGGTGTGTGCATCTAAATTTTAAAATAAGCACTCTCAGTCATTTTGGGCCACTGACAGATGACAGTAAGCTCACTCTCCTCTTTCTGAAATGCTTTGTCCTGTCATGCCCACTCCCCTACATTCTGCTCACACCTTCACACACCCATGTAAGCTGCATTTTTCAAAATAAATATTGAAAAGCCTTTAAAATAAAGAATTCAGTTGTTACATTAGTTAACTTTATTAGTTAAGATAAAAATAAACTAAAGTTAATCTGTGTTGGTTAACATTAGTTAATGCACTGTGAACTAAAATGCACAGTTTAATTTTTACTGTTAGTAAATGTAGTACAAATATAGGTACTTTAGTTCACAATTCACAGTATTAAGCTGCAAATTTGGAGTTAGATTTGAACTGTAAGATGGGGGTTCATGACCAGTGGTGTAAAGAGTACTGAAAAATCATACTTAAGTAAAAGTACCATTACTTGCCTAAAATGTAGTACAAGTAGAGTAAAAGTATGTGTTTTAAATATTACTCAAAGAGTAAAAAGTAACGTTTCTAAAAGTACTCAAGAGTAGTGAGTATTACGCTGTAAAAAGCTGATGCATTTACATGTAATTTGTGGATGTGTGTAAACGTAACATTCTGTAGAGCATTTAGTGATTGCCCAGCAGGCACACAACATCATAATTTAGGTTGTGACGCCAGGTGACCAAAATTCAATGTCTAGCCAGCGTCTAAGGACAATGCTATTTTGATGTCCAATGTCCAAAATCCAACATCTGATATACGTCATAATGGTAACGTCCACACAACATCAAGCTGTAACATCATTAGACGTTGATATTTGGTTGATTTTAGGTTGGATATTGGACATTGACGTTGGCATGATGTTCAGTTTTGACGTCAACCCAATTTTCATTTCCAAACAAGATGCAACGTCCCCACGACAATGGGGTACAATGTCAATCTGACGTCATGTTGACGTCTTGTGCCTGCTGGGTGTTTAAAGCCATTTCAGTCATCATACAGTAAACATCCGTCATCTTCTCATCATTGACATGCATCTAAACAGTCTCTGTGTCATTGTGTGTGACGATATTCTTGGACACTTTTAATGCTTCCAAACGGTTTGCTGCAATTATAAATGCCCATGTATGTCTTGAGGTAGTTCATTATGATGTGATTTGATTGGACAGGAATCACAGGACTGATTTTTCTAATCCCCATAGACAGGAAAAAATAAAGTAGTGACTGCTGGCTGAAGAAAAGTAGTGGAGTAAAAGTACCAATACTGTATTAAAAATGTACTCAATTGAAATTAAAAGTACACATTTTTAAAACTACTTAGTAAAGTATTCCTGAGAAAAACTACTCAATTACAGTAATTTGAGTATTTGTAATTTGTTACTATACCACTGTTCATGACCCTTTAATACTTGTGATCTAAAAACTGGCCAATGACTACAAATCACTACAATTTGACAGTGCTGTTCATGTTTGCTTAAAACAATTAAAAACAGCCTTTGTTAGTGAACATTACGCTGAAATAAAATGACATATCGGATTAATTTTTTTATATAACAAAGAATAAAAAAAGTTTAAAGGCAGAATAATAAACTTAATCATATAAAAAATGGACAAAATAAGTTGAATATAAAAAGGTTATATATAATGTTATAAATATATATATTTTTACTAATAATTAGTGTTAGCTTTAAAAGCATGAGATAGCAGCAAAATATAATTAATTAACAGACTGAATCACATTACACAGGGTTTCTGCAGGTTTCTGCAAGTCAAATTTTAGACCCTTAAAATTGAAATTTTAGACTTATACAGGGTTAAACATTAAGGATTTTTTCTAATGGCCCAGTTACTTCTGTAAATAGTTTTTCTATTAATAAAAGATCATGTAAAGGGATGTGTTGCTTTAGTTTTCTTTCCCTGATTAGGGAATTTAATTTGGAGAATTTGCCCTAAAAATGTCTAACAGCTGTTGTGAATTGTATCTCTTTGCAATAAAAACAAAAGTTTTGAGATGTGTTATTGGTAATTGGGTGTCAGCCGGATTGGATAGCTTTACGTGGACATAGGAATTAAGACCTTTTTAAAATGATTTAAGACTTACAACACAATATTTCAGTGAGTTTAAGAGTTTTTAAGGCCTCAAATTTTGTTTTTGAAATTTAAGACATTTTAAGACCCCGCGGACACCCTGTTACATCTTTTTTTCTGTTCTATAGCCTGATCATGACCAATTTTCACAATAACACTCACTCTTGAGGAGAGGACAGAGGGGCCTGTGTCTGGTTGGCCAAACTGTTATCAAAGGTCATTGGTTCAACCAAAGGCAAAGCCTGGAACTGCTGAGAATCCGGAAGCTCCAGTTTGGCCAGACCTGAATCAAAAAGTGACAACAATACAATCATCATTAACATACCAAGTGCTTTCAGTCGTTAGCCAACCAAACTCTCTGTTCTCATAGCGTGCGATGTGTTTAATTCCAAACCTGTGTTGGTGTTGAAAGAGTTGTGCCTGGTTGGACTGGCAAAGGGGCTGCTGCTCTCCTTGGGTGGCTGAAACAGCTCTGTCTGTCCAAGATCCGACACCTGGACTTGACTCTGACCCTGGTTTGGTGTGGATGGGTCACAAAAGTCAAAAGAGGTCTGACTCGAGAGGTTTTCTCCATCAGGGAATGCTATAAAAAGAAGTGGAGAATAAAAAAAGGAATGGTGCATTTATATTTACTATTGAGTTTATGTTTGATGGTTTTGAAGAGCCTAACCTTGGCTTGATGTTCCAGGTGACTCTCTCTTCACATTGACCCCGATAGAAAGGCTGTCCTCGCTGGGCTCCTCTACTGTTTTACCTCCAACAGAGGCTCTCAGAGCGGGCAAGAGCTGGTTCAAAGTGTCCAGATCGGTACTGGGAAACTGCTACTCGTGTAAACACACAGCAGTGGAGTGGGAATGAGAGCAAAGGTCATCGACATCAAAAGGCACACCGGAGCACAAGAAAGACAAAGTCCACACATGACCGCTTCAAATCAACACATGCTTTTGACAGTTTAAGTACACAGTAACAGAGTAAATCTGGCAAGAAAAAGGCCTGCAAAATATAGCACAAATATTCAGTGGGACTTTGAAGGGGCATTTGAAGCTGCAAATTATTTCCACGGCAAATAGTCTTTTCCTGTGACATGACACAAAGCTGAGAGGAGCGAAAAGTTATGCAGAAACGAAATGTGATGAAAACCAATGTTAGCGCATACACTAGATTTGACAAGTCTCCTGACAGTTAATACCTGATGAGATTTGAAAAGCTGGAGTTAAAATAGTAAAATGAGGTTTTGTTCATTAACATTAGAGGTCAGGTTCAGGTCACAATTCATGCTATTAACTAATGGCTTATTACCTGCCTATTATTAAGATATTAACTTTTGCTTAGTAGCTATAAAGTATGATCTTATTCTGCATGCCTAATCCTACCCAAAACCTAAACCCAACATTAACCTTACTAATTATTAATAAACAGCTAATTAGTAGCTCATTAAGCTAGTAGTGTTAGTCAATGGTTTAATATTGTGAATTGTGACCTAAACTATTATATAATATTTTTACTACATTTATTGATTGTAAAAATTCAACTGCTCATGTTAATTCACAGTACAGTTAACAAACACAGATACAGTTTAAGTTTTGTTTATTTTAGTTCATCTATCCATCTATCTATCTATCTATCTATCTATCTATCTATCTATCTATCTATCTATCTATCTATCTATCTATCTATCTATCTATCTATCTATCTATCTATCTATCTATCTATCTATCTATCTATCTATCTATCTATAATAACTAAGATATAATATATATATAATGAAATATATAATATAATGGCAAGCATTATGTTTTTAATGATAGTTTTGTAAAATCATTTAAATATAGTTATTATTTTGTCATGTCAAATCCATTAATTCTTATTAGTAATAGTTTTACGCAGACCAAATTGGAGAGCAGTTTGAAATAAACAAAAAACTTTAAATAATTTCCCATTCAATTTTGTGTGAAATTAAACGAAATATTCAGAATTATCCATCAGCAACATTCAGCAAAACATGTCCTTGATAACGAAACATGATAATGAGGCCACTACTGTAATGCAATTCTTTATGCCCACAATATTTTGCTATTTAAATTGTTAATGTATTGTCACATGTGCATTTTTCATCAGAAATTTCTGTAATTATATTGCTGAGATTAATATTGATGGCAGGAAACTGTAAATTTGCATCATCATAAGATTGTCATAAGATTTCAGAAATTTGACTTCTTTTTTTTACTGAAATAAATACTTCTACTTAGCAAGGGTGCATTAAATTGATCAAAAGCCACAGAAAAGACTTTAGACCAGAGATGCTCAAAGTATGGCCCGCGGGCCAAAGTTGGCCCCTTGTAACCTTTGATTTGATCCACCATCCTATCTGAGAATGATAGAGAGGGTTGGGCATTGTCATTTCTAATTTGACGTAACCTTTTTTTGTTTGCTTGTCTGTTTTATTGCTAAGCTACAAAAAAAGCTAATTGAAATTAAACGTAAATGAATCTGTATTTTTAAAACATAAATACTGTCACTCGACTAAGTGCAAGACATCGGCAAGCAAATCAAGGCAAAAACTAGTGTAACTCCATACTGTTATAAATTAGATTTTTTTTTACTTTTTACTGTAATAAGTTCATTATAAAATATAAAAAATATATATACTGTATTAGTTAATATAAAGCAATATTTTTTTTTTGTTACTTTTATAATATTATTAAGGCCTACTAAATAAAGTATTAATAAAGTTTGGTTTTTGGCCCTTCATAAAAAAAAGTTTGGGTACCCCAGCTTTAGACTTTACAACAGATTTCGATGTTAAATAAAAAGTGTTCTCTTGTTATTTGTAAGTGTTTTGGGGTTGTCAGATGTGCATAAAGTACGGTCTTGTTTTTTGTTCTAATGTTTTTTTCTTCTTTGTGTTCTCAAAAGACAATCGTTTTCATTAGAGAGTATATACAGGAATCAGAGAGTGAAATTGAATACCTTTTAAGACCTTTTTTAAAGACCATTTTAAGACCTTATAAACACTAAGTTTTAACTGGAAACACTGGCGAGATTTTAACTTACAGTATATTTACTAAATATTAATGTAAGAAACTAATCTAAAACTAAAACATTATTCATATACTGAGTAAAAATCTATTAAATCTAGCTAATTCAGCAGTTTGGTGCCTATAGAACTGCAGAAATAATGGTGTTGCCTTAGTTACTGCAGTAAACAAAGCAGCATGATGTCAAATCTCGCAGGATTTTATTGATTTCATAAACTACACAGCATCCTGATATTCGCAGATTTAATTCAGGCAAATTTAGCATACAATAATACATTGCATATTCAACAATGATATAAAATTTAATAAAATAAAATAGCATTTAAGCCTTTTTAATACTTTTAACGGGCCTTAAATTTCTCTAAATTGATTTATCAACTTTCAATCCTTTAAGACCCCACGGACACCCTACATTATAGTACTGCACTGATGGACACATTTAATAAATAATCTCTGGGAAATATTTATTATTGTTCTTCGTGCTTTTCCAGAGGTTGTGACTGTGGACTATTTAGTAACCAAGATTGGCATTTATATATGCTAACTTGTATGCTTTGTTTAAAAAAAAATAACTATTTATTAATTTCTAATTATTTTTATGATTCTTTCAATTTTAATGTGATATACATATTTGTTGTTGATTAGCTCATTCATGTGTTATTATTCATTATGATCTGGTTTTGTAGTTCATTTGGACTCAAACTCATGTCAATATATTTAAAACTTGCTTCAAACGTATTGCATTTTTGAGAAAACAATTAATTTCTGCTACGTATTTGAAATAAAATCATACATTTGTCAAACAAAATAATAATAATCTGTTAGTGTGTTTTGACCAAATAAATGCAGCCTTGGTAAGCATAAGAGAAATATTTGGCATAAATACCGGGCTGGCCTTGCCACTGGATTGAGGTGAGCCAGGCATGGCGTTGTTGGCCAAAGCAGCAGCACAGGACACATTCTCTCTGCTTCCTTTCTTCTCAGCCTTCACCTTTACCGTCTGAAGGCTGAGGGTGGCCGGAGGTGGCAAGTCCTCCAGGTCCTTTTCATCTGTATCCAGCAGGAAACGTAGCAGCTGGTGGTCCTGGGGCTCCTTCCCGAGTCCCCGTGCTATCAAGGCTGAGTTGGGACTGGTCGGGGGCTCCTTCTTAATATCCGGCTCCTTGCCCGCATCTGCAGGGCTATTGTCCTGAAGCAGCCGATGCAGAATCTTATGCCGCTCTGTCAGGCTGCTGTGAGAGGCCGGGCATTGGGACGTGGGTGAAGGACGGGGTTGTGAGTCTTGTTCGGGGGTGCTCGCGCCATCTAAAAGCTGGCTGAGCTTGGGGTTGCCGACTTGATTGCTTTTAGGCTCGTCATTGGACGCTTCGGGCGGTTTGGCGGGAGGCTGCCTTGCCGGCGAGCTGCTCGGAGTTGGAGTCTGTCTGGGGGGCAAAGGAGAGGGGAGCGAGAAACCGACACCATCGCCGCCAGACTGTTGCCTGGTTAGTCCACCAGCTGGCGAGTGGATGCTGGGCGTTGAGGGGGAGAATGGATGTCCGGGCACTCGTGGGCTGCTGGCCAGGCCCGGGCTGCCCCTTGGAGGTCGGGGCGACATGAATGAGGTAGGGGTTGCTGTAAAAGGGCTGCCTAGTGGAGAGGGGCTGCTGACCTGCTGTGACGGACCGACACGGCTGGGCGTCAGGTACCCTGGTGGAGTGGGCGTGAGGGGGCCGGGAGTGGCACAGGTGCCGTTGGTGTTGTTGAGATGGATGCTGAGGTCACTGGAGGGCTGCAGGGCAGGTGAGCGGGAAGGGGGAGCAGCAGGAGACGAAAGGCTGGGGGTAGTGTTTTCCTGAGAGCTAGCAGTGTTGTGTTCCCTGCAACGCAGTTTCAAAAGAAGTCATTAATCAGGGTTCATACACATTTTTACTACTAAAATTCCAGGACATTTCCAAAACTTTTGGGTAAATAATCATGACCTAATATTTCATGTAATGTCTACGTACACGTGGTAAATAAAAATATATATATATGTATAACATACAATCTATGTAGTTTGTTTTTCTATCTGTAAAATAGTTTTTAGAAAACTTGCCGTCTGTGTGAAAATATTTTAGAAATGTTGGCTTGTGTTTTTATAAGACTATATGTATATGAATAGTACAGATTTTATTTTAGCACCCACAGTATCTTACCCCTGAAGTTAGAGATTGTTTCTGGACACCACACTCAAAATCTAGCTTGAATTACGATGAATGCGAGTGAAAGAGAGGAAAAACTGAAACTGCAAGTTACATTTTTACCCCACACAGAGATCGTCATGTAAAAGAGAGCAACCGTGCAATTATATTCATTCATTCATTCATTTCCAACCGCTTTTCCGGGGCCGGGTCGCAGGGAAAGCAGTATTAGGAGAGAACCCGACTTCTCTCTCCCCAGACACTTCCTAGAGCTCCTCCGGGGGGAACCGAGGCGATCCCAGGCCAGCCGAAAGACAGCCCCTCCAGCATGTCATTGGTCTTCCCCAAGGCCTCCTCCCGGTGTGAAATGCCTGGAACACCTCCCTAGGTAGGCGTCCAGGAGGCATCCGAAACAGATGCCCGAACCACCTCAGCTTGCTTCTCTCAATGTGGAGGAGCAGCGGCTCTACTCCGAGCTCCTCCCGGGTGACAGAGCTCCTCACCCTATCTATAAGAGTGTGCCCTGCCACCCTGCGAAGGAAACTCATTTCAGTCGCTTTTATCCGAGATCTTGTCCTTTCGATCATGGCTGCCTTGACAACGCGATTGTCTGCCACAGAAACTGGCGTGGAATTATATTTAGAAATATTATCATCTCAAATATATCCAAGTGCACAGATATTTTTAAAACAAATTTCCTTGCCTTTTCCAAAACATTTTGGGTTTAATTGTTTTTCCAAAACTTTTCCAGGTCTGGAAAATGCCTTGTCAAAAGTCCAGTCCAATTATTAGTCCCCCTGAATTATTAACCCCCCTATTTATTTTTTGTCCCCAATTTTTGTTTAACAGAGAGAAGATTTTTACAACACATTTCTAAAAATAATAGTTTTAATAACTCATTTCTAATAACTGATTTATTTTCTCTTTGCCATGATGACAGTAAATAATATTTGACTAGATATTTTTCAAGACGCTTTTATTCAGCCTAAAGTGACATTTAAAGGCTTAACTAGGTTAATTATGTTAACTAGGCAGGTTAGGGTAATTAGGCAAGTTATTGTATAACTTGTTTGTTCTGTAGACTATCGAAAAAAAAATATAGCTTAAAGAGGCTAATCATTTTGACCTTAAAATGGTTTTAAAAAAATTAAAAACTGCTTTTATTCTAGCCAAAGTAAAACGAATAAGACTTTCTCCAGAAGAAAAAATATTAACAGACATACTGTGAATATGTCCTTGCTCTGTTAAACATCATTTGGGAAATATTTAAAAAAGAAAAAAATTTCAAAGGGGGGGCTAATAATTCTGACTGTAACTGTATAATTGTACTGTATATGGAAAGCATCGTCAAGGCACCATGATGCACTGAGATATCAAATTGAACCAAATCGATGACATGATAATTGTAACTCAATTATTGTATTGTAACTTATTGAAGTATATGTGAGACTAGTGTAGGTTTACATCCCTAGTCATTAGCTATGTTTCCATCCAAAGATCTGAATTAAACTTTCGTGCAAAGCTGGAATAATCACATAAAAGATTTACAAATAAAGCAGCATTTCAATCCAATGAGTCAAAGAGAACAAAATAGTCACATCCTGATAAACTGGTGGCAAATATCAAAAAGAAAAACGGAATATGCTGAGGTAGAAGAAGCCATTGAATGCACGACGGCTTTTGGAGGTAGGCAACTGCTCTAGATAGTTTTGAGAGGTATTAATAATAATAAGTTACTTTGATGACAGACTTTGAATAAGGGAATTTAGAATGACCAAAACAACTTTTCAGATATTTTACAATGTGGTCGGACCAATGGTTTATCCACTAATGCTGTCCACCGCACAAACTTTTGTTATCACATGATCTCTTATAGCAAAATCAGATGACATTTTTTTCTTATAGGATAAAAAAAGTTTATCTTACTCAGTTGTGCGCATGAGTTTTCTATGTGCATTTTCACATTTATGTGCAAATTGGCGTTTCGATCAAGCATTTTTTTGATGTGACAATCCAAAATGTGGGGCTTCACGGTGGTGCAGTGGGTAGCATAATCGCCTCACGGCAAGAATGTCGCTGGTTCAAGCCTCGGCTGGGTCATTTGGCATTTATGTGTGGAGTTTGCATGTTCTCCCCGTGTTCACGTGGGTTTCCTCCGGGTGCTCCGGTTTCCCCCACAGTCCAAAGACATGCAGTACAGGTGAATTGGGTAAGCTAAATTGGGTAAGCTAAATTGGCCATAGTGTATGTGTGTGTGAATGAGTGTGCATGGTTTCCCAGTGATGGGTTGCAGCTGGAAGGGCATCCGCTGCGTAAAACATATGCTGGATAAGAAAATGTGCATAAAAATAAGTCTATGGAAACAACTAGTGTTGCGTAGTGGGCTCATACACATATTGGTGTATTTTAGTTTAGCTGTATTTGTTCTTTCTACATAACAATACAAAACAATACATTTAAATTAGAACTTAGTCAGGTTTTAGCAAAAATGCTAATTTCCACCTGTAATGCAATATTAAACAGTGCAATATTCAGATATATGGTGTTCCATTGATGAACAAACATTATTCTAAATTCATTCCAAAGAGTGAGTTGTTTGAGGTGTGTAGACTGATCAGGGTCTGACTTAAGCATTGTGTGCTGGTTAGAAATTACAATACAGAAAAGTTACAGAACAACTTCTCACAGCGGCTGGTGATTGAATTAGCTGTGTGATGATTGACCACATTCACTGGTGACAACAACAATGTGTCCCATGTAGGGATGCACCGATCCCGATACTTGGATCACATATCGGTTCAATACCGCATATTTTTGCAGGATCGGGTATCGGCCAGCTAGTACTGATCCAAATCCGATCTTGTGCCTGCGCTATATTCTGTGTAATTTATAAGCCAACAAAAGCCACAAAGGTAGCCTATTAAAAGGCACTAGAAAGTTGTCATGTAGGCCTACTATATCCTAAATGTTTTGAAGCCATTCTATAGTTTAATGTGAAGCACAGATGAATATTCACGTGGTTAAATTCATGTTTACTTCAGCGCTTCTCGCCGCTGCACCGGTCAATCACTCCATTCATTCACAATGCAAACTGTGTCGTGTTCATGACAACACGAAAAACTTTCTCCAAGACTATTTGTTCCTGTTAATATAAGTAATCGGTGGAGAAATGCAAAAAGTTTTGCATTAAATGGGTTCATTTTGACCTGCAACATGGAGATCATTGCTGTTTCTAAATCATGTTGGGCTGTGTCTTTTAGACCAGCAGATCACATTTACAACACTGGAGTAGAGGGTTATTACCTGCTCTTCACACACAAAGTAAGCCTACCTGAAACTTTAAATGAGAAAAAGCTCAATAATACATTGGACAGATCCTCAAGACACTGATTTCTCCCCTTTGTGCTGCTGTTTTAGAAGTGTCTGTATACCGGAGGGCTGCGCATTGTGTCAGTGATGCAAGCGCTTCATTCAGGCACCGGCTGTGCAAACGTGACATGAGCCGCTCCGTAAGATTATTCTTACAATAAGTTTCTGTTTTCTCATCATTCCGACTGAGTTTATTCATTCGAAGGGAATACTTTAAGTGGTGCGAATAGTTTGTAAAGACTGGCTCATTGTGGTCAAAGTTGTTGATTAAATTAATAAAAGTGAACCTGACGTCCTGGCGCATATAAATTGTCATTAACAGAAAATGATTAAGCCTAATATAGGCTACTCTAAAACTGCAAATATTTCACTGGCATTTTATATTTTAATATTTTATATAACAGACCTGTTTGTCAGTTTGTGCGCTGAAGCATAGGCTTATAAGCAGACCTTGTTTTGAACTTTACCACAAATATTCTTGTTTATTTTGTAGATAACTGACCAACAAAAACCAACAAATTATACCAAACGAAATTCGTTTTCAGTCATTTCAGACAAAAAAATAATTTTTCAGACATGTTTTCAGTTTCTCCATCTCACTCGCGGTGAGTTTAGGCGAGTGAACGTAAGTAAAACTGGCCTCAGACGGTTTAGTTTAGTCTGCTTCAAACCTGCAGGAAAATATCAGGCTTTGCTAAAAAGCTAGTTATTTTACCAACGATTAGGGTAGCCTATTACAGATTTCAAAGAAAAATCTTAATATTAAAAAGGAAAAATAAGCTGGACCACAAAAGATCAATGTCATAACGAATGCTCAAATAATCATGTTTAGTTAGATTGTGTCGTCTGTCATATAGGCCTTCAGGTGTGTTATTTTACTAAAGAAGATATATTATTTGAGTTTATCTCCAGAACTATAGAAACTGTATTATGTTAATTACAAAAAAAAAAAAAAAACAGCACAGTATCGGGATCAGATCTGTATCGGTCGATACTCAGATTTTGGTATCGAGATCGGATCGGTTCCAAAAAAATGGTATCGGTGCATCAGTAGTCCCATGTTTATTATTACACATTAAGTTCTGCTAATGCTCTCAAATTGATGCGTTTATATAATTGTGTTCATACTTTTGTAAAAATAGATGCTGAACAAAGTATGAAAAACAGTTTCTGCTGTTTTTGGCAAATCTTGAATTTAGTCAATTTCATATAGAGATAAAGCAAACATTGAATAAACATCATTTTAAGGAAGCAGAAACTTTTTTTCCAACCCTTGCAAACTATACAGTAAATCAAAGTTAATTAGGCCTAATGCAAATGATACAGTCTGTATTGTGTATGGTGAGAAATGAGTTACCTGTCTATAGTGTGAAAGCCCATGATGAAGGGCTGTACATCTGTGTTTTGGGGGCAGCAGAATTTGCAGCGCGTCTGCGCACTGAGGGATGTCCCGTCACTGAGTGTGAAATGGTACAGAGGACTGATGGCCATGCCGTGGGTCATCACTGACAAAACAAACATAATTTCAGCTTCTTATTCCACAAAATTATAAAGTAAAAATAAAGACAAAGATCTGCATTTTAAATAAATTCTTTCCAATCCAAAAAGGTTTTACAGTTTCCCCAAAATTTAATGAAGAACAACTACATCAGCTTATAAGATTATTATAAAGCTTATAATATCTGAAGGAGGATGTCACCCTGATAATAACTGAGTAACAGCTGTTGAAAATTCACAGGACTATAAAAAAAACTCAAATAAAAATAATTACTGTACATTATTATAATACTGCAGCTTTACTGTATTCCATAAAAAAACAGCGAGCACTTCTTTCAAAACTATTTTTAAAACAATTTTAAAGCAATTTGACTGGACTAAGGCAGAGCACTATTTGGGAATACATGCATAATTAAATACAGCTACATGAATAAAGACTACTCAAATAGTTACAGCTAATAACAAATCATTTTAGATACTGTCACATTATGCAGATGAAACAAAGAAATAATCTGAGACCAACTAAATCCAGAAGAACTTTGGCAACATCTCTAAGATGCTTTAAAAAAACCTACCTGCAAAGCTATAGTACTGTTCAGAGTTTGAGGCACTTGTGTAAAAACACTGTTGTGAAATGAAGATGCTTTCAAAAATAATGCATAAATACATATTTATCGATTGACTTATATTAACTAAATCAAATCAACATTTGGTATGACCACACTTGGTACTCCTGCCCATAGTTTTTGAAATCTTTTGAAGCATCTTAGAGACGTTGCTATAGATTTTCTGGATTTAGTTTGTCTCAGTTTGTTCTGTTTCTTCATGTCATTACAGACAGACTGGATGATGATCAGATCAGATCTGTGAGGAGCACTGGCTGTTGTCAGACGGGGCGTGGGGGGTGGTGTGGGGGGGATACTGGTGGCCCAAGACTTTTGGACAGTACTGTATATACACATGTGAAAAGTGCTAATTATAGGTGAAAGTGCTTACCCTCATGAAGCAGCTTCTTGGCATGGGAGGGCTCATTGCCCTGAGGCTGGAAGAAAGCGTAGATGCACTTCCTGACCAGATCCTCCCAACCTGGTCGGCCTGTGGCCCTCAGAGCACTCGTCTCAATAGAGATGATTTTCCCTGCACGCGTGCACACAGTTACACACAAACAGATACGCAGAGTGATCAATAGATATATCCAAAAGAACTTTGCTTCAATAGCATGAGCTGTTACATCTTGATAATGTGGCCAGATCAACAAGTCAAGCATCCTAAACTCGTGGGTGTATGCGTGTGTCGTGAAACCGTACCTGTAGGGTCCTGCTTGGTGATGAAGGACTCAGTACTAACAGGGATTTGAGGTGGACGGGGTATTCGGCATGCTATACAGATCAAACAGCTCTGTAGGTCTGTGGACAACAGACACACAATAGATTAAACAAGACTATATAGCTATTCAACTGTTTTTTTGCAATGACCCATGAATTATGAGAGAACGTTTCGTTAAACTAAAAAAATTAGTACAGTTAGTGCATCGAATATTAAAAGGCAACTTATTAGAATTAACAAATAATGTTCAGCAGATCAAGATGAGTCTTTCCACAGCAATATTATGAATGTGTTCGATACTACTGTATTGTAGGGGACATATATATAATATATATAATATAAAAAAATTAAAATAAAACACAAAGTTTCAGTTTTCACTAAGTACATGGATAATTTGTAGTGAATCCTTATTATCTAAAGTGATTCGTTTCAGATATTTTTAATGGAATTTTTCACAAAAATAGAGTACTTACAAAAATGTACAAAATTGAATTTGTTACTGTTATAAGCAATTTCTTATATATATATATATATATATATATATATATATATATATATATATATATATATATATGTGTGTGTGTGTGTGTGTGCGTGTGCGCGTGTGTGCGTGTGCGCGTGTTTTAAGGTTTTTCAATTTATTATTAAAAATAAAACACCAAATAAACACAGTAATAAATACATATTTTTTACATTTTTATGTTGTGCATAAAACAGCTGCATTCAATCTAAACTTTCTGTGATACTTGCCGATTTAATCAATATAGTTTTAAAGCTATACTACCTGTCTTGTCGCCTATCCAAGATTTAAAAACAACAAATAATAACTTGACTTCTAGTTGATCATTTGGTATCAAACGTGGCTTATATGAAAGGCAAAGACCTCTAGATTACGCTTATTATACCAAAATAAATATGATCATGCCTTGATTTTTAATTATTTAATTAGGACAGTAAGGTCTGACTTTGCTTAGACAAAAGTCTCGTCACTTAACAGACATAATGTACAGTATAGAATATAAAGTCATGAGGCAGTGGAAAAAGAATTAATATCGTGTATAACTCCTATGAGCTTGGAAGACTGCATCCATACATCCCTGCAATGACTCAAATAACTTATTAATAAAGTCATCTGGAATGGCAAAGAAACATTCTTGCAGGACTCCTAGAGTTCATCAAGTAGAGTTCATTTTGGATTCATCTTCAATGCCTCTTCTTTTATCTTACCCCAGACACGCTCAAAAATGTTCAAGTCTGGTGACTGGGCTGGCCAATCCTGAAGCAGGCTGAACTATGAAAAGGAGAAACTATGCTGCTGAAGAATTTGCCCTCTCCTGTTTGTAATGTAATGGGCGGCACCAATGTCTTGATACCTCAGGCTGTTGATGTTGCCATCCACTCTGCAAATCTCTCGCATGCCCCCATACTGAATGTAACCCCAAACCATGTTTTTTTTTTCTTCACCAAACTTGACTGATTTCTGTGAAAATCTTGGGTCCATGCAGGTTCCAAAAGGTCGTCTGCAGTATTTGTGATGACTGGGATGCAGTTCAACAGATGATTCATCAGTAATATCTACCTTCTGCCACTTTTTCAAATGATCAACTAGACGTAAAGTTCTTATTTGTTGTACAACTTATGTCAAGTAGTGTACATCTTCAAGTATACTTTAAGATAAATATTGAAGCATTTTTTTATACAGTTTTTAAATATATATTTTGTATTTATTAGGTTAAAAGGTTGCAAAGTAAAATTAGTTAATTAAAACTAGAAACTAAACAAATAAAATAGTATGCTAGAGCAGTGTTCCTGGAGAACCACCAGCACTGCATGTTTTGGAAGTCTCCTTTGTCTGTCACACCCATTACAGGTCTTTCAGTCTCTGCTAATGAGCTGATGATCTGAATCAGTTGTTCGGTCAAGGTGACCTGGAAAATGTGCAGAGCTGGTGGTCCTCCAGGAACGTGGTTGAGAAACGCTGTACTAGAAGCCTTTATCAAATTATGAGCCACCCATAATTTATAACGCAGCAATCACACTTAGAAAAAGCAGATATGCAAAAAATATCTATATGCTAAAGACACTATTTTTTAATCAGTGGTTTCAAACCCTAAAATGAAAACAGATCTCAATGTAGTGTCAATGACAGCTTCATCAGACTCCAAGCTAAATGTTTATACATGTCTGATTTTCTAAGTGTGTGTGTGTGTGTGGTCTCACCCTCGCCCTCTTCCTGCAGCGCTTTGGGCTGAGAGACTGTGAAGCACTGCATGAGCTCATACTGTTGTCGGGCCTCCTGGTTCTCTGAGTCCACCTCGTCTGGAGGCCTTTTCAGCAACCTGCAGTTAAACGTGTGGCTGTTCCTCCGGCCTTGCTCCTGAGACCATGGCACACCGTTTACTAAAACACACACGCAAACACACACACAGATGTGCAAGGTAAGTGTTAGATAAAGACCACCAGTGGAGTGTCACTGAGTTCTGAAGTGAAAAAATGTTGACCTCTAACCTTTGTGCTAGTATATACAGTGAATGATTAGTGAAGAGCTCAACCTGCCTTTTGTTCCTTTTTCCCACAAACTGTGCTTTTTATTTACATTTTTAAATAAGCACAAAGCAAATAGTTAAAAATAATGTCACTTACAATTTCATTTACTTAAAATTCAATCTGCTACTTGCTGTTTTTCGCAATTTCTTATATATAGTTTTATTTTATATATGCTTTAAGGTTTTCCTTATTATTATTATTAGCAATAAAACAGCAAATAAACGCTATTAAAATTATGAAAAATATATATTCTGTGCATAAAACATTTATTTTTATTCAGCTGCATTCAAACTGAACTTTGTGTTCTACTTTCCAATTCCATCAATATAGTTCTGACTGTATTTTAAAGAGCCCCAATTATACATTAAAAAAGGTCATATTTTGGTTTTGGGGGTCTCCAACAACAGGCTGACATGCATGCAAGGTCAAAAAACACTTTCATTGTCTTATACAGTAATTTGCATTTATCTTTACCTAATTATCCCAGCGAGTCGCATATGATTATTATTAAAACTATTGACCTTATTTATCATGTACAGTATGAATGACCGGGTGCAGTCTTTTTGGCTCGACACTGCCGGTCTCATTCACTTCTATTGCTTTTTAGACGTTAAAAACAGCTCGTTCTCATGCTTCATGTTGCAAACTGATCTTTTCTTATTATATGAATTGCCTTTTTATGCATAGTCATGAACACACTTGTTTGTAGAGCAAGTGTTTGATCATTTTATTATTCCTAGTCATTTATCCCATAGGCAACTGAATCAGAAGTTCTAAAACAATCTCAAAAATGAGCACTCCAGAATAAGGTCAATAAAATAAACAAATAAAATAGAATACTTATAAATACATTGTGTCCATTTATTTAGCAATTTTATGACTGAAACATACATTCTCAAACATTTAAGTGTGGTTTTATACGCCATTCTTTAACACATTCTGTAACAAGTGTGATGGGATATATGAACAGGCAACATGTTTTTGTGCTAACCAGTAGTTAAATTCATAATCATCAAAACTGTCCATTAATCCTTTAACATCTCCCAATCGGTTATGATGGTGAAGTCTCATCGTGTCAGGTTAGATGTAGAGTGTTGTTAGATCTTTACTTAATATTGTTATCTTCATTCAGAGAGACTTACCAAGGCTCTTGGGCAGCAGAATGCGCACAAACTCGTTGTGATCTCCCACATGAAGGATGCTGTAGACGCTGGAGGTCATCAACTCTTCCTGGGTATAACCCAGATAACCGGTGACGTTCTCAGAGACAAACACAATGCGGCCCTCACGGTTCACAACGAAAAAGAAGCCATCCAGGGCCTTATGAGTGAATGAGCAGAGAAGAGAGATGGAAGACAAAAATTAGATCCAAGAAAGTGCCAAAGGATCACATTCACACTCAGAACTGTAGAAACTGGGTCAAGTTTAGATGAGGACACTAATACAGGTTTACATAGTAATATATCGCAACACTCTGAACCATAAAATCGCAATTACTACATATATTATTCAACAAACAAAGATACCAAAATGTCAAACAAACCTCTAAGAGAAGAGGCCCAAGAGCTTCCTTTTCCACCATGCCGTGACTGCTGGACGATATGTCACTCTGCTGCACCTCATCATTTGGAGACATCAGAGCTGCGTTCTCTGTAGACACAAACATTTACTTTTGTGAAAAGGTGATGCAAAAGGCTAAAGCCCAATCCCAATTCTACCCTTTACAGCTCATTTACACTAGTTGCGACTTTGTAGCTGCCTGTCGCTCTGGGTGGCAACTTGCTGCAAATGCAGGTCTGTGTAGATCTACAGCACAGAGAATAGAATCGGCCTCTGAGCGAGCTGAGAGAGGATCACATGAGCTCTACTGGTGCTCCTATTGGGTGTCGCTCAAAAAAACTCGCTCTTAATTTGCATAAAGTTGAAGGATTCTCAACTTCGTTGCGTCGCTCGATACCACCTGGTTGCCCGCGGTCGCTGTCGCTTGCGTACAAGAAAGTCGCTCAGCCATTTCCCTTACCCCAACCTCTTGTTTTGCGAGGTCACATGAAGGGGTAGGGGTGTTACAATTCTCTTTGGCTTAAAACGTAGGGCTAAAGGGAAGGGCTAGATAGCACTTGAAACTGAGATTTTTCAGGACCACACCAGAAACCAAGGGGTATGAAAATTTCACAGAATACACCAGCTACAACAGCAACATGGCTGCACACGCGAGTAAGGAGATGCACAAATTTTTTTGACATTATTAAGATTTTTTTTAATCACAAACAAGCACATGTTTTCATACATTCATAACGACATTCATGTTTTACGGTCATGCTTTAAAAAACAATAAAAAAAAAGCTAAATTGGCTGGGAATGACCTTTTTACAGTGTCTGGTATAACGTTAATGTTGTTTTCTTGTGTTTACATAGATGAATATGGCTATGATGTAAATGCACAGTACAGTTACGATCTTTTTGCTGCATTATATTGTTATGATAACATAATATCAATGTCCTTGGTGATTTCCTGAAGATGAATACCAAAAAAATAACACAACTGGAATAACTACAGCAGTCGCCATCATAAGCAAGTGTTCGCGGCAACATATGATGACATGTGCGGGTGTTGTAGTGGTGTCCCACTTTTTAAAGGCCTGCCCCTTTACACTCTGTTTCAAGGTCCATGGGGAAGGGGTATGGTTAAAAAAATAGAATTGGAATTGGGCCTAAATCTGAGTGTGTAAACATGCACTACCATTCAAAAGAATAGGATAATGAATACTGTGAATAAAAAGAAAACATTAAGTGAGACCCAAATCACCATACTGAAATCATTTTTAAAGGATTTTTCTGGGTTCACACCAGACATGAAGCATAGCATCACTTGCTCTAGTTTACTCGTTTGGTCCCACTTTATTTTGATGGTCCGTTCGATGAATTAAAGTTACATTGAATCTACATGTCATCTAATTTTCATTAGATTATAAATAGACTGTTAGGTTGGGGTTAGGGTTGGGCTTAGGGTTAGTGTTAGTTGACATGTACTTGCAAAGTTTCTTATAGTCAGTTAAACATCTGTTGAAGGAGCAGTATCAACTGATCTACTAACACTCAAATGGACCATCAAAATAAAGTGTTACCACTCGTTTTTCACTCATTTCTCATGCAAAGTTTCTGCTCACGTTACGTTTTTTGAACTTTTTCTTTGATAAAAGCCTCTGCTAAATGGGTAAATGTGTGTAAAGAGTGAAATTGTGCAGAATAGCATCTTTAGCATTGCTTAGTCTGAAATTGCATACTTGTGTAGGTACTACATTTGAATTTACTTGACAACCATTAGAAAAGTATGTTACAGTATATCAGGGCTCAACAATAAGGACTGCCCGATGGCTCGGGGCCAGCGTGTGAGACGCTTGGGACAGAAGACAGGATTGTTATTAAAGTTTAATTTGCCTAATCGTTAATTTGTTAAACAGTTTGTGTTAAGCCTTCAATTGCTACCTTCTCTCTAATGTCATAAACACCATATTGCTTTTCGGTTTCTCTTATCTGATTGGATGTTGTGAGCATGTTATTTGTTCCGTAACAACCAGTACAGTAAAAAGATGGCAACATGTCGATAACATCAAATTATGATGCTAAAAGAAAACGCCTGTTTCTAACGTCTTGGACAAGGGTACAACACAACTAAAAAATGAAGTCATGTTTTGTACAGTTTGCCGTCAGTTTGGCAGGTCATCCACAATAAAAAAAATTTTTTGCAATAAAATACCTGCACATTTTCCATACTGTTACTTTTGTTTGCAAAACTATTTTAATTTTGCTCATTTTTTTTATTTTATTTTTTTTTAAATATTTAAATTCTAGATTTACAAACATTTTGACACATTATTTAAAATATGTGGCTACGAAATAGCTATTAATTTTTCTTTTTTGTGGTGGGCCAGTGAAAATATTGGCAGGGCAAGTAAAAATCGGAACCACTGGTCCGATCAGGCCAGTAGAAGAAATCCTTAGCGTTGAAGCCTGATGTTATCTATAGTATGAATGTAAGTAGTATGAATGGAATTCAGACACACTACATCCGTCATTTGTAATTATTCTATGACCTAACTGCGTCAGCTGCATCTTCACTCCCATTCATAAATTCCTCAGGATGCACACTTCAGAATCTTGCTGAAAGTAGTAGGCCATCCGGGTACTTCTCACCTACAGTTTTTCAAATACTATGAATCCAGACATACTACTCGGCTCACATACTATTTTTCACCTAATATATAGTAGAAAAATATGCAATTTCGGATGAAACACAGGCTTTTTTTCATAAATCTCACAGCCCACTAACCTGTTGAATGTAATTCACACCCTCCAAACAAATATTACGCATCCCTATCCGCCACAGCTTTCTCAAATGCTCAAGAAGCCTTTATTCACACACAAAGAAACACGTACATCATTTCACTATTGTCCCCTTTCCTCTTCTGGACTGGGTGGATGAAAGCTATGCAGCGGAAGCCTCTCTAAGACTAATGTGAGCAAAGTGGTACTTTTGGACAGGAGCCAGTCGCAGTAAGTGCAGCGAGCACTCTTGAGAAAAGCTTGAGACCGAAGAGTCACAATTCGGTCATTCCCATCCCGGTTAGACTCAAAGAACTGATATAAAGTGTCAATGATTATTCTGCAGCCAAGCTACTTAACCTTGTTTTTCCTCTTGAGATCAAAGCTTCTGAAGGACCACATGAGAACATGGATCAGTTCAGCAGCTGGAAAGAAGAGAGGACGAGACTGTTTGTTTTGGGCTGCATTCTACGTGAAGACTTCTTGAAGGAAAAGCTAAATTTAGATCAGAGCTTCAGCGCCGTATTTACACACATAATAGCAATGTAGCTCTAGCCGAGGAGCTTCTGCAGAGACGCTCAACTCACTGGATACATCAGTCTGGATTATTTCGTTCTCAATTCTGGAACACAAGAGTTTAAGGGTGCTTTCATACCTATAGATCGATTGTTTTGTTTCGAAGCAGGAATTAAAATTGTTACAATGTTGTGTTTAGTTCTTGGGGTGGTTCGCTTTAACAGTGGAAAGTATCTAACCAGACCAAAATAGTTATCTCTCCTTACATTGGTAAGGAGTTCCACGGTATATTTTCCGTGATTCTGCTCAGCAGGCATACGTAGCTATTTTAATTTATGACAAATAAGACATTACAACAAAAAGGTATGCAAATTTACCGGTAGGAATTACATCCCGCCCTGCTCAAACTCTTTTCATATAGCCATATATTTGGCTATTACATAACAATAATACACTGTGATATAGCATGGTTGGTTGGTTCGTTGGACCGTACTGCTTTTGTCACTATAACCAAACCGCTCCAGAGTTTGTTACAAACCGAGCCGAGACCACCTCATGGAGGCAATCTGGAGAGATTGTTTTGGTGTGGATCGGAGCACGATTGCGATGTTTACATATGCCCAAATGAACCAAGCTAAGGGGGCAAATGCGCCAGGTTCCAAAGCAAACGTCTAGGTGTAAAAGCACCATAAAATGAGGTCAGATAAGACCTGTTCTTCTTGTTCAGAGAGATGATGCTGGTGGTCATCCGCACTGAAAATCATCATAAACATTTTGTTTTATTGCAAACCAAAAAGCATAGAAGGGCTGATAAAAATTAGGCCTGTAGGCTTATGTTTACATTTCGGGGGTCTGCTATGTGGTCATACCTTATGGTAAAGCCCTGATAGACCAGTTTGAATGTCTCGGATTTGGTTACATGGTTTAAGAAGGGATAAAAGGACATTCTGAGAATCTAGCTCTTGCTTTCTGGCTCTTTCCGTCTCTATCAGGTAACTTGTTACATTTAAGCTGGGTACTGCTTTATTATTTTATTAGTAAGTAATTCAAGTGTTCTGTAAATTACTTTAATTTTTTTGTTAATATTGGTAATAATGGTTCATATTGCAATACAATATAGTCAACACAATAGCAATTCTGTCCCACATACTTTGCTATTCTAACTGCCCTTATTTCTATAGCTGGTATAAGATTGCAGAAGGTGGTTGAAATAGAAATGTACATTTCTAACACCATGCTGCTACTTACATTTCTTTCGAGCAATGCCACTGCAGTACTCACCCTCTAACAACACATTGCAACTACATGTTACTGTCACACATTACTGCACTGATAATAGGCCAAAGACAATGGGAGTTACTTTCAAATGTCCATGCAAGTGGTTTGTTGGAATCAGGGTTCAACTGGATTTTTTGATGGCCAACACCCATATCTTAGGGTGCTTACACACTTGGTTTTAAAATTCAATGGATTCCTTGTTCCTTCTCTTTTGCATGAAACGTACCTCAGACCACCCTATAATTGGGTCTGGGTGCTGAAGTTATTCGAACTATCCATTATATAGAAGTCATGGCACCCAACAATAACACTATAAAGTCCATGCCAATGATTTTTTTAAATGATAAATATTAATTAGTGTAACTTTATTGTATTGATGAAAAAAATAAATAAACTGATGCCCATCAACCAAAAACCCAATACATTTTGGTATTTGAAGCATGGGAAGCTTCACTGGTTATGGTGGAAACAATTTGGTTTAAATAATTTTTATCTTGAAAGCTTGCCACTGACATTGGAGGTCATAAATGCTCCATAAAGTTGATGTGAATAAATCAGAAATAAGAATAGGAATCTGTGAAAAATATTACAAAAAAAGGAACTAAGCTCCCCATCTTCACAATTACCCCAAAACAAATTGATACAAATGGGAGCTCCACTTGACCTCACAATCAGCCTCCTTACCAATCAATCACCAGTCTGACACCACTCCCACTTTAAACACAGCCAGTTGCCATGACAGCGGCGTTACCGTGGCATTGGTGCAGCAGTCGATACCTGATCTCATAACACTAGGGTACCGATGTGGTGATGTAAGTGCTTTATGTGTCCACATACGCAGACAGCTGGCCTATAGATACAGAACTGCCAGAATCCTCCTACTATTTTTCAGAGGGAAAACTCACAAAGTAACTCCTCTCCATCTCTATTTGTCAGAAAAAGAGAAAAGACGTCACATTTAATTTATTACTGGTGCTTGCCAATGCATGAATCATCAGTTCATCATTACTATTGCTCAGACTTATGGCTAGGGATTTGAAGAACTGTAAGAATTAAACTTTTGTGACTCATCCCTCACTGTTTGTAATACGGACTTACTAAATAATACTCAAAGAGAGGTGTGCTATGGATTTCTTTTAAAGTGCTTTGAAATTTGTATTTTTGATTTGACGTTTGACAATCTCAACAGAAATATAAAGAGAGGGTGAAACACATAGTAGCTCCTCCCCCTTAATAAACAGCCAATAGTGTTTTGATTAATCACAGCTCTCCCAGTGACAGTGGTTGAGCTCAAACGTATCAGATGAAAAGCAAATAAGTGTCAGATACTAGAGAGCATTTGATTGCTCAAGATTTGATGATAGACTTATTGTAAGTATAAGAAATATTAGTAAGTGATCCATTTAGGCCGAAGTGACAAACTACAAGCTTTGGATGTTTACATCAGTTTTATACTTTCTAAAGGTGAATTCTGTCTTGGAGCAACATTAGCTTATAGATATCCTTAAAACTAACAATACTCATACTAATGTCTAAAAAACTTTATTTTAATCTCACGGGACCTTTAAGCAATCAGACCATTTACGTGGTGGTCAATAAAACTATTGAAAAATAAAACAATTGAAAAATACATCCCAACAACAACAACAACAACATTCACTGCTAAAGTCAATTAAGTCAAGTCACTTTCAAACCAAGTAGTTTTCATTTGGGACAAATCCAATTGGCCAGTTGGAAAGGGGAAATTGATCAACGCATGGCATGATTTCCCATTAAAATGACTGGATTGTACCCACAAAAATGTGTTTAATACAATAAAAACAATACCAATTACTAATGTGGATTTTGGGACGTGCATTTTAGTCATGCATTAAACAAATGTAGATATTTATAGCACAAGTTTAATAAGTTTCAATATGAGAAAACACTCATTAGCTAGGTTTCTATCACCCAGTTATAATGCACATTGTGAAGTATCGCGTTAGAAATGAGCGATCGAAATGCCAATTACAAATAAAATTTCATTAACTCACAAAAAAGTTGTAACAATCGATTGAGCTGTTTTTTTGACTACATAAAAGGGCTAATGAGAATAATGGAGAATGGAAACGCATTTGCCCAAATACATTCTGACGTAGCAAAAACTACACCCATGTCAGGGCTTGACATTTAAGGCTCGTACACACCGGGACGCTGTGCGTTTGCGTTTATCGTCAGCGTTTATCAAGACGTTTTTTCAGAATTTAAACCCAATAGATTTTCACTGGCATCGAGCAGAAGAGTATGCAAAATCACTCCTTGACGTTAGATGGCGCTACACAACTTTAAGCTTCTGACACCCGCTTGTAACACAGAAGAAGACAGAAAGTTTGACACGCTTGTTGTTAAAGTTACTGGTGGTTCGAACATGAATGGATGGTTCAAGCAGCAGCTCCAGCTCTAGCTATGAAGAAATGATTATTGCTCACCAGTGCAATAAGCAGCTCCACGTTCCTATCGCCTCTGGGCATCTTCTTCAATGTGCGCTCGCATTAACAGTTTTGCGTTTGAGCGCCTCCAACTGCTGTTTACTGTAACTTCAGCAGCTCCGTGCACGTGAACAAAAGTGCCAATCTGATTGGTGGAGAAGGTTTTGTCGCCAGGTTTTGAAGTTCTGCATCATCAATATATATTTAAAGAGAGCACATACATTTTAACCAAAAATGATTAACTAAGATCATCCAAAGCCGGAATATCCTCTTCCTGAATTGAAAGACTTTCCTTGCAATAAATACATCCTGTCACTTTAAATAAGAGTGGTTAAGTGAACAAATCACTGTCATTACACACAGTTCCCAAAAATGAGCTGAATAATACTTTAAGTAATTTCACACTGGAATTCAACAACGCACAGTGAGCAAACAAGGCTAATGGTTGCCGGTTTTGGTTACCTTTGCCATGCAAATTGTGCTCTGACTTCATTTCTCAGGTTTCAAATTGAATCGGATTTAGATGTTTTTTTTTTCCAAAGTGCATTTGCCGAGGGACTGGAATGTTAATGAAGTGTGCTGTGCCGTATGAGAGCATGGCTGAAATGTGAAAAATTTCTTTGATGTGCCCTTCATCCAACTAAAAGTGACATTTGGTCCTAGTGTCCTCATTCATATCATCCGGTAAACATTGACAGTGTCCATCCTTTCTCACACCCACATGCACAGAGGTTCAATCAGAAGAAGACTCAAAACAAACCAATATTTCTTTGACAGATCAGAAGAATTTACTGATGCTGCTCTGAATGATATGCATTTGAGTTGAAGGTATAGATCCTTTGGTGAGCGACATGATTAATTAATAGTGGGCAGCTTAATTAAAATATTTGGTATTTTATATTAAGCTGACAAAATAACTCAGGGTTAGGGCTGGATGATATAACAGAAATATCATATAACTCAGGGTTAGGGCTGGATGATATAACAGAAATATCATATCATGGTATAAGTCATCTCATAACCTGATAACAACATATTAGGACTGGGCCATTAAACGATATATCGCAATACAATTTATGTTGATAACGATGATAAGCTCTGGACATTTTACACTATACTGATCTAAAAGCCAATCACACATCAGAAACATGCAAAAACAGGAATCCATAATTGTGTTGATATTAGAGATTCACCAAATTTTTGGCTGCTGAAAATTATCAGCCAAAAATAGATCATGCTGCATTACCCAGTATTGTTTAGTGCACTCATTTTACTTTCCCGCCAACAGTATCTGCCTTCAGTCATGGTTGGGATACTCTTTTAAAAGTGGAAACCTTAAAAACTTTTATAGAAATAAATATCGTTATCGTTCAATATAGGAAAGAATTATCGAGATTGCATTTTTGCTATATAGCCCAATTCTACAACATATATCATAATATAATACTATTTCTGTAAATTCAATCAATTAATTTGTATATATTGACCACATGTAAGCAACCACTTCTTTTTTTACATTTTAAAGTATGTACAGTACTTACAAATGTACATATGTGATCATATTTCTCACTTTATTTAAAACAGGGGTGTCCAAACTCGGTCCTGGAGGGTCGGTGTCCTGGAGAGTTTATCTCCAACTTGCCTTAACACACCTGTCAGTAAGTTCCTAATATATCAAGTAATAGCTTGATTAGCTGGTTCAGGTGTGTTTGATTAGGGTTGGAGCTAAACTATCCAGGACACCGGCCCTCCAGGACCGAGTTTGGACACCCCTGATTTAGAACATCAGGGCACATGTTTGATTAAATACGTAGAAATATAATATAAATATTTATAAAAATATAAAACACTTTTCAAAAACTAATGACTACAGGTACAACGTAAACCTTGAAAATGAAAAATATCGCTAAATGAAAAGCAGAATGTAAACATTGCACATTCAAGACTGCAACTTTCCCACATTGCTAATATTCATGTTTCTGTCCGTATCCCAGTATTGATAGTTCTCACATGTCGTCACACCATTAGGTGAACGCCCCCCTGGTGGGCAAAACATTACAGACCAAGTCATGGACTGAATAATTAATTCTCTTTCTTTTAGCCAAAAAGATGGATAATTGTTGTGCAATAAAGTTTACTGTTACTAACCGATGAGAAGACACACCTGCTTCTACAGAATTCCTTCAGAGAAAGAACAGCCAAAAAGGAGAAATTGTATTGTATTGTAATTGTAATGCAATGTATTTGTGCCAAATTGTAGCATTTTTCACCCATAACAAACCATGGTACCTAATGTTGTAACTGCATTTGTATGCTTTTTATACAGTGTCTATTCTAATTTGCAGGTCAACTGCAAAGTATAAATTGAAATGCAAAGTCAAAGTATAAATAGCAAAAGTGAATGAATAGATTTTTCCTAACAGCAAATATTAATCTTAATATTTAATAAATAATAAGTAAAAGAAACAGACACCAAATATAAAAGCATACTTACGTGCTATATAGCAGTCACTAATGATTAAATCGCTGAGGAACATCAAAAAGATAGCGTTCGATGTAATAATTGGAGCTCTGACAGAGACATGACGATTTTAAATTACTGAAAAATGGTTGAGGGTGCACTATATGAATCGCAAGTGCCCACAATTTATAGTTTGTGATCAAATCTCGGTTCTATTCTGTTGATATGTGATCCAAATATTCGTAGCTTCCTGGTGAAGATTCTGGTGTAGCTGCCATTATAGCCCATTATTTTTTTTGCCCGCCAGGTCTCCGCAGAGGTCACATGACTGGAAACTATCAATTGCATATAAAAATGCCCTTATAAAAGTATGAAAAAAATATTACCGTAAAACAATGTATTTTGTGACAGCATAAAATAAACAATAGAGCATAATATGAAACGAATGACTTCTTATTTTGTCTATAGGAAACATACACTCACCGGCCACTTTATTGCGTACAACTTACTAGTACCAGGTTGGACCCTTTTTTGCCTTCAGAACTGCCTTAATCCTTCGTGGCATGGATTCAACAAGGCACTGGAAATATTCCACAGAGATTTTGGTCCATATTGTCATGAAAGCATTATGCAGTTGCTGCAGATTTGTCGGCTGCAGGTCTATGATGTGAATCTCCCATTCCACCAAATCCCAAAGGTGCTCTATTTGATTAAGATCTGGTGACTGTGGAGGCCATTTCAGTACAATGAAGTCATTGTCATGTTCAAGAAACCAGTCTGAGATGATTCGCACTTTATGACATGGTGCATTATCCTGCTGAAAGCAGCCATCAGAAGATGGGTACACTGTGGTCATAAAGGGATGAACATGGTCAGCAACAACACTCAGGTAGGCTGTGGCGTTGACATGATGCTTGATTGGTACTAATGGGCCCAAAGTGTGGCAAGAAAATATCCCCCACACCATTAAACCACCACCAGCCTGAACCATTGATACAAGGTAGGATTGTATCCTCAATTATAGCCTCAGTTTCCTGTCCTTAGCTGACAGGAGTGGCACACGGTGTGGTCTTCTGCTGCTGTAGCCATCCGCCTCAAGGATCAACGTGTTGTGAGGTCAGAGATGCTCTTCTGCATACCTCGGTTGTAACGAGTGGTTATTTGAGTTACTGTTGCCGTCCTATGAGCTTAAATCAGTCTGGCCATTCTCCTCTGCCATAAACAAGGCATTTGCGCCTACAGAACTGCCGCTCACTGGATATTTTCTTTTATTCGGACCATTCTCTGTAAACCCTACAGATGGTTGTGCATGAAAATCCCAGTAGATCAGCAGTTTCTGAAATACTGAAATACTGTAATGAAGGGCTAATGAAGCCCTACTAAGGGTATAGTTATTTTTGCTGGAAATTCAATGGAAAAATTCCATCATTTACCATCACACAGGATCACATGTCAATACCACCCAGTCCTTAAAAGTGTCATAAAAGACATCTGGGTTACATTCCAGGTAAACAGGTTTTTTGAGGGCCGACGATGGGGATACATGAGAAATGTTATGATTAAAAGTTGAAAATGTGTTCTGACAACACTAACAACAACTTAAGCCAGTGATATTAGTGGAGGGGCGGCAAGTTCCTGTTTCTCTTCCTCGCAGGGAGAGAGGGGAAGCTGAGGTCTACGAGAGGCCCTCTGTTGCACAAGGTCAGGGGGCAGGACAGCATCGCCATTGGCTGATCTCTCGCACGCCCCTGCAGACCCCCCCCTTCCCTCAGGCTGAGAGCACTGAATGAAAACAGAGAGGGCCAGAGCTCTGGGTGACAAACCCAAGAACGAGAGCAAGCCAATAAGTGTGATGACCCTTTGAAAAACGACAAAAAACTCAAGAGCTAAAGTGACTCGTGATGGCTTTTAAACATTATTGTACACACATAAGGCCAAGCATCGGTTCAAAGAGTAATTCATATTGAACACCAGGAGTTACGATTGGGTAGTAAATGAAATCAGGGCCTAATTTTCATTCACTCAATGTTTTAAATGTAAATTATTTTAACAAAGGTAAAGTCAGAATTATTAGTCCCCCAGTAGTTTTTTTTCCTCAATTTTTTTATTTAACATATTAACACATTTCTAAACATAATAGTTTCAATTGATTTAGTTGATTTCTTTTATCTTTGCAATAATGGCAGTACATAGTATTTTACTAGATGATTTTCTAGATACTAGTTTTCAGTTTAAAGTGCAATTTAAAGGCTTAACTAGGTTAATTAGGTTAATTAGTTGGGGTAATTAGGCAAATCAATAATGGTTCGCTTAAGGGAGTACTTTACAAGTATTTCTCACTACAAATCTTAACTTAATCTTAAGAACTTAATTTACTTAATTCTGTACTTCATTCACTTACACTTAATATTTACATTAAAATTTCATAGTAATGATTAGGGCTGCACGATATTGGAAAAATCTGACATTGCGATATTTTGTTTTTCTGCAATTATATATTGCAATGTGACTACAGTAGAGCAAAGAAAAGAAGAACCAGTGCTTTATGGTTCCCGTAGAGTTAAACAGTATTCAGGAACAAAAACGAAACAATAAGACGTCAAATAAAATTGTATAGTCTTCTTTGCATAAATAATTCAGTAAAATTATTCTTCATAAAAGTTAAAATGCTCTACATTTTTGTGCCCAAATGCAAAAACAGATGCAAATGATAAAGTTTCACAATGTTATGATTATACTTTGCAATCACTCAACAAATCTAAATTGTTGTGCAGATCACCTTTAATCCCTCAACTTTGCATATTTTGCGATGTGACTACTGCTGACACACACATTGTGTTATTGATGCTGAAACGATATATTGTGCAGCCCTAGTAATGATGATGTTTTATATGTGTCATTTTCAAAAATGTTGAAAGTTTAAGGGGCGATCACACCGAACGCACATTTTGCGTTGAGAGGCGCCTTTTTTGAATGATTTACTAATGGCCATAAGCGTTTTGCGCACTGCTTATGCGCCCTGCGCACCTCGCGTTTTAATCACCTGCTGCGCCTCATGTTTTTGCCTTTGCGCATTTGTAAAAAAGCCAACTGTGAGCGGAAAAAGTGCGTTACGTCAGTCATGTCTTTTTCATTCTCCAATCAAATGAAAGCAGATGCGGGGTTTCCATTGAGGTGACAGCAGTGTTTGTGTTGTCAAGGCAACTACAGAGACTTTTGAAGATGGAGAGACTTGTGGTTGCTGTTTTGAGTTATCCAGAGCTGTATGACTTTACAAATCTTGAATTTAACAATATTATTAAATATAAAAATTATACCAATATCAACAGCAACACTCGCATACAATACCCAGCTGATTCAGTCATTGCCTAGCGACACAAAAAGCGCACCACGCTTTTTTTTTTCTTGTCAGCAAAAAAGGCAGTGCGGTGAGCCTTGCGTTTTTAGAACGGAAAAAGCATGTGATCAGCCCCTAGAACATGTTTAAAGAACTTTAATACAATTCGATGAATTCTATACCAAAAATATTTAAATGCAGTTTCTGAAATAATGACAAAATACATTTTTTGTTGTAGTTCATGTATAAGATTGAAATTTAAGATTTTTAAATTAAGGACTTTTAATTGTTTTTGTTCAGTTTTTGAAAGCAGCACATTACAATTGTTGAAATAACACCATTTATTTTATATTCAAGCACTTTCAAGGACCTATGTTTGTTTTTAAGTACTCTCCAGCCTTGTCTCCATGTCTGAAATTCAAGTACTTTCAAGAAGCGTGATATCAGAAAAATGTTGGTATTACGCAGATGTGAGTGCAACAAGCTGCATATGTATTTAGCACCATAGCCGGCCTTCCCTATAAGGGAACTAAGCGGCTGCTTAGGGCCCCGCCGCCACTAGGGGGCCCCCACAACCCGCTGGTGGTGCGGGCCTCTTCCTTGCTAAAATCGTTTATGTTTGCATTTTACAAATGACCTTCATTGACAGTGCTTTAGGACTTAAATATTTATAATTTTTCACGAAAATTTTTTTTTTTTTTAAATTTAGTCACAATTTTATTAAAGTTGAAATTGTTTTCGTGTGAAGGTCATGTGATCAACAGGAAGCTCGCAGCATCTCATTTCTCATATGCGTTATCCTTTAGGCCTAGAAAACTGAGGGGAAAAATGATATCATAAATCTATATGATATAATGAAATCATAATCTAATACCACATTTATCAAAAATAGGCAATAACAGATTAATAAACATAGTCTACTTATATAAAATATTTAGCTTTTCCTGGTTTTACAGACCCGTTTTTTTTTTTTTGTTTTTTTTACGCATTTTACTGAAATGCAATAGTACTGAAGTTTCTTTCACTGACATATTTTGCACACTGGTAATATTTTCCTGAGACATGTTTATAAAAGTTATGTCCTAATTAAATTAATCATAGTAATATAAGCTCTGGACCCTGCATCTTAAATGTAAGGAACAAGGAAGGTGACTGAAGGGAATTATATTGTGTTTGAGTATTAACATTAACCCAGTATTTGTTGCTTCCCTTTTTCTTATATTTTATTTATATTAATATTTTTCATATTTACTTTATATTATATGCTTATTGATTTTATTATTTATGGATCAATTTTTGAAATAATGTTAATTGTTTAGTTGTTGTTGTAGTTGAGTTTTTAAATGAGCTCAGAATATTTTATTACTAAGTAATGCATTTTCACTTTTGGCTAATTATTGTTCAGTGTCATTTCATTGCAGGGTTCTTGCTTTTGGAATTAATAACTAAAAATAAATAAAATAAAATAAATAAATAAAAACTCAACCTAGAATCTTTAGCTATAGAATCTTCAATCTGTTTGCTAAATTAAGAGAATGTGTTTTAAACATACCAGAAAGACGCAAAGTAGGAATCAATGGTCCCTTTTATAAAGCCTTGTTTAATTCTTCCTTTTTGAAGCTGCTTGTTGACAAAAACAGTGCCGTTTTAAAATGTCCAAATCATCCAGACAGTTATTAAGTAGAAGAAATCAGGCTTTACTTTTCTGTTTCATTGATTGTATTTAATAAGCAATATAATCATTGTGGGCCGGTTTGCAATGGCAATACTCCACTATTTAGAGCAAGGTAGGGCCCCACAATTATTCTGCTTAGGGCCCCCAAATGTACAGGGCCGGCCCTATTTAGCACACAAATCATCCTTAATTTATAGAGTCAACGATACCAATTAGGCTTCCTTCTTGAGCAATTCATCATCCTGCAATCACCTATGCAACACACACATTAATCCATTTTTCACAGCTTAGTTAAAAAAAGCTAATAACAATAATGCATTTCCTCCAACGGCACATACAGATGTGCCAGATATAGCGGAGCGGTTCCAGCAACTATCTGTCAAATGCCATTTTAAAGGATTATGCTGTATACATTACGGTCCGGCAAAGAAACCAGAGACAGCTTAAAATGTTTGTGCTAGCCAGTGCCTGCTCGCCTAATATGCAGACCCCACAGTCTTCTGACACTGATGAATTTTTAGATCTCTGGATAAACATCCTCTCATGGCCTCTTTGCATAAGTGATATTCTCTATTCCAAGGGCTCCGTAGCTTGCCATGCCAACGAGACCCTTTCTTAGGCCTGCAAATCACAAGATGACACGTTTACCCCTGTCAAAATGAAGAACGGCCGTGTGCATGATCCCAATTGCTTTCATGTGTGAGATAACAGTGGCGATTTGGATCTAGACGACATGCTTTGTTCACACTTCAATTCGCTTTCAAGTTCTCAAGGTTTCTCTCATCGGGGGGAAATAAAGACGACAGTTTCTGAGGCAAATATAAATACTGGCAAGTTTCATGCACCGGCTACTTCAATCAAATGAATACTACATTGGTTTTGCTTTAAGGTCAACCAGAAATAATCCCCTAACTAACAAATAAACAACCGCTGATAAGGCAAGGAGCTTGGGTCACAAGGACTTTACTCAATTCAAGGTCTTGCCAGTTGCTCTTGGGAAATATTTAACCATTCAGAGGTCTTGTTGTTAAATAAACTAAAGCATTTCTCTGAGAACTAACATATGCTTTGGTGAATTGGTTTAAGGATGTGTTCACAATTTAGTGTTTTAGTTCTCTTTGTTTATTTGGTCCAAAACAAAAAAGCAAATGATACATTTAGCCCCGGTTTTCTTAAGTGTTCACAATGTCATTAAGTGTGACCCAATCTAACAATTAAAAACAAATTGAAATCTGCATTTCAGAGATGCCTTTGATACAAATGTATTGAACTGTTATAGGCAACAATGCAAATATGATAATTTTGTCATGGTGTTGTATTTTTTATTTGTCAATGTCTTTGGTCTGTGTTGAATTCAAATTATGGCTTGTTTCTACTGAGTGATATGGTTCGTTATAGTCCACTACGCATTTATTTCCATTTCCATTTATTTATTTCGGTTGTCAGAAGTACCAAAACAGCAAACAGAATCTGCTGTATTTCCTCCATTGTGGTTTATGCGGACATTGACACGTCCGTTTAAATGTGTGGAAAGCATATGGGGCACCACTTCCTCTCTCTATTTGCATGCGTCTGCTTTTGAAATAATGAATTAGAGTGTGCAAGTGCCGCAATATATGAACGGCTCATAAGGCTTTCTTCTTTTTCAAGAAGAAACACTTGCCAATGATCCAGCCTCCGCCACCTAGAATGCAGCTCTGCACAAGAAGCTTGGCCAGAGGAGAAATGGTCGTGCCCAACTGAGCCTGGTTTCTCTCAAGGTTTATTTTTCTTCACTTTCGTCAATTGGTGAAGTTTTGTTCCTTGCCACTGTAGCCACTGGCTTGCTAAATCTGCACTCTCTCTATCTTCAATACCCAGTTGATGTGACCCCTTGAGCAAGACACCAAACCCCTAATTGCTCCCCTCACTCAAAAAGTGTGCCCGCACTTGGACGGGTTAAATTCAGAGGACCAATTTCGAGTATGTATAAAACCATACTTGACAAGGCTCACTTTCACTTTATTGTTGGCAGTGGAAGCGCAAGCCTCATATGGGTGACCCATAACGAATCATATTGTACTGTACTAAACTGTACCTCAGTGGAAATATGGCAATTCTTTGGAAGTGGGCAGAAACCCATGTACAGGTATTCTCCTCTGACCTCTGGCATCAACAAGACATTTGCGCCCACAGAACTGCCGCTCACTGGATAGTTTCTCTTTTTCAAACCATTCTCTGTAAACCTTAGAGATGGATGCGCATGGAAATTCCAGTAGATCAGCAGTTTCTGAAATACTCAGACCAGCCCGTCTGGCACCAACAACAATGCCACATTCAAAGTCACTTAAATCACCTTCCTTCCCTATTCTGATGTTCAGTTTGAACTGCAGCAGATCATCTTGACCATGTCTATATATGCCTAAATGCATTGAGTTGCTGCCATGTGATTGGCTGATTAGAAATTTGCGTTAATGACCAGTTGGATGACCAGGAGTCTAATGACCAGGTGTACCTAATAAAGTGGCCGGTGAGTGTAGTTTATTTATTATTTATTTATTGCCACATCAGCAACTTATGGCTATTTCATGGCAAGATGGATGTACATAAAAATATTACATGATAAAAACAAACTTGTATTACAATAAAAAGTTACTTAGATAAATATATAAAACACAAATAAATAAATTCACACAAAAATATATTCAACGTTAAATATGATTTTTCAGTTCAATTTTTGATTAATAATTTAAGATTCTTCCTAGTGGTACCTTTTTAAAAATGTCCATCAAACTCTCCTTATAAAAATTTTGTCCAATTGTATTCAAACTTCCACATTCCAACAAAATATGCTTGATAGTAAGAGCAGCCTGGCAGTAATTACATTTAGGTGGGTCTTCGTTATTGAGTTGATACAAATGAGTCAACCTAGAATGTCTAATTCGACTGCTAGTATAGACAGTTTGATCATGCCTGGTCTCAAAATTATAATTTGCTAAGTGTCTTTCATCTATGTTCGGGTTAATTTCATGTAATTTTTTATTTATGCAGATGTCTTATTCCCTTTGCCATGTTTCGTTTATGTACACATTAATTGTGGGTTTCAAGTCCTCAGGAGGAATTAAACATTCTGTCACTTACAGCACTTGGTATTCCCAGGCAGTCTCCCATCCAAGGCCTAACCCTGCTTTACTTCCGAGATCAGACAAGATCGGGCATACACACGGTGGTATGGCCGTGCCGGTGAGTGTAGTAGACACTTTTGAAAGCCAACACAGTGCATGCTTACATTCATTAACAAGCAAATGATTGATGATGCAAGTGATGATGCTAATATACGATGTACAGTATCTTTAATTTAGTCCTTTGACTCGCTGCATGCTTTATGGCATTGATAAAGGCATGTCTAAAGAAATATATGTACCAAGTGAACTCAACAATCTTAAGCAACCAGTCTTACAAAGCCAAAATACTTCACTGCAGATCTGCCTTTAAACATAACACAGACATCCCGCTTTGATAAAAACCAAGATCAACCAGCCATAGATACTAAATATCTGCCTTAAAGGTATAGTTCAGCCAAAAATTCTCATCATATATTCACCCGTATGTCATTACAAACCTGTACTATGTCTTCTTCCTTTTTTTTAAAAAAAAAAAAAGCAAATGCTACAAAATGAGCCATACAAGAAGTTCAAATGATGATATTATATGATATGATATATGATCTGATATTATATATGATACATGATATGATATGATATGAGATATATGATATGAGATATATGATATGATATTATATGGTATGATACATGATATGATATGATATGAGATATATGATATGATTTATATGGTATGATACATGATATGATATATGATACATGATATGATATGATGTGGTCATTTGGCCATAATTCTTCAAAAAAAGACTTCATCAATGACAGCGTCTTGTGCTTTCTTTATTTGAAGCTCTGTCCGAGAGATATGTCCAGTTATTAAAACAAACCAAAAAGGTACACAAAAATATCTCAGTAAAAGCCCTGCACAGTTGATTTAGAGGCTACTAAAAAGAAAGTGACAAGAAAACAATGCTGTTCTCTCCACTCTGATTTACAGCTCCAACAACCAGAGTTAAACCTTTTATTGTTTGTGTCAAATTTCAATTTATATTTTAAAATGACAGAAGGAACACAATCGGGTTAGGTATGTCAACAAATGAACCTTCATTAAAGCTATACGCACTAAAATCAGCTGATAAATCGAACGGTCAAATCATGTGAAGTGTCAATTTTCAGTCTGTTCTGTGAAGTGAATGGAAATAGTTGTACGCAGCCTACACACAGTCCCAAAGGAAAAGCCCAGACATTAGCTACTCACCCTGCTCGCGCCGTTTGATCTGCTGGATCTGGTCCACGGTGCTTTTTAAGATGTGGCATTTGTCCGGCTTCACGTTCAAGCTGGCAATGTCGCTCATGTTGGCCGACAGTAACTCAGCCAGCTCATCAATGTAGCGGCACTCCAGCTCCCGCCGCCGCTTCTCCACACTGCCAAAAAAGCACACAAACAAGAGATTTTTACATTTGTTTGTGTACTCAGAAAATCATGATACTTCACAATAAAAATGTAATCTAATTTGAAACATTTTTGAGTTATATACATATTGAAATATATGAGTAAAATATAAAAATGAGCTTGCAAGCATCAAAAGAAAAAAAATGTACAGTATATATAGATAAACATATTAAACTGATTAAATACAAATGAACTGTAATTTTAAATCTTTATACAACTACGCTTTAAGCCAGTATGCTTTACCCAATTGTGCATTTCTGAATCATTCAAAATAAGCAATAAAATGTGTAAAATCATCACTAATTTTATATATTTTATTAAGTGCAGGACAGACTATATAAATATTAAAGACTTGACTTTTCATGTAAAATGTATACAAAAAAATGTAGTTTCTTATACAACCATAAATACAAAGGACTGCATAATATATCGTTTCAACATCCCTATCGCAGTGTGCAGGTCTGCTGTAGTAAAATCCCAGGATCTGCAATGTAAAGTTAAAAACCAACTACCACTGTTCAGAACGTGATTCAAGGGTTCACCACAAAATTACCCCTAGTGGAGTGAAAGATTTTTAATTGGAAGCTTTTGTAAGACCTGTGACCGTGTAAGATTTCAAGCTCATTTAAAACGAACTTATTAAGTTTCAAGCTTTAATGAAGGTACATTTTTTGAAGATTAAAATGTTATTATTTATACATTAACGAATTCGATATTATTTTACAAATGATTATTGAACTTCGCTACCGCAATGCTGTTAGACTCCACAGAAAACCATAAAACATGGTTTGTTTCAATTCTATCTGTTCAATTATATTCTTAAGCCCCGTGCACACCAGGACGCTTTTTGCTTGCGTTTTCCAACGACGCTTAACGCCTCGTGACTAAATAAAGGCACCAATGTAATCGTGCACACCAACGCACAAAACGGCAGGCGTAAAAGCCTCATTTTTAAAGAAACACCTCATGCTCGTGTTTTTGTTTTGACGCGCTGCATCAAAACCTTCTCCACCAATCAGATTGGCACTTTTGTTCACGTGCACTGAGCTGCTGAAGTTACAGTAAACAGCACTTGGAGGCGCTCAAGCGCAAAACTGTCAATGAGAGCGCACATTGACGAAGATGTCCAGAGGCGATATGAACGTGGAGCTGCTTATTGCACTGGTGAACAATAATCATTTCTTCATCGCTAGAGCTGGAGCTGCTACTTGAACCATCCATGCTTGTTCTAGTCGCCAGTAACTTTAGCAACAAGCGTGTTAACTTTCTCTCTTCTTCTTCTGTGTTACAAGCGAGTGTCAGAAGCTTAAAGTTGTGTAGCGCCATCTAACGTCAAGGAGTGATTGTGCATACTCTTCTGCTCGACGCCAGTGAAAATCGCTTGGGTTTGAATCCGGAAAAACGTCTCGTAAAACGCTGAAGATAAACGCAAAGAAAAGCGTCTCTGTGTGTACGAGCCTTTATGCTTAAAATTTGTTTATTGATTTTTATACGGATATTTCCCTACTAAATAATTAATATCCATCTAAAATTTCGAATTCTTTTCAAAATACATTTATAAGTCATCTTGTGAAATTATATTCAAATCGCAAACAAACAAAATATCGCAATGTCAGTTTTGTTAAATATCGTGCAGCCCTAACACATACATATCAGATATTAAGCTGGAATATTTATACCAATTCTCTAATGAGAATAAGTTGCATTGTAGCTGTGATGGGTCCATCAAAAATAAAAATCTAAGTGATATAAAATGAAATAAACAACATTTTTAAATTGTTTATAAACTAAAAGCTGTCCTCGAACGAATAAATAATTTTTGTATCTTACCCACACCAAACTTCTAAACAGTAGTCTGCATTTAAAAAGTAACCATACAATTATTCAGAGGTATATTTTCTATGAATTTAAAATGAAACAACATCAATTGAATTCTTTGGACATTTTATAACAATGTGTGTGCTCCTTGTACACTCTGCAGTAGATTTCAGTTTTCTCAACAACCGATTTCTCACTTTTTTTGTGTGTGTTTTCTGTTATGCAAATGTAACAGAGGCCAGCTAGCGAAGTGCTATGCAGGTTAACTTCACTCATCTGACCTCAAAAGGTGCTCTAGGGACAGACGCTAGAGGCCATGGTCTTTAGCCGCCTTGTTAGAGCAACTGACTCCAATACAAAGAATCGCCGATTCGATCCCAGCTCAGACCGGGTTAGGTGCAGTAGGACCGATGGGTTACACTTGGGGGCTTATCCGGGATGGGAATGAGGTTGGTGAGTGTAACAGAGGCCAGCTAGCAAAGTTCTATGCAGGTAAACCTCAATCCTCTAACCTCAAAAGATGCTCTAGCCACAGATGCTTTAAACCATGGTCTTTAGCCTCCTTGTTAGAGCCACCAACTCCCAAAAAAAAAACAAAAAAAAACACAATAAAAAAAAAAATATCACTGGTTCAATCCCAGCTCAGACCAGGTTGAGTGCAGTAGGACCGGTGGGTGACACTTGGGGGGTTGTCCAGGATGGGAGTGAGGTTGGTGAGTGTAACAGAGGCCAGCTAGCGAAGTGCTATTCAGGTAAACCTCAATCCTCTGACCTCAAAATGTGCTCTAGTGACAGATGCTAGAGGTCATGGTCTTTAAACTCCTTGTTAGAGCAACTGACTCCCATACAAATAATTGCCTGTTCGATGCCAGCTCAGACCGCGTTGGGAGCAGTAGGACCGGTGGGTTACACCTGGGGGCTCGTCCGGGATGGAAATGAAGTTTAGGGGGTGAGTTTAATAGAGACCAACTAGCGAAGTGCTATGCAGGTAAACCTCAATCCTCTGACCTCAAAAGGGGCTCTAGAGACAGACGCTAGAGGCCATTGTCTTTAGCCTCCTTGTTAGAGCAACAAACTCCCATACACCGATTCGATCCCAGTCAGACCAGATTGGGTGCAGTAGGACTGGTGGGTGACACATAGGGGCTCGTCCGGGATGGGAGTGAGGTTAGTGAATGTAACGGAGGCCAGCTAGCGAAGTGCTATGCAGGTAAACCTCACTCCTCTGACCTCAAAAGGTGCTCTAGCAACAAACACTAGAGGCCATGGTTTTTAGCCTCCTTGTTAGTGCCACCGACTCCCTTGCAAAAAAATCGCCGGTTTGATCCCAGCTCATAGCGGGTTGGGTGCAGTACAATCGGTAGGTTACAACAACATGGTGTAAATGGTGCCTGGATGTTTGTTAAAACTACAACGCTGCTTATGTACATCACAGTTCTTTCTACCCCTGTGCTGAATCTATCACATCACAATATTTTTGAGGTATATTTTCCATGAATTTAAAATGAAACAACATCAGTTGAAATATTTCTTTAGATATTACAATACTCAAATTATTAATTAATTCTTTTTCTCAAAATCTCAGTTACCTGGGAGGGGAAAATAAATGAATAATGGGTAAACAGAATGCATGGCTATGCACTTGGTTCATAACCAACAACAACAAAAAAAATCATCATCATCATTTTCTTAGCAAAATTAATTACTTCAATCCTTAAACTTAAAGAGACTAACAATCAGCTCTCCCTTTCTCTGTTGGCACATGAACAACCAACCACACAGAAAAAAAAGAACAAAAGAAAAAGAAGAAAAAACCCAGCATGCTGCTGCTCTGTTATGATATTTTTAAGACAAAGCCTTGAAGTGGTAAAGTTTGGCACCGAGGCTGAGTGGGCCATTCTACAAGCACTAGCGGCCTGAATAATTCATGACCCACAGAAAGCACTATGATCCCAAACAGCTCCTGAAGCCAGTGTATTTAGCTCTCTACCACCTGACAGAGAGTGGCAAAGGATTCTGGGAAAAGAAGAAAGAGGAATGCTGGGTGAGCGGAGAAACTATAGGTGCACACGGGGACAAACTGTGGGTGGCCTGTTACCAGAGCAAGGCTAAAACATACACTTTTATACAGACGTATCATTGTCGAGCTAATAAGGGTCGGGGCAGCGTACAGTCCTTGCACTCGCATGCATTCCTCAAAGGCTTACTCCGCACATGGGTTATCAAGCTGGGAAGAGATGCAAAAAGGCTGAATAGGGGTGAGCAAGACAGATGGTCAGGGGCTACGGTGAAGTAATGCTAGATATCAATGGAATGCAAAGGCTTTAGATGCGAGTCCATTTATCATGCAATCAAAAACAAAAGATTGGAGATGGCGAGGTGAATAAGCGCTCGGATTGCAGGTGTGAACTGCGTTGAGGACACAGAATAAGGGAGATTCAGTGTTTGTTCTTCAACAGTTGCTGCTCAATTGGATGAAGTGTACAGAAAAGACAGTGTGAGAGTTATGGAGTCAATCTAGGGCCATATATACTTGCAAAATAAAAGAAAGTTTGCAAACAAAAAATAAAGTATTGAGCAAAAAAATAAATAAACATATGAAAAAATTACGTTTTGAGAAATAAAAATTAATTTTGAAAAAAAAAAAAAAAAGAACTGCAAATAAAAATCAAGCAGTGCAAAAATATTTGCAAATTTTTAAACTATATCAATATTTTCAAAAACATTTTTATAGCAATGCCTTTACAAAACCCGTCCAGTCGATTGCAATGTTTGTTTTGATTTTTTTTTTTAGTCAACCGTCAGTTCACGATGCTGTTTTCACTTTGCACTTCATGTTTCGGCACATCTCACTTTGTGGCCCTGGTTTGACATGGGGGCGGAGTCAAGGGAACTTGGACGTGTACAGGAGGCCCAGACCTGCCTCCATTTAAGTGGAGACACAGTATCACCGAGGTGGTCTTACAGCCCATTAGGTCTGGGCCTGCCGTAAACACCCAAGTTCCATTGTAACGTTTGGTTTTATAAAGGCAATGCTATAAAAATGTTTTGCAAATATATAGTTTTTTTTTTTAATTGCATATATTTTAGTTTTTTTGCACTGCTTAATTTTAATTTGCAGTTCTTTATTTTTGTTAGCAAAATAAATATTTATTTATTTCAAATTAAGTTTCACTTTGTGATTTTTGGATATTTTTTGCTCAATACTTTATTTTTTGTTTGCAAAACTTTCTTTTATTTTGCAAGTATATATGGCCCAAGATTGACTTCATAGAGAGTGTGTTAATGGATGCGGGACGTGTGAGGATAAACAAATGTTGTTGTCTTCAAATGTCTATTTAAAGAATGCTGAATAAGAATGTATCAAGGTTTGACAAAATTATTAATCTGCTTTTTAAAAAATAAAAACGTACTCACTATTTGGTGACCCTTAAGTCGTGCCAAACTTTTTTGTTAGAGGCAAACTAGTTATTTTAAAAAAATGTTTAAAACCTGTAACTACTGACATCCATGGAGGAAAAAATAAATAGTATAGAAGTCAATGGTTACAGGTTTTCAACATATTTCCCAAAAACTATTTAAGCAGAAACACAGAGAAGCAAAGAAACAAAGTGAAGGGTGAGTAAATGATAAGGCTGATTCAATTCAGATTGATCGGGATGATTTTATAGGGGAACGAATTAGGGCTGGGCGATATGGCAAAAATGCATCTCGATAATTATTTTCCATGCTGAAGGATAACAATATTTATTCCGATGTAAGTTGTTAATGGCTCCACAGTGCTTCCCACAGGTTTGAAATATACTTGCGGTGGTGGCCGAATTGAAACACACCTTTTACCCACAGCACATAAATAGTTAACTATATGCGGCAAACAAAACATAATTAGATTAACACTTTATTATTTTCTGTTTTAAACTTTTTTTTTCAATGGGTTAAAGTTAAAAAAAAGACTGTTTAATTAAATAAATAAAAAAATCCACTATTTCTCTTTTATACTATTCAGGATCCATGTGCACCCACTGACAAGTAAAATCTGCTTCTCTCTATCTCTCATTCAAGTTCAGGTTGCTTTATTGACATTTTGTACAGTATTTTCAAAGCATTTTAGATGTATAAAATATGTTATATATTGACATCATCAAATTAATAAAATATACAGCAAATGAGGAATAAATGACAGAAAAAAAAGGAATAAAAACAGACAATTTCTATAAAAAATTATAATAATTACAAGAATAAAACGGGTAACTAAATCATTTGTCTTATTTAAATAATCTACACATTTCTAATGGTGTAATGGTGAGCAGTATGAAACGGGTAAAGCAGAGAAGATTTTCCAGTACTTAACCACTCGCATGTTTGGTTATATTGGGCCTATACAAAAAAAAAGTGTAAAAGGATGATAATAATAGTCAAACAAAAAATCTGTCACTAAATATTTTTGGCCAGCCGTTAATATACCTGGGTAGCCCGCCCAAGTAAAGTCTATGTGTGGGAAGCACTGGTTCCATATTGAAAAAAGCACCCCAACAATGACTGAAGCCTCAAAAATTAGAGGGTCCATTAAATAACATATTTTCGGATGATAAATTTTGTGGCTGAAAATTCGGTACATCTCTAATATCAACACACTTTAAGATTCCTATTGTTGCACATTTTTGCTGTTCAATCTATGTAGATCAATATAGAGTAAAAAAGTCCAGAGCTTATAATTGTTATTGACAGAAATTTCATCACGATTCAATATAATATCGCTTATCGGCCCAGCCCTAGAGTGAGTCATGTACAGATCTATATACTATTTTATATAAAGACATAAATAAACACAATGGAGCAAAGATTAAGTGACATAATTTGTGGTTTTCTGGGAAGTCTAACAGTATTCAGGTAAATTAATTGAATGATTAATTGTAAAATAACAGTGCATAAGTCTTTTTTCATTTAAATAATCCCATAAAAATTATCTTTATTAGTTACAAACTGTTACAATTTCTCATGCCTAAAAGCTTTAAAGTATTTTAAAATGCTTACACAGTTACAGGAATTAATAAAAACACATACAAATTACAAACTTTCAATATTTTATGGTTCAATTCTGCAGTGACTCCACAAATCTTGTGTGTTTTAACCTGTGGTGTCCGGTCAACTAATCCCAACTCAACATTGCATATCTTGCGATGTGGCTATTGTGGATAGACACATTGCAATATTGATGCTGAAACGATATATTGTGCAGCCCTAGTAAATTATGAAAATGTTCTGTTTTTGGTGAACTATTCATTTAATAATTATAAATGGCAAGCAACAAGTTAGGATTTTGGAGTGATTTCTGAATGATTGTGTAACAATGAGGACTACAGTAATAATCGATGATGAAAAAAAAAAAATTATAAATTAATTAGGGATGTCCAGATTTGATCACGTGAACGGAAATCGGGCCCGATCACACGGTTTCAGACTCGATTGGAATTGGACGTTACCTCCTGATCAGGATATATATATATATATATATATAAACACTCTTTTTTTAACACATCTATAGTTATCTGGTGGCACAGAGTTAGACTTCTTAGACAACAGCGCGTGCAGCATGACATCACTTTGTTGCACAGACGATATTGGTTAAATGTAGAACACGAAAGCAGCTTGAAGCAGAAAGAGCGATTATGTCAGCGGTCTGGAGGTATTATAAAGTTGATGACGACAACATTGCCATAGCAAACTGTAAGATATGTAAACTTGGGTTTGCCTGCCGGGTATTTCAAGTTGAGATGAGGTTGAGGATTTGCTTTAAATTAGATTTATTGATATTTACTGTTGCACTAAAGCCCAAAAGTGATGAATTTATGTTATTTATTACTTGATTGTTCAAGCTACCTCACAAAAGTGCTCAGTTTGTTAACTGTTGTTGAATGTTAAAATAAGGTGAATTAAATAAAAAATAAGGAACATCCTGGATCTGTTTCTTCGCTCATCTTTATTCTTTTTTTATTTATTATAGAAGTATCAGATCGGGTTTCGCTAAATATTCAAAATCAAATGACTCCGACTTGAGGAAAAAAAAACCTGATTGGGACATCCCTAGAATTCTTTACGTTTCATAACATTTTAGATATAAGTAATACATCATATTTCTTAGTACAGAGGTTCCCAAACTTTTCAGCCCGCGATCCCCAAAATAGCAATATTAGTGACTCATGACTTCCATATTTCAAAGTTGTTATACCGTAAATACAAAAAAATGTTGTACACACAACTATATATAAACATGTCGGCGCCAGTGGTGTAGTGATTAGTGCCGCAACACATGCACTCTGGTGCTCGCGGCGATCCGAGTTCGATTCCCGCCTCGTGGTCCTATGCCGATGCTTCCCCTCTCTCTGCGCCCCACACTTTCCGGTCAATACTCTCCACTGTCCTATCAATTAAAGGTGAAACCTCAAAAAAAAATAATTATAAAAAAAAAACTATATATAAACATGAGCATATTGACAACACAAAAATACAACAGTCTAATAACCGTATATTTTTTATAGTCATTTATTAATTTAACATTAATATATAAAAAAAAAAGGACAATGGATTTTTTTTTGTGTGTTGTTGTTTCTTTTACGTAACTATTAACTATCTTCTGTAGGTTATGAATAAAATATGCTAATTCTAATAGTTTATTAAGATTATTTATAATAAATATTTATAATAAATAAAATTATTTATAATATTATTTGAGTTTTGGAAATCACCAAGTAACCCCTCATCATTGCCCCGCCACCCCGCAGGGGGTTCCAACCCTCACATAAGGAACCACTGTCTTAGTATATTGTACTGTATTTTTGATCAAATAAACGCAGCTTGTATAAAACTCTATTGTGATAGGAAACTATAAAAAGCTGCATTTTACAATGCAAATGAACACAAAATCTTATCTTTACAATTAATTAAACTATATTTTAATTGACAAGTTTTAGCAACATCTTTTTATCTTTTTATCTTCAGACTTTTTATGCTAATGTGTTTGCTCTGTACCCTCTGCACACATACGTATTTAGACGGTTTTTAAAATAAATAGCTTTAATATTGCTAAGATCAGATTTCAGCTTTCTCAACAACCATTTTCTCACTTTTTGTATGTGTTTTTTGTTATGTAAACGTCACTGTCAGCAGTGTGAATGGTGTCTGGATGTTTGCTAAAATTACGCCAATGCTTATGTACATCACACTTTTGATGAATCTATCACATCCTTTCAAAATAAAAATACAGTGGTCCCTCACCATAAAGCGGTTCACCTTTTGCGGTCTTGCAGTTTCGTGCATTTTTTTGTGCAATTTGACATGCTTTTTTTACAGCGCATTGTGTTGTACGTCCTGATTAGCACATTGTGTTCTGCATCCTGATTAGCTGTAGATCACTGTCAATCAATCTCCTCCGTGCCGTGTCTCCTGTACAGTACAGAATGCGTTCAGCTTGCCAAATTGGCATAAATCTATGATCACTAGCAGTGTGACTCTAAAGGTGCAATACTGTGTGTTTGCAAGTTTTTTCCCCCACAAACCCCATAATGTCGACAAAGCATTCTGCACCGTCAAAGGCACCCACTGTAGCACCCAAAAGGCTAAGGAAGATGCTACCTATCGCACAAAAAGTTGGACTTCTGGACATGCTAAAGGAAAGTAGAAGTTACATAAGTGTTTAAACGACAGAAAAGTGTGATAATGTTTGTTTCACAACAATGTATGTTAGGGGTTTTACAGCCTTAAAACATCTATAATTGTAAAAAATAAAGTTTTGTGGGTTATTTTTAGAACGTAACTCCTATGATTATTGAAGGACCACTGTACAGTATTTACTTTTTTGTTCCTACACTTCACTGCTTTGGCATTATTTGTTCTCCACAAACAAACACTATGGCTGCGTCCATGTATTTCTCATATTGTAAATGAACAAAAGTATGTAAAAAAACATCTATGTCTGAATTTACAGACATCACATAAAAAGTAAAAAACAACTTGGATGACTACACAAACTTTTTTCCAGCGTTATTTTGTTGCTGTTGTTGCTAATGTTGACTTGTTTTTCAGCCCTAATCAGACAATGACTGAAATGCTCATTTTACTATTCAAGCCTTAAAGAGACAAACAACCTGCTTTCCCTTCCTCCAGAATGTGTGTGTGAGAGTGTGTGCAGTGTCCAATGGCTGCTGTGCGTGTGTGAGGACGGAGGAAAGTGCCTATCTGTTTGAGGTTGTGCTTCTCCTGGGTGAGCAAGTGCATGTACATATGAATGACTTGCAAGAGTGAGCGCATGTTACCATGTGTGTGTGTGGGAGAAGACAGCAGAAAAAGTAGGTCAGTGCCTTGCCAAGGTTGTGCGCAGGCGCGCTCATACACAGGTCAGGGCGCTGCGTGGGGTTGCTGTAGAAACAGGGAGTTACATCAGCCCCACCAAGGCCCTATGGAAGAGGATCACTCGGCCAGACAGACCAGTTCTCCTCCAATCAACCCTGACACAAGAAAACCTTCAAGAAAATGTGTTTGTGTGCTACACTACACCAAAAAAAAAACAACCCCGTATTTAGCATATATCAGGCTGTTGTGTGCATGAACTGGAGTTTGAGTCCAGTCCTTTCCTATCATTTTCAATACTACTAAATAAATAGAATTTAATTAAAATTGCAGTGTAAAGTCTTGATAAAATTGCTCCTTCGCAAACATTTTTTTTTTCAAAATATTTCATAAAACTAATAGTTTGAAAAACTATTTAGGATTACTAGGATCTAATAGGAAAAACGACCTAAATTGTTTCTTTTATTGTAAAATTTTAAATATTTTAGTAAGCACTTTAAAAATTGCATTAAATAATTTTTTAATTGAATAATAAAAAAAGTGTCCAAACGATCACCATTATTGTAACTTTTTAATTAGTTTCTTTTAAAAATATACTTTAATAGTTGATTAACTGTTAAACTCATTTTAAGTTTTAAAACTTAAAGTCAGCCTTTTTTTAACCCCCCTAAAACCCTAAAATAGACAAAAACAATAATATTATGTTATTGTTTTGTTAGCAAACACTCCCTAAAATAGCAAGACTGTACACTGAATAAGTTGTTTTCACATGACGTCATTAATGACGCGCGAAATTTCGATGGAGGGTAGGAAGTGATTTTTCTAGAAATCGCTACCAGAACTTTAAAATGTTTCTGTTTTATGTTGTTTATAATTGTTTAAATCACCAAAATAAGAAAAGTCAAACAACTTTTGTAAACTTACAAAAGTTTTTGTTCATAAGAGGAGAAAATTCAAGAAACTGGCTGAAAAACAGAAGAAAAGGCGACATGTAATAAACATTTTTTCAATACATCCATGTGTACCAATGCGTTCATTCGTTTGACAGAACCAATCCATTTGTTAAGTCGTGACGTATGGAATACTGTTTTCGGGTGCAAGCTGCTACTCCTTTGAATAGAGAAAATATTCATTTATGACCACTTTTTAGTCATATCACTCTTTAAAGTGAATTTTGCATAACATCATACCAAAATTTTAAGAATTTATAAATAATTATTCACTTTCTGGCCATCTGTTATTAGGCATGGATATATATGATTTTCATATATACTGATATATACGTGATTTTCGAAAGCATTACATCGCTTTGTAAATGTTTATTATTACCATTTGATGAGTCTCCCCATACAGTTTGATAGAGCGATTGGACTCGGAAGCTGCTTCATGTGATGTCACACTTAACAAGCGGATAAAGATTATATACACGCCTAACTATGTGTATAAATACGTTAATGTGTAAAAAAAAAAAATACAAACACTACCACACTTCACACAAAATCCAGGAAAATATAAATAATGTACCCTGACATGTAATCGCTGCAATGAAATCTCCGTCTTGTTTTGCAATAATCCAAGTCTTTACGGACGTTTCGGCAGAGTAAACAACCATAACGTGAACATCGAGATGCGCAGCAGCAGTGAATTTTTGTTGATGGTAAGTTTATTAAGATCATTCCACCTTACAAAAATAAACAATGATATAATGTAGACTTCCCAGGTTGCGGCTGGAAGAGCATCCGCTGCGTAAAACATATGCTGGCGGTTCATTCCGCTGTGGCGACCCCTGATAAATAAAGGGACTAAGTCAAAAAGAAAATGAATGAATGAATGAATAATGTAGACTGTGCGTCCACGCTTTTGTATGCTTTCATCCGTTATTTCGTGATGTCTGGAAGATATCCGCATGGGGAAAAAATGAACGTTATAGTAATTTAAAATAAACATGTTTTTGAACCATATAGTAAAGTGTATAATGTGTACAACTCTTTGTTAATGAATGTTACAGTATACTGTAGTATAGTAAACTGATAAACTGTAATAAATAACGTTAGTGTAAACTGTGGTGCATTGTGATGGTGTATAATTATAGCATAAAAAAACTGAAGCCTATTGAATAATTTGTTTATTACTACAGTTGTGTTGTACCACAGCAACAATAATTACTACGCCAGTTTAATTCAACACTGTAAAACCCAAAAGGTAAGGTAACCATTTGAAGAAACCGATTGCAACAAACCATTTAAATCAAAACTAATCCTAATGAGTACTATGAACTTACCACATTTGAGAAAACGAAGCAATTTGAGCACAGTAAAACCCAATAAATGAAGAGAACTCAAACCAACTGAGTACTGTAAAACCCTTTAATTTAAGGCAACTCAAACCGTTTGAGGAAACCGATTGCTACAAACCATTTGAGTAAAAAAAACTAATCTATACGAGTACTGTGAACTTACTCCATTTAAGTTGAAGTAATGAGGAATTTAATTAACTCATTACCTTAAAACACTGAGTTCAAAACTCTTTTCAAATGAGTAGAATAAACTACTTTTATTAACAAAATAAAAGTACTAGAATTAACTAAATTTTGAGTTAACTACACTCATTTAATTTGATAAAGTTGACTGTTGGGTTTTACAGTGAAGTATTTATCTACAGTATGCTTCCAAACACTATAGTATAGTATTTTTCATTGTTCATAGCTTATACAGTATCCACAGCCTTGATGACAGGCAAATATATTTTAGTTTAGTAGAAAACTTGGCCCTCTTCATGATATAAGGCTCGTGCCCAACAGATGTGGTTATTTTCTATTTAGATCTCCTTTGAAATATGGTATAAATCACAAAAAAACAGACTTTCCTCTATGTGTCCCCTTCAGATTTTTACTTCCTGCCCTCCATCTGAATTTTGCGCGTCACCAGAACCACGTGATTGAAAACAACCTATAAGAACACTGAATAAATATTTGTTTTATATTCAAAGGAATAAAAAAAAATTGTAGTTCACTCAAAATTAAAAATTAAAAAAAAAAAAATGACCTCATTATTTACTCTCCGCCATTTACTCTCCCTCTTGTGGTTTTAAACCGTTATGAGTTTAATTAACTTCTCTTACACACAAAAGATATGTTGAAGAATGATGTTTGCTGGTACCCATCGACATAGAAGTGAAGTGAATAGAAGTGAAGGATGGGGGGGGGGGTTGGGTAGACTATCCCTTTAAATAATTGACAAACTAACTAACAGATTAACAAAAAATGCTTAAGTGTCTAAACTATAAACATTGTACATTTCCAAGACTTTTTAAGATACAACGTTAAAAAAATTTGTTCGTATGTATGTATGTATGTATGTATGTATGTATGTATGTATGTATGCATGTATGTATGCATGTATGTATGCATGTATGCATGTATATGTTTATGGTTAAAACAAAGCCCTTTTCCTCCTATTTAATACCCACTCTTTTTTCCTCTGACACACTTTGCCTGCATTGTCAGGAGCCTGCTTGTATGCCACATTGTATTACATAAAAGACAAAATTGCTATGATCTTATAAAATACTCAGTAATCTGAAACGCTCCAAACTGGAAGGGAACTGAAAGGAGGAAAGATGATCTTATACTTCACCTGGGACCAGAGGTATCACATGGAGAGCCCTTCCTCTTCCGTGACTCTAAGATGTTGGGGTCGAGTGCATTCTCCCCTGCAGCACTCATTTTGAGCATTTGCACACCTGAAAAACAAGTCAGACGCATGTCAGCCTACAGAGTCAAGAATTATGGAACTATTCTACTAAAGCAGGACATTATCTTTAAGTCAATTACTGGCGCAAACGAGTCAGTAAGGGTAGTTTCATTGACTAATACCCATATGTTGTTGTTGTACATAAGCGATACCACAGTGTAATAGAACAACAAAATAATGGCGGCAATAGGACCCCAGGCGCCACTTTAGACTAGCAAAACCAGCTTTTCTTCAAGTAAGACCAGTTCTCAAATAGCTCCATTTTTTACTGTAAACACTATGACAGGCAACATATCTCAAGTAGATTGAGCATAAGAGTCAGATGACTCCATAACAGGCCCAGTCTGAGGTGACAGCTCATTCCCGCTAGCAATACACATAATCAATGGCTCCTTGCAGGGGAATCATAAATCTGCTGCGAAAGGGTTACTAATTGAAAGCCTTCTTTGATCTGTGGTGCTGTCCAAGTGCTACGGTCTCTGGGAACTGCTAGAAGGGGCGACCAATAAAATTCCATTGGCATGGCATGGATAATGCCATCGTATAACCAATATTATGTGACTATAAAAAAAAAAAAAAAAAAAAAAAAATTCACAGCCAAAGACAAGCAACAATTGTCAGTGTATTCAAGATTTTGTGCAACTCTAACTTTTGGATAGTCTTGTATAGGCTCCATATTAAACATCATATAAATTTTAAAATCTTATTAACTATTTATGATGCTCTGAATGGCTTAGCTCCAAAGTATTTGAGTGAGATCCTGGTGTATTACAGTCCCTCATGTCCACTAGGTTCAATTAATCATGGACAACTGATTATTCCTAGAATATCAAAATAGATTGTAGGCAGTAGATCCTTGTCACATCAGGTGCCTAAAATCTGGAACACCCTTCCTAGTACAGGTAGGGAGGCAGACACACTCTGCTAATGCAAGGACATGTGTCTTTAGTCTAGATTTATTCTGACATTTACATAAAACACAATAGACATCCAAATGCTTTAAAGCAGGGGTGCCCAAACTCAGTCCTGGAGGGTCAGTGTCCTGTAGAGTTTAGCTCCAAAACCAACTAGACACACCTGAACCAGCTAATCAAGCTCTTGCTAGGTATACCAGGACAGTGGTCCTTAACATTATCACCTCTGACTGGTCAACCTTTGACAATTTTACCGCGGACCGGGGGGGAGATTGGGGTCGTAAGTTGCTGCAACCATCAACCGTTTCCTCGGAGGATGACAAGCTGTCCCTCTAATACAAGTTTTGTTTATAGAGAAAATTACAAAGCACTGCAGTGTTTGAGTGTTTTGTGTTTGTCTGAGATAATTAGTCTACTAAAATGTGCATATTCAGGGTTCATACACATTTTAGTACTAAAATTCCATGATTTTTCCAGGACTTTCAAGTAAATTTTCATGACCTAATGTTTCATGTATTGTCTATGTATATGTGAAAAATAAGGAGAAAAACAATGCACGTTCAAATTCATTACAGCATATCATAAAACATGCAACAATCTATTTAGTTTCAATTTATTTTTATATCTATGTAAAATTTATTTAGTTAATGGTTACACAGCACTAATAATGTGAGAGCATGTTTATGGCCAAGGACAGAAAAGAAGTAAAGACAACTAACCTATATTCAAGTATACAGATATTTGTTACAGACTAATTTCCATGACTTTTCCAAAACTTTGCAGGTTTTTCTGTTTTTCCAAAACTTTTCCAGGCCTGGAAAATGCCAGTCAAAATTCCATGAATTTTCCAGGATTTCCATGACTGTATGAACCCTGTATATTCCATACAAGCTGAATGGAGTTCTTGTCACGTGACTCGCAGTGGGCTCACGACATTCAATTCAACTGGGTGCGTCCTAAAGGCCCGAGCGTGTCATGGCACACACCTCCATTGGAAATAACGAACTCTAGAAAAGACACGATATGCAAAAGGCCTCTAAAAGGCCACCATCATTTACGATCTTCAGCAGTTGATCTTCTTGCAGATGGGTTGCAGATATATTCCTTGGCAGTTTGCGGGTCCTTCACTGGGTCTTTTCCCCTTAGCAAAGAAACTTTCCAAAGACGTCTGTTTCTTACTCAATTTGCTGCTTGTGGGTTAAATTTGGGCGCTCAAGTGACCGAGATGTAAGCGAGAGAATATGGCCATATTTCAAAATGTACGATTTTTCAAAATAAAAGATCGTTCAGATTCAGATGATAAATATAACTGAAATAATTAATGATATCTTGTGTGGCCCGGTACCAATTGATTCACGGACTGGTACAAGTCCGTGGCCTGGTGGTTGAGGACCACTGCACTAGAATTTTCCTACCAGGTGTGTATAAGCAAGTTGGAGCTTAACTCTGCAGGACACCCGCCCTTCAGAACAATGTTTGGGCATCTCTGCTCTAAAGGATTGTTGCACTGCATTAATCAGGGCAATTGGGGACACTTCCCAAAAAAACACTGCAATTCGAATGGCATCAACACTCATGTAAGGACTTACTCACACTATGCTATCCGAACCGTGCCCAGGCCTGTTTCCCGGATTGTTTGAGAAGTGTGAGTGCTCTGAATCGGGCTCAGGCACGGTACACTTGGGCGGCCCTGGCCCGATTGGAAGAGGTGGGCCAGAGCGCGGTTCACTTGGGCTCAGGCGCGGTATGCTTACAGTGTGAGTGCAAGCGTGCCCAAGCCCAAAACTGAAAGCGAGACGTGACTTTTTAAGGGACTGTTTCACATGGATTAATTAATCATTCGTGCTGTTCAATGAACGCAAACTGTCGTAGATTATTAAAGAAGCAAATCCCTCACTGCACGACAGCTGCACCTTCAGCAAACCTCCTAATTCCTGCAGCACGAGGACTTTATGATTGTTTATGAGCGTGAAAAGTGGCTGATCTGTTCAGCGAAATATTTGACTGCGTGTCACCGCATATCAAACGACTTAAACGATATAACTAAAGAAATCTCCACTGTGCTAAGCGAGAGCGCTTCTCTTCCTAAACTGAACAGCGCGTCATTGATGACGTAACCATGCCCAAGCCCGAACGTAATGTGAGTGCGGGACGTCGGGGGAGACGGGAGGGGGGACAAGCATGCTTTGGCCCGGTTCAACGCAAATGTACATAGTGCAAGTACGCCCTTTGTCTGTCAGTTCATTCTTATCCTAAAGGTCACATAATCTTGGATTCGGGCCGTATCCAGAGAAGATGGTTGATTGAGTCAAGAGAGAAATACAGATTCCTGAAAAGACCCAAGTGAAAGAGGAGTCACCGCATTGATCCTGTTGGCTAGTCTGAACATCAACCTGGTGACTTGGACCTACACCTTCTCCATCACAGATGCTCATCATTCTACAATCCACTCAACATCCAGACTGGAACTGGACTCATTACATTTGGCCAGAGGAGAATTGAGCTGAGCCTGGTTTTTCCCAATGTTTGTTCTCCATTTCGGTCACATAATGGATTTCTTGCCATTGTCATTTTTTGCTTGCTTGGTTGGAGCTGGCTTAGCTGGACTTCAGTAGAACTGCACTTCAGTGGATCCCTGAACACTGACATTTGCAAGAAAATGAACAGAATCAGCTTTAATTTAACTAGAACTACACCAGAATTCTACCACTACTCTTTCTGGTAGTCTGATATGCTGGACTGTGAAATTTTGTTCTATAATATAATCTGAAATAATGTTATGGCTTTTTATTTATCTGTTTAGTTGCTTTGGCTCAGTCTACAAGGTAAAACATGCTACAAAAATAAAGAGTAATTTAATTGGTTGCTCTACTGGCTCATTTATGGTATATAATCAAAAATACAATAAACAGTAATATTGTGAAACACGTACAACATCCACTATATAAGGCACAACTGCTCAATGCCTTGTTAAAAATTACATCAAATCAGCCAGATGTGACATGACAGAAACTCAATGCATTAAGTCATATATATGGTCAAGACAATCTGTGGAAGTTCAAACCCAGCATCAAAAAGAGGAAGGGAGGTGATTTAAGTGACTTGAACATGGTTGATGGTGGTGAAAACTGCTGAAATACTGTGATTTTCATGCACAATAATGTCTAGAGTCTGGAATAAAATGGAATAGTCTGAAAAAGAGAAAATACGCAGTAAGCGAATGCTCTGTGGGCGAAGATGATTTCTGATGCCAGAGGTCAGAAGAGAATGGTCAGACTGGTTAAAGCTGATAGGAAATAAGCGCTTATTGCAACCAAGGTCAATAGAAGAGCATTTCTCACAAGTTAAACCTTGAGGTCCACATTGGGGGTCACTCCTGACAACTTCACCACAGTTTGCATAAGCTGGTCAAAATTGGACAAAAGAAGATCGGAAAAAATATTGTATGGTCTGATGAGTCTTGATTTCTACTGCAGTATTTGATCGGGAAAGAAAGAAAACATGGATTCGTCAAGTCATGTATCAATGGTTCAAACTTGTAGTGGTAGTGGTGCAGTGGTGTGGGGAATAATTTCTTTGCCCATTTTTGGATCCTTTAGTATCAAATGAGCATCATTTAAACACCATAATCTGGCTCAGCAATGTTGAAGACCATGCCCATTTTCTTTATGACTACAGTGTACCACAAAACACCCCAAATGGCTTCCACAGTCACCAGATGTCAAACCAATAAAGCACCTTAGGGATGTAATGGAACAAGATATTTGCTGTGTGATGAAATAGTGTCAGATTGGTCCAAAATATCTGAGAATTGTTTTCAGCATCTATGCCACAAATAATTAATGCAGTTCTGAAAACAACAGGGTGTCCAACCCCGTACTAATGAGGCTGGGACAAAAGTAAATAAGAAAATGGTAGGAAATCACAACGTCCAATTGTCTATGTCCTGTTTAGATCTTCCCTACAAGCATCAGTTGCAGTAACCATAGAAACAGGACACATTCAAGCAGCACATAAGGGAACCCTAAAGCATACCCAGCATTTTTATAGTGATACATGTGATTGTACAACAAACCACTGCGGGTATTCAGAAGTAACACATTGCTCAATTGTGCACCAAAAAAAAAAAAAAAAAAATCTACAGAACTTGTATCAACAATACAACAGCTTTAGTATAGAATGCTAGCCTGTATTCCAGGTAATAAGGCTTAAGTGAAAATAAAAAGCAAGGTCACTGTACTGCAATACACAAATGAATATGGCTGGCTGTGGCTGAACCCACTTCAACAGCAACCCAACATAGGATAAATTTATTCAATTATGGCCCGTTTCAACTGATTGGTATAGTATGGTACAGTATGGGTCACCTTTATCAGGCTTGCATTTTTACTGCCAAAAGGGTACCAATGGCACCATTTTCGTTGGTGTGGTGTATGACAGAAAGTTTTAGTCGACGTCATTCTTGCTCAAGGAAATGTCAAAGTAAAGCTGTATGGGTTGTTCACATATCATATGAGAAGCACTTCTCACAAAACAGAGGCTTTATACACACAAATACTTGTGCATAAATGTTCAGTACTAACCTTTCTATGAACATGATTTTATTATAGCTGCAGATCAATGATAATGGACTGCAATTATATGAAATAAACAAATAAATGCAACATATATGAACACATACACCACACTGAACTGAGCTAAACTGAACTGAACTTAAACCCTGAAAACTGGGCTGACACTGTTTTAATTCACTATAATCTTCTATGTGAAGCTGCTTTGACACAATTTACATTGTAAAAGCGCTATAGAAATAAAGGTGAATTGAATTGTATACAGCCGCTTACAGTCTCCAATATGTTACCAACTACAGAAAAACTACACGCAGCGTACATTTAGTCCTTATATGGGTTCAAAAACAACACGCAACATATAGCCCACAGTCAGTGCAAACCTCTCATCTGTATATCTTTAATCTCCACCAGCACATGTAACCTCTTGTTAGAAAGTAATTCCATCAATCAGAGTTCATAACAGTCCAAAAGGTGATGATAATAGTTAAACATGGCAGTTTGTTCATGTTTTAGGTGGCTGAAAAAATTATTTGCTCCTTTGTTTTTTTCCGCTTTTCCTTAGTTTTTTCATGCTTTATTCTCGCGTTTGTCCGTTTCTAAAAGGATCGGATGTCAAAAGCACTTCAATAATCACGCGCATGTTATTTTCATCAGTTTAAGAAGTTTGTTATTTCAAATATAGACGCGCGGCGAGCGATCGCAAGCTCTCTGGAGAAAGTGAAACTGCTAACGCTTTAGACGGCCTTGTAAACAACAGCGGTGCACAGGGTAGATTCTGCTCTTCTTCTTGGCTTTGTGGCTGCTCATCAAGACGACGACAAGGTTTGTTTGAGCTCGGGTAGACCATGGCTCGTTATTATATGTATATATTATTATGATGTAATGTCTCGGCTGTGTATTTAAAAAACTGCACTTCCTTTATTTACATTCTCCTTGCTTGTGCACGCGCTAGTGACCTTTCGAAAGGGTATCCAAAAGTGGTATAGTATGGTTCACTTTTTGGTACTTTAAGACAGTGAAAACAGCCATAAAAGAGCACCAAACCGTACCGCACCACGAAACAGGCTATTAAATTTAAATGACACTTTTAACCCAATAGCTAAGGTTTGTCTATACTGTATGTGTGTGGTCAGGTTAAAAGAAATGCAACCTATCTAAGTATGAGGGAGGAAAAAATTTATAATAAACAAATGTTTTTATCTTAAAATGTCTAAACTTTTCATATCGGTGTGTCCACAAATATGACAAAAAAATTTCTCTAAATGATACATCACTTGTAAACTAAACTTTCAAAGCAGCTGGACAAAACAATCATGTATTCGCGTCATTGTATAGTGAGGTGGTAGACATCTGAAACTGCACAACAATACCACAGCCATTCCAGCTACCAGTTCAATCTGGTGGCCTCATGATCGGCATGATATGAACTGGTCACCTCAGACGGTCAAGTGAGGCTGACCTCAAAAGTAATTTTTGTTCTATTAGTAATCTGGAGCTATGACAATCCCTTCAGTTTGAAGAGGATCTTTTGCCATATCTTATGTTATGTTTCTCCTCTCGGGGAGGCCACCAACCAGACCAGAGCCTGGCTCCTCAGGCAGAGTCCACTTTGATCTGCAAGGCCTGAACAGGCTGCTATTGTGGGTCTGTTGAAAACCTCCAGCGGCCCCTAATCCCTGGCAGCTCCATTTCCAGCAAAACTCACCTCAAACAGACCCATTTAGGTTGGTGGGGGCACAGAAATTAGTTTGGTTTTAAAACCTTAAACATATGAATGAATGAATTTACATACATCACAAGCTTTAGCAATGGCACATTCCATTGTCAATCGCTGTTTAAAGATCCACTTTAAGTAATTCCTATACTTAAAAGATTAACGCAAACATTTACAGTCTTTAAAATAATAAATCCCTAACTCACATATTTGAACAATTCTTTAAGAATGTTTGTAGGGCAGCTTTGAGCTTTTCACTCATTTTTTCTGAGGCCCCTGAGCCTTTGTGGCTCTGGAGAATGTGAAACATGACCATGCATGTGAACGTGCAAAACTGTTCAGAAATTAGGCTACATCCTCAAAAAAAAAAAATCTGCCAGGACATAATGACTCCCGTGCATGTGCCGCCTTTACTGTAATTATCAACAGCTTGCCGCAGTGTTCAGCCATGCTCAGTCAAGTGCTTAGGAAAACCAACCCACATGTAATGAAGATACCTGTACTTAGACTCGAGAATAACCAGTCACACTGCTCATGTTGCATGAATACCCACATCAGCTAAAGCTAAAAGCAATAGACATGTGACATACACAAAAACATTTGAGTCATAGCTATTTAACACAACAACACACTGACATTTTACATCAACTTAGTACTGTATAATAATTTTAAGTGGTTTATAGCAAATTTTTCAACTATTTTCAGCTTGCTAATCAAATAATAACTCAAATTATAGCTAGCAGATCACCATTTGTGTGCTGTAATGTTTCAAAAGTTGGTTATTTAGATAGATCAATGATTTGCATGATGAAATTTGCATAAGCTACATTTTTCTTTCAACCAAGAAGTCTTTCTCTTACCATCTGCTGTTTGTTGAAACTCCTATTTCTTGCTAGATAAGAAATATTTGGCCACCTCCAATCAGATTTCGAATTCCTAGGCCAAACGTTGGATATAACATGCTTTACCCGCTAAGCTGTGCAAAAGAACTTGACGAAATGGTCATGAATCTTGTCTATAGGTCAGCTTGGCCCCGTTTATAAACTCTGAGTCATCAACCTTTGGTTAAGAAAGTTTGGATGTAAGCTGATGCTTCTATCTTATATCTGCTAATAAGTTGTGGGGCTATTTAATGGAGCTATAATTAAATCTCTTTGAAAGCAATGGATAAGAGAGAGCATACTGTATCTTATTCTGCCAAGAGGCAAACAAAAAAATATTTTAACCACTGCCATCATGTGACTCTAGAGTCTAAATGAACCATTTCTTTTAATCTATATGTATCCGCCATCTTTGCATTTGCTGTTATAGAAATGTGTATCATGTGTATCGGGAGACTTCACAGCCTGCATCACAAGATTTTACCAACAACAAATGTCGATTCCTTGATAAACACGGATATTTGATTTCTCACCAAAAGTACATACATATAAAACATATATCATAAAATGTTGCGATTTCTTATATCAACAAAACAAAAAAATAGCATTTAAATATTTTAGCTTCAGCAGGAGGATAAATACGCATGCACTTGTGTGTGTTTCTTTTTCTCTTTATATCAAGGGTGTGACTTTTCTCTGGCGCCAAACAGCTACCTGTGCTGGCTGCTGACCTGGTTATGGGAGGTCCTGTGAGAGTATGAACACTTTGGATGCTTTCCTCTGGGCAGTCTGCCACCCACTCATCAGACGTCTGAGTTTTGATGTCTCAAAACATAGTTTGTACGCATACACATGAATATGTTAGGTGGATATGTGTGGGGTGCCTCGGGGCTCAGTACTCAGCCTCCTCTTGTTTTAGATATGCGCACCATCACTCGGTTCAATCACAAGAGCATGAGAGCCTCTCCCATTGATGCATATTCTAAGCAAGACGCTCGATGAGTCTTGATTTGAATCTATTTCACTGCATTTTTAGGCATCTCAGCCGGGATTAAGAACTGCTGCTTTTATGGTTCAGCGACATTAAAGTGACTGAGACACCTGAGGGATATGTTTGATCACCAGTTAAACTTCACTGTTAACATGTTGACTAATCCTGCAGATTTGTTTTACAACATGAGAAAACCAAACCCATGTGTCCTGCATCCCGTACAGTTCAAACTAGACCCTTAAAGGGATAGCTCACCCAAAAATGAAATTTCAATCCCTATTTACTCAAGTGGTTAATTTGGGTTTGTTTGTTTTTTCTGTTGAACACAAAAGAAAATATTTTGAAGAAAGCTGAAAACCACAGACCTCCATAGTAGGAAAACAAATATGAAAGTCAATGGTTTCCAAGTTGTCAGCTTTCTTCAAAATATATTCTTTTGTGCTATATAGTCTGTAAAATATATTATCATTTTCAACAGAAGAAATAAATTCAGCTGGCACGGTGGCTCAGTGGTGGTTTGAGTCCCGGCTGGACCAGTTGGCATTTCTGTAGAGTTTGCATGTTCTCCCCATGTTGGCATGCACTATAAGTGAATTGAATAAACTAAACTGGCCGTAGTGTATGATTGTGAGTGTGAATGAATGTGTATGGGTTTCCCCATTTCCAAGTACTGGGTTGGGGCTGGAAGGGCATCTGTTGCGTAAAATATATGGTGGAATAGTTGGTGGTTCATTCCGCTGTGGCAACCACTGAAATAGAGACTAAGCCGAAGGAAAATGAATGAATGAATGAAATTCATAAAGGATTGAAACTAATGAATGGGTGAGAAAATTATGACAAAATCAAAAAATTTGGGTGAATGATCCCTTGAAGTGACGGGAAAGTAAATTATTAGTTGGGACTATTGGTTGTAATTAGTTGGGGACTAGTTAGGAAGGGAATAATATTCAAAAACCCAATTTCTCTTTATAAAATTTGCAACTAAATAGTGAATAGAATATAGGGCTGGGTGATAAAATCGGTATCGGAGTTTATTGAATAGTTTTATTAAAATGTGTCTGCTGAGCACGCGCCTTGGAAGCAATGCCAATAAGCTTAGGGTGTACGTTTGTCATTTTCAATGGAGGCGCGCAAGTGGTGGTGTGCAAGTGTCGCACATTTTCCAGGCGCACCTAGTTGAAAAACATCTGAACTTTTCCGAATGCCGCAAGAGCACCGAGATTCATGTAAGTAGAACTAACCAATCTGCGTCACACTTTGTATGGAATATACACTTTTCAGTAATAATGGTAGACTAATTACCTCAGAGAAACAAATGTATGCAAAGACTGCAGTGCTTTTTACTTCTCTTCATAAACTTGTATCGTAGCTGCAGCAATGGTTTGTCCGTTTGTCATCCTCTTAAAAAACGATTGATGGTCGCCTGGTTACAGTAAGACGATAGAGGAGCACGAGCGCAAAGCACACTGAAAATGGTGAAGGAAACCACGGGCTCGTGCTTGTCACTTTAGGTCAGACTAACAACACATGCGAAAATTAGTGCCGTATAGCAGCAGTGAAGAAAACGTAAATAAAAAAATTATGTAAGGATGCCGCTAGAGAGCCTTTTTGGTTTCTTTTGTTGTGCATCCCAGCCACTAGCACCCCATCTGAAAGATTTTTTAGCATTGAGGTAATGTAGTCATTCAACTTTACAATTTGTAATGTTGCAAGATGATTTTGAATAATGATGGTTGGTTCCTTTACTTGAAAGCTCAGATTTGATTATCATATTTTCTTTTGTTTACAGAGGTCGAGGTTTACTGTATCATTACTGACGCCTTCCAGATGTTGATCTACCTTAAAGTTTGCTTTTGTTGTTCAGCATTTGCACTTTACCATTGCACACACTTTGTACCATTTTATTTATCAAGTTTAAGAGTCTCTGTAACACTTATGTTTTTTTTATTATAAAGAGATGAGATATTTTGCTTAAATATATTTGTTTTTGACTATTAAAACTATTTGCCTTAGTAGTGTCGGTATATTAAAATAAAGTGGTTAAAAAAAATCATAATATTCCTAAATGTATTGTTAAAAAATATTCAATAATTATCGATACCGAATGATATGAAACATGATATAGTGATAATTTTTTTTTGCAATATCGCCCAGCCCTAATAGAACCGTTACTAAAATTATAAAAATATGTGGATGTGCTAATTTAAGGAGCATATAGTTTTGTTGTTGTTGTTTTAGCTTTTTTATAGCTTCTTTTTCTAATTTCAAAAGTAATCTTGAGGCCTTTTTGTAGGTTGAGCCCCCTTAGTTGAGAACCACGTTTATTACAGCACCCCTTGTGATCACACTGAAAATAAGTCAAGTATTTGTATCAGATTTAGACTTAAGTTTTTCTTTCTTTACATTTTCTATTGTTAAAAGCATTGCAAAAATGTGAATGCTGCTAACTGTGCATGCTTCATTTTGTTGCACTCTAAAGAGGAAAAATTTGTGAAATTGAAGCATACGCTAAATTTCCAAACCCAATTTGAAACCCGCTAGTAAGACCTCAAAACCAAGGTTAGCAAAGTCTACTAAAGGAGGTCGAGCATTCTCATTTATGGCTCCTAAACTCTGAAATACCCTACCTGTGATCCCACTGAGAATATGTCAAGTATTTGCATCACAATGCAAATTGAACTCCTCTTTAGAGTGCAACAAAATGAAGCATGCATAGCTAGAAACCTTCACATTTTTGCAATGCTTTTAACAGAAGAAAATGTAAAGTAAAAAAAACTTAAACCTAAATCATATGCAAAACGTTTGCTATTGAATAATGCTTAAATGGAGAGAAAGTAGACCAAACTAAGTACTACAAAAATCAAAAATCCTCATTACATCCACTGCAACATATTAATCCTTCGACCACTTACTCTCCATGTTAACGTGTAAATTCTCCTCACACTTGCTCGAGCAAGCAAACAAACTACGAAAGCTCTGGGAGGCCTGCAGTCCCCTCACATGCTCAGCACACATACTCTCCCACGCGTATGCGCACTCACGCACACTCACACACAGAGTCGGCCTAAAGGTAAACAACCTGCTTATGGTTGGAAAAAAAAAAAGCAGTAGGAGGGATTTCCTTCTTGCTCTTGTTCACTCACTCATGCACGCACCTGAGGCAGGGCTCAGCTGTCACCTATGAAGTTGGCCAAGTCAGCCTGTCCGGTAAGAGAATGGTCCACGACAGTTGCGCCAACCCCTCTGTCAGCACGAGCTGTGGCCGCGTGTCTCGCCATTTCCCAGGATACGGGGCTCCTTCTCGTCGAGAGCTACACTAATCACCTCGCGCGCAGACAGCACAGCAACGTATGTCACCGAGGGGAGAGGGACAGACCACCGTGCACCGAAGAAGAGGGGATGAAAAGTATTGTTTACACACTCTTATTAGCACTCACGCCAAGCAAAATAGAAAAAAAAGTGTCTCGTAAAAGTGAGCTAATAAGGCAGAGCTCAACAGGAGAGGCCCTGGTAGAGGAGATCAGCGGTTGGAGTGAGGACGTTTCCAAACAGACGAATCCCACGGCTGGCTGCACATACTTGTCCCCTCTCTCCGTCTGTCAATGGTTTGCTCCATGAGAAGCTGTGGAGTCACATTTGCTGTCTGCCTCCCCATAGCAATACAGAGGAGAGAGAAAACGTATACAGCTCTCCTTGAGAATCTGAACACAGTGTGAGGCTGAAGCAACAGTCGTGACTCCTTCTTTTAAAAGATAATCAATTAATTGGCACGTCATCAAAGATTTGTGAGTATCCTCACAGATGAAAAAGGAGTGAATTGATTTAAGGCATATGAACTACCCTAAGTTACAATGCCTGCTTTAATAGCAAGCCAACAAGACTTCAGATAAGGTTAGTGGATTTCAATGCAGTTTGGGAAAAAATACAATCAAACCAAAGCCAGCATAAACTTTGATAACGATAATAAAACCGGTTTGATTCACTTAAAGGGGTCCTATTATGCTTTTACAAAGTCTTGGTTTTGTTTGGTGGATGTACTACAACATGCCATCAAGCTTGGTGGTTCGAAAATTGCATCATTGTTCACATAATTTACATTATTACAATACCTTTCCTCCTAGCCTGGCACAAATGGTTTAATACATTCAGTTTGATGTAGCCCCACCTTCCAAAAAATTAAATGTGCTGTGATTGGCCAGCTGTCCCAGTGCATTTTGATTGACAAAATGTTTAGACATAGTTTCAGTAACCATGAGATCAAACCTAAACTGCATTCGGTGTGCTATTCACAACAGATACACACCGTTTAAGAAACTACAACATTTACTATTCTTTTCCCATTTAAACAGCCACTTTCATGTATTTTGGAAGAACTAGATGATTTTTTGTTGGACGTCTAGTAGCTCTAATCTCTCTACTAATCTAGCTATCAAAGATTAGCTAGTATATGATCATGATTAACTTGTTTAACATACACATATTTGAAAATTGAAATATCAGATATTTGACAACATGATCAATTTGCACACTGAAGTCCGAAATTTTCGTATGTGTTTTCTTTTCTATGTATACGCGAAAAATTCGTCATGTACACAAACCTTGCACACTGAGCCCAATGCATATTAATCTATTACGAATTAATCTATACGATTCAGAGTCAGTTCAAGTAGTGTTACTTTGTTCTCCTCTTTTCCCCAAAGTAGAGAAAGAAAGAGAAATACTGTAGGCTGCATATTGTGATCATCCAATACTGCACAAAGGAAGGAGAGTTCAACTCATTATCAAAGAGCTTCACTTGATTACCCTCGAAATGCAAAGTTTATTTCAGGAAATCAGCGCAATTTTGATACATTGCTTGTGATATTTCACACATTCACGTACATAAACAAATCCTGAACAAAGACTGGCAGTAACTATAGACGTTGATGTGTCGAAGCAATGGAACGAAAGTGGACCCTGCTTTCTATTACAATACATTGTCTATGGGCAGTATGTCAAATGTATGGACACACACACACACCCCAAAAAGCAACAGGTGATAAGTGCGCCAGTCACTGAATCCAGCATAAGGGTTTTGTCTGCCACGTTCCGTCTTATATTATGCACTGTGTTTGTCAAAGTTATCTGTGGCTCAAGTGACGGCAGAACCTTTGTAGAACCTTTGCATGCATGGATTTTGCAAAATATACTAAATATCATTATTATTATTGTAAATATTGTTGTTTTGACCCTTCCCACCCCCCTGCTGAAAAATCCAGCTTAAACCAGCCTAAGCTGGTTGGCTGGTTTTAGCTGGTCGACCAGCCTAGTTTTAGAGGGGTTTTGGCCATTTCCAGGCTGGTTTCCAGCCATTTCCAGCCTGGTCTTAGTTGGTCAGGCTGGGGAGTTGACCAGCTTAAACCAGCTTGACCAGCCAAAACCAGCTATGTCCAGCTTAAACCAGGCTGGTCTGGCTGGTCTAGCTGGTTTTAGCTGGTCAGGCTGGAAATGGCTGGAAACCAGCCTGGAAATGGCCAAAACCCCTCTAAAACCAGGCTGGGCGACCAGCTAAAACCAGCCAACCAGCTTAGGCTGGTTTAAACTGGATTTTTCAGCAGGGCCAGCAAACATTTAAATTTCTGTTGGTGATTCATTTAAATCACAGGTGTCAAATCCAGTTCCTGGAGGGCCGCAGCTCTGCACAGCTTAGCTTTAACCCTAATTAAACACACCTGATCAGACTAATTAAGTCCTTCAGGCTTGTTTGAAACCTACAGGTAAGTGTGTTGAAGCAGGGTTGGAACTAAACTGTGCAGAACTGCGGCCCCCCAGGAACTGGATTTGACACCTGTGATTTAAATGATCATCTAATAACCAGTTTTATGACATCATAAACCCCGAAAAAAAAAAAATTCTTGAATTTTTAAAAACTAGCTTTGGAGTGGATTTTGATATTTGTAACTTTTATAGATGTGTTTTATGCATAAAAATACACTCATAAATATTTATGGAGTGTATTTTCAAACTACTTATTTAAAATAAGCTTAAACAACACAGTTCTTCAGGTTTTTAGGGACAACCGAATTGTTCTTTGTTCAAATCTATTAAAATCATTGACTGAGCCCTCTAATAGTAACTCTGGGGTAGGGCTTGACAATATAACATTTTAGCATTGATATCGCAATGTGCGAGTCCACAACAGTCACATCGCAGGGATCTGCATTGTAGTTGGGATTATAGTTGACCAGACAGTTACAATTACAGTTAACAACATAGTCATTTCAATTTTTAACCTTGAAGTGCAGGTTTATTATTAGCATGTGTTTTTAAGGCATGTGACAAATTTAAGCCATTTGGGCACAATAAATTAAAAAGTTTATAGCTTAAAGTGTACATTTATATAATTATTTACTCAATGAAAACGATTCATTGTTGTGTTGTTGTTATTATTATACAGTGATTATTTAATTTCTGTTTATGAATACTGTTTGACTCCCTAGCAAATTATTGTTTATTTGAATCTTTTCTCTTTTGTATTGATTGTATTGATTTAATGACTTAAAATTATGAATTATTTACATGCCATTCATGTCATCTGGTCAAATTGCATATATATCGCAGTAAATTAAAATATTGCAATGTCAGTTTTTCCAATATCGCCCTACTTTCAGGCCACAAAATGGTGTGGGCCCTTAGAATCATCCTTAGTTTAGTTTAGTTTAGTTTAGTATAGTTTAGTTTAGAGATGATAGGATTATATGGAACCCAGCATATTTTTTACTACATAAACGCTGACTGAAAATTAAAAGAATTGGTCAAGCATAACAGGACCCCTTTAATTAACCACATTTATGCACATATTCCAAGGTGCTGTGCATAAAATATGACAATTACGTATACACAGAGTCATATGCTTCTGTTTTATGGGTTTAAATATGAAGTAAAAATCAGAATCTGGTCAAGAACCACTGTGCTAAACCACCATAGCTTTTCTTTTCTATTCAGTGTAATTGCACCCTAGAGCTAGCACTTGATTCACCAAAAGCCTCCATAGTACTTTTCACCTCCCATGACCCCAAGCTGCAGTCTCGAAAAGAGCAGCCGTAAAATTGAGTACAAATGAAATACTGAATATTAATCATGAAAAGAGAGCATGATGCATCTCACTCGGAGTCCCACTAGCGTTAAAATTACACAAACTTTACTGCATAACACTGCGCTGTCAACATGAGAAAAAGAGATCATGGGTTTCATAACACAAAACACATGTCAAACAAAACCCGATAATTATGGGGAAAATTGTTGGGAGAGTACGACTTGAGTATGCGGAAGCTATAAAGAGAATCAGACGGCTAGGGCTAAGAAAGCAGGTGTCAGAGCTCCATACAATCCGTGAAAACACCTTTGCCTGCTCATGCAATGTTCATATAATGCATTTTTACTAAACTGAAGTCATGAAGGTCTTTGACTAATTCAAGTCAGCGAATACCCTCGTATTAAGAGGGAGGTCTGTCAATTCAGCTGGTTTCCTAGCAACTCTGTGATTAGCAAGAGCGTTTTCCTATACATTAGGAAATAAAGAAAATTACATTTTAGTCGTGGGCTTTTTACATTTGATTACAGCTTGTGTAATAACGGTAATCAGGATGTAAACAAAGCATCTGACAGCTTTTACCTACATCTGCATGTGTACGTATGAAAATTTCATTTCATTATGTGCTTTATATTTTCAGTTACAGAGTTTCTACAGGTATCAAGTCAAATTAAGACTTTTTAAAGGCTCACAAAATACCAAAACACATTTTATGAGCTGCTGTCAGTCATATATGTGTCCCACGCTGCTATATACACTATTAGGACACATATATTTCACTAAAAAGTGAAAAGTGAATTTTTGAAGCTGCGTCACGGCCATGAGATACTTGCGTTTAAATCCAGCGAGGAGAGTGGCTGTCTGTACCTGCGAGTACATCATGACGTCTCTGAGTGTGCGGCATTAATTCATGAGAAAGACTTTGTTCAAACCAATCAGCGCGCTCAATTGTGTATGCGGTGCAACTTCATTAATATGCATGATAGCTTCGAAGACTGTTTTACCAGCGTTCAGATGACAGAGAGATGCCACGTTGTGTTGCCAAAACAAGTGAAAGAACAAGAATTTGGAGACATGGGTCGTCAGTGTTGCATTTATTAGTGTGCTGCGTTCATTAATGTGCTGCAACGAAGATTTTGTTTGCATTTTCCCGCTATGAGAGCGCTGCTGGACACATGTTGATTACAGTGCACGCGACACGCGACAGAATGCATTTGTAAGGAACATTTTTTACCCGAGAGCTTATCGCATCTGGAAATTAAATCCGTATTTGCCGCTCGTCTTCTTTTTAAAAAAAGACACAGTTCCAGTTTGATTGTCCTGTCACTACAGATTTGGTAAGTGTGCAAATGTTAGTTCGTATCATCAGCAGTGCTCTTTCACTTTTTAAAGACATACCTCAGTCAAAATGATTTAGTTACTAAGTTTACAGTATGTTAATATCACTGCAATATTATAGTACAATATTATAGACTGAAAGATCCGCTGTAAATGCTGCTCTCTGAGTGTAAACATGTAATCAAATATTGACCGTCGTGTAGGATTTTCACCACATTTTGTGACAGGATAGTCTATATACACACGGCTTTCTGACACTACCTACCGAGTACATCCAAGTTACCGAAAAATGCAGAGGATTTTTTCTCCCAGTCGCCGTGCGGTATTAAACATTACATTAAAACTCTACTCTTCCAGCAGTTCCTCACTTTCAATATCTCGTTTGTATATATATATATATATATATATATGTATATATATGTATATATATATATATATATATATATATATATATATATATATATATATATATATATATATATATATATCACATAATTTTTTTCATATATCTTACTTTGATTATATACTGCTACTTAGCTAACATGAAAATGACTGTCATATTTCCTAATTCCTCTGAAAGGCTCGCCCTCAAGAGGCTCTGATTGGTCAGCTAGCATAATGTGTTGTGATTCGCAGATCGGCTCCACCTCACCAGGAAAAGCGTCACACCTCTGCTCTACTAGCATTCGCTGTGCCTCTGCTGTGTAAATACTGTCAGTCAGAGTAGCTGTTAGCTGTATCAGTTTGTACCCGAATCAGACAGAAAATGAAAAGGACTCAACTGAACCTCATCTCTGCTCTCTAAAATAAACTCTGACAAGTGTCTTTCATATATATTCGGAAGAAGCATGTGTAAGTAATATGAAAGTTTCACATATCTTTGCATGTATGTTGTTTGTGCGACTGCATAGAGACACTGCAGCGCTGGTGAAGGTTGTTGATGTTTAAAGGGGTTTGATGGATAAATATGAATTTGTAGCTAAATTGTTAATGGTGCCAAACAGTATTTCCCATTGTTTACAGCCTTGTTTACTTCCTTGCTACAACATACTGTTAACACTAGACATTATGCATGTAATACATCGATTTCAATAAATAAAAATACTTAAAGGTTGTGGCTCACAATCCACAACTTTATCTATTATGCTTGGAGCTGCTCCTTTGAGGAGTTTTTAGCCAAATCCAGCACTGAACTGGGAGAGATTCTGGAAGCTCTCCTTTGTCAAATGCTAGCTATATATTTTTTAGAATTCTCTGGAACATAATTAAAATAAAAATGTGAGCAATTCTCTCTTTGTGTCATGTCCTTTGGAAGCCCAAATACAGAAACAGAACAAGCTCTGTGTAAATGGCAGCATTTGGACGGAATTTTAGCTTTTTCTGCTATAACATTACAGCGCCTCTGGCCATGCCCTTTCGCTGCATGGGGTGTATGCGTATCGTGAATGCGTGTAACATGAAGCGTTATTTCACTATTGTGGAATTTATTTTTTGTAGACCCCAAACTTTGTTCGCTGTAGGCTTTGCTAAGCTAACTCTGTAAAAGCCAATGTCTCCCTTTGCATTAAACTTTGAGTGTCTTACATTCAGAGATGTTGTTTATGTTCACACAGCTACATTACACATCAACTATGATAAAAATATGATATCGTAGTGGACCTCCCCAGGCCTAAACACTAAAGATTTTTACTAATGGAAAATATTTTTACTTGCCTCATCAGAAAAACTTCACATTTAGCGATTTCTTAGCCACATATTTTAAATAATGTGTCAAAATTAGCAAATTCTAGTAGTACAAATGCACTTTTTTTCAACATAATATTTCTTAAATGTTTTTATAAGCTTTAAAAAACTATAATAAACTAAATGTATGCACAACATTGAGTACGTTTACATGGACACTAATAATACGATTTTAATACGATTAAGACATTCTGATTAAGAGTCTACCATGTAAACAGCGATTCTCGATTTATTTAATCCGTTTAAGGTCATAATCGAACTAAACAGAAATGGAATTAAGACATGTGGAGTATGCCAATTTTAGTCGCATTATTGAAGAGCAGTAGAGACATGTAAAGACCTTAATCAAACTATTAGGGGTGTTAAAATTAATCGTTTCTTCGGTGCACCGCGATGCAGACGCGGACAATTCAGTATCGGTTCAGTAATAATCATAACCGGTTATTAAATACTGACGTCATTGATCTCACATGCGCTATGTCGCCGTAGCTTACTATGGCGAGGGAGGCGAGCGGCGAGCGCGAGTACAACGCTCTAACTATGTAAAAACTCTGAAACTGTGCACAATTTCACTGCGTGTGTGTTTGCTGAACACTGTTTCACTGACACTTACAGCAAAAGCTATTTCACGGCGATTAAGAGAATGAAAGTAAACTCCATTTCTCTCTCACTGTGGCCCATGAGTGCAGCTGTGAAGAGCACCAGCGTGTAAGAGCCAATCGCAGCCCTTTCTGTTGAGCGCGTGACCAATCAAAGGGGTGTAAGAAAGAACTTGGTAGTTGGTAGACAAGGCTCAGAAAGCGAGCGGCATATTTATATTTGTTTATTTGCTATAAATGCTCGTGTTGCTTAAAGGTACAGTTTATATATCTGAAAATAGAGGTAAAGTTGGTTTTATATTGGGATATTCAGACTTTCTCCTTAATAATATAATTTCAGAAAAGTATTATTTGCAAATTCTAAATAGGGAAATCATATTAGCAGCCAACGACTATCAAAGTACAACATTGTTCACAGTCAGTTAGATAGTGTTAATGTTGTTTGTTACTTGTATGCTAATTCCAAACGAATATTCAAAGTGACATGATAAACAATATAGAGACTTCTAAATGACCGAATGTGTGAATATAAAACCAACTTTACCTTTATTCTGACTGTTGATATTAAAGGACAAAATTGTTTTACAAATAGTATATAAATATATTTATACATTTTAATACAATAATTGCTGTGCTGTGAAGAAAATATAAAACTGTGTTTGGAAAGAATCGTCAATGCACTGTGATGCACCGAGATATCGAATTGAACCGAATCAATGGCATGATAATCGTAACCGAACCGAACCGTGAGACCAGTGTAGGTTCACACCTCTACAAACTATTATCGTCTTGTAGGATTTTTAGCACATTTTGCGATAGGAAAGTCAAAATACACACGGCTGTTTGACATTATTCTCTGCATCTACCGAACCAGTGAAAGACCACTGACACCCGCTTCATGAAATGCGGAGTTTTTTTCCCATATGGCGTGCGTTATCAAATTCCATTAAAACAACACTCCTCCAGCAGTTCATACAAGCATCCAATATCTCGCTTGTCACGGGGGCAATGGTTGAAATATTCCTGAATGAAAGTGAAAGTGCCAAACTGTAGTTTAAGTAGACAAATTAAAAATGAAACACCCAAAGTTACATGAAACTCCAGAGGAAACTTTGATAGCCTGATGATGCAATGATGTTAATCAAATTATGTGCTATGTAAAACAGGATCATGAAAGGAATATTCAAAAAGCAACTCATGTAAACACCTTAATTATATTATTCTCCTATTCAGATTAATGCAAATAATTTGATTACTGATGTCCATGTAAAAGTAGTCAATGTGTCTCATTGGGTATCTTTAAATACATGGAGAACCTAAATGTTATTGTAAGGAAGATAATTAAACCATATTAGTACATTGGCTTAAAAATATAACTTGGTTAAAAGTCTTCTTGAGTTAGATTGTTGGTGATTGGATGGGTGTTGGCCTGATTTGGGTCATTTTACATAGACATAGAAAAATTAAGGCCTTTTTAAAATTATTTAAGATCTAAAACACAATCTTTCAAAAAATGTAAGACTTTTTAAGGCCTAAAGAATAGTTTTTGAAATTTCAGATATTTTTAAGACCCTGCTGAAACTAAGTTATAGGAAGAATAAAGCAGCCATTGCCATTTCAGTCCTCTAAGCTTAATATGGTAAATCTTTTATTTTATGTAGTTGGTTGGATTTACTTGTAATAATCGTATTAAGTGGGAATACTATGAACCAAGAATATAAGCCTATTTGTGATTACAGATTGAATTAGTACACAATGAATGCAATCCGTCCTAGTGGATGTAGACCAAAATACCAAGATCTTAATTAATACACAAAATGCTATTAGGAGTGGTGTAGGATTTTCTTTTTTAGAACAAGTCCAATCGCCAATATTAAACTAATTTAGTGCAGCAGACAATGTTTTTAAAAGTGTAATATTTATGCAGGTCTGCCTCATTGGTTTAAACACTGATAGACACAAACTAGATAAATACGACCAACTACATTAAATGAATCGTTTTTATACTTTTATTGTTAGACTTAGTCATTGGCAATGCTTCATGGTATTGTAGTTATTTCTCTTATTAAAGCTTTTAGGTACACAACCTTGTCCCTTTTGTTTTCTTGTCTGATTTTTGTATACTTCTTTGCATCAAATCATAGTTTGTACATAGCTGATAATGTTTTAACTAAGACCTTTTTTTTTTAAATCCCACATGGAAAAAAATTCTTCCAAAACCAGAGCTAAGTGGCACTAATGTGCTCTATACAGCACTTATACTTGGCACTTAGCAAAACATACATTAAAACCATACTATTAAATGACCCAAGTTTGAATATGAATGGCAAAATCAAACTGTGTGCAAACAAATGCAGTGCAGCACAGTCAGGTTTCACATTACCATGACAACCGTAAGGACTGTTGAACCACCACAACATATCTAGTGTAAGCAAATGCATGGAAAAAACTAAAAACAACAACATTAACCCTTGTGTTGTCCTAGAAGTATGTATACATGGTTCGCCCTTCAGGTCAAAAATTGCCTGCCTTGACTAAACCTCTAAAATAAAGCAGACACATTTATTTTCAATCCTCAAATTTATTTTGCATGAAGAAACAACATCATCTTCATCATTAACTACATGAATGTTTTGGTTTTCCCTGATCAGTGTGGGTATATTTATGCGAGGTGTATATAAAGTGTATACAATTGAAGTAAATATTTCCCAAATGATGTTTAACAGAGCAAGGAAATTTTCACAGTACGTCTGATAATATTTTTTCTTCTGGAGAAAGTCTTATTTGCTTTATTTCGGCTAGAATAAAAGCAGTTTGTAATTTTTTTTTTTTTAAACCATTTTAGGGTCAAAATAATTAGCCCCTTGAAGCAAATTTTTTTTTGATAGTCTACAGAACAAACCATCGTTATACAATAACTTGACTAATTACCCTACCCTGCCTAGTTAACCTAATTAACCTAGTTAAGCCTTTAAATGTCACTTTAAGCTGAATAGAAGTGTTTTGAAAAATATCTAGTCAAATATTATTTACTGTCATCATGGCAAAGATAAAATAAATCAGCTATTAGAAATGAGTTATTAAAACTATTATGTTCAGAAATGTGTTGAAAAAATCTGTTCTCTGTAAACTGAAATTGGGGAAAAAAATAAACAGGGGGGCTAATAATTCTCACTTCAACTGTATATGTATATAAAGGGTATATTTTCTAATGCGAAAAGTACCTGCATAAGTGTAAAAAGTAGCGGCAGATTATTATTGTGTGTGTGTTTTGGGTGTTTATGTGTTTTTATGTAAAAATGGTTTTAAAGGTGACAGGTCAAAATTAACCCGAAAGACAACCGTTGTACCCTATATGTGTACAGCCTTCATGAAAATAGAAAATGACAATTTTGGGGTGTTTTTTCCATTTTTAGGAAATGTCACCAAATTTCAAGATGAAAAAATAAACATTGTTTAGGGATTTTTTTCTGACATTAAATTGGTGCCCATTTTTGACCCATAAATCAACAGTGGGGTTTAGGCCATGAGTAGGCATGGGACGATAACTGGTTTCAAGGTTTACCGTGGTTTGGAAAAGTTCAGGTTTTAAAACCGGCGAAGTTGCTGTTATACCGTTCCTTAGGTATGTGCAAGTTTTGCTTTTGTTTTGTTTAGTTGTTTTCACAACTATTTTATTTAGTTTTTTAGGGTAACAGTACCTTCAACAGAAAAGAAACCAAAAGTTACTGGTCCAAAATATTTTAAATGTTTCTTAATATAAAATATATTGTGTTCAATGGGGGGAAAAAGTTGTTGTTTTTTACCCAGACATTTAAAAAGAACTTATTTTGGAGCAGTAATCACAATACCGTGATACCGTGAAACCTTGTGTACACATATTGGCAGCAACGCACACGCGGCAAGAATGGCACGAGCGCACCTCGAGTCACATGACAAGAATTGTCAGCTTCATACTTTGTATGGAATATACACATTTCTACTCCAAAGAGAAAAAAATACAAAATAAAAATACCAAACAATTTTTTAATATAGTTGATCAAAAGTGCCTTTCAGACACAGGTTCAGCAGCCTTTGACTACATTTGTTGTTTTTAAAAGGGAAAATTTTGCTAACATGTAGCATTAGACAAATACAAGTATTTTATTTATTCTTATTTATTTATTTATTTATTTATTTATTTATTTATTTATTTATTTATTTATTTATTTATTTATTTATTCAGTAATTCATCCATTTATTGTTCTGTCATTTATTTTCACTGTAAAATTATTACTTATGTTTAAATGCCAAAAACGTTTTTCACTTATTTTGTAAATCCAAAAAGAAAAATGGACTATAATATATCCATTTTAGTATATATGATTAAATAGGACAGTGTTTGGATATCTGAACAATACCGCCTGGAATCTTAGAGTTCAAATAAATCTACATATTACAAAAAATCTTCAGTGCTGTCAAAAGAATCGAGTTTGATACTAACCAGTTCTGAAGTCGAAAAATGTCTATTTCTTGCTAACATTTGAGTGCGTTTGATTGTGTTCACATGCTCAACAGAAAGCACTGTGATTAGTTGTGAAGGTCAAATGTTAGTGGGAAATAGACGTTTTTAAAGTTTCAGTACTCCATACTTTTGACAACACTACCATAAAGTTGTTCAAATAAAGTTGTAAGTAATTGCTAATTCAAAATTTAGTTTTTATATATTTACAGTGAGAAATGTACAAAATATCTTCATGGACCATGACCATCAATTATATTGTTATAATTTTTTGGATAAAATTTAAATATATAATTTAGACCTATACAATGCATTTACAACTACTGTAAAAAATATACCCTTGCAATATTAAACTGGGTTTGTTGTTCAGGGTCACATCTGAAATGCCTCAAAGCAGAGTTGTTATGAATACCTTAAATGTTTGAACAGAAACAACTGTCTTGTTGACTCAGTTCATCGGTTAACTTTGTTATGATGACATACTGTCTATGTACTATAATATCTTTTGGATCCTGCTTTCACTTTATGTTCACTTAACAGAAGCCTTTACTCAAATGAGAATAATAAAACCAGAGGTGTGCCAAGTTACAAGGCATTGAAAATCAACAACAATTTGCAAACAAAAGATAGCATGTAATATATATAATTTTATGGCAATTAAGTTACATAATTGGCAGAAATATGAAAAAAGAATGAGGATCTCAGCTAGGACTGGGTAATATTTAGTAATATCAATGTTACTTTTTCAAGCTGGACAATTATTTAAATGAAATTGATTTATTTATATAAAGATTAGTTTTTCTGTTTAGATACAATGGCATTTTTATATTATTTTTCAAAAGTCTAGAGATTATAAATTTGTATCATTTCTGAATAGTACAAAAAAAGGAATAAACAAATATCCCAAATATCCCTTTAACTACCCCACCAAGAAAAAATGTTTGGATGGCATTTCTTAACTCCTAGTTAACACACTCAATTCATTTTTTTCCAAGACATCCCATAATTTCTAAAATATTAACCATTATGGTTGATATTTTAGAAATTATGGGATATGTCGGTTTATGGTAAATGTACCGGAATTAAGTACATATACTATGAAAAATCTGAAAATATCAAGTGTAAGACCAATTTTTTTTTTTTTAATATTCAAAATAAAACATTTTTAAATACTAAATCATCTTTATTTTTTGAAGAATGCCATAAAATATGTCAGATTCTGGCTGCGTCCGAAACCGCATACTTCCATACTATACAGCACGCTAAAATCAGTATGCGAGCCGAGTAGTATGTCCGAATTCATAGAATTCGAAAATCAGTATGCGAGAAGTACCCGGATGACTTACTACTTCCTGCGAGATTCTGAAGTGCGCATCCCATGCACGCTGCGATATCCCATGATGCCCCGCGAGAGAATTCATGAATAGAAGTGAAGCGACGCAACTGACGCAGGTAGGTCACGTGACCATGACAAAATGGCGGATTTTAAATTCAAACGCAGTACCTACTGAGTAGTAGGCGGTTTCGGACGCAGCCTCTCATTTAACATGTTTTCTTGTTTTGTTTTGTTTTTACAATAAAACCAAATTCAATTGTAGTAGTGCAACAGGATGCTTGTTTTGATTTTTCTGTAAACCAACAATGCTGTGTGTGTAAACCATTATTTAAAATAGTCATTCTTTAAATTACTTTAACAGTCATTATTTAAAACAGTCAAAACATGGTCAACCATTTGGTAGAGCGGGCAGTCAAAGGGATATTACAATTTGAAGAAATGTTATATTTTAATATAGTGTAAAACTGCAGAACCTTTAATCTAGATTAATCTAGTCTCTAGTGATTCTCCAGAAATCATTCTAATATTATGATTACTACAATAAATTGTAAATAAATAAATAAATCATTATAATTAAGTCATTCAGGTTTATTACAGTATTGTAATGTTTTTGAGCAAGGCACTTATTTGATTATAAATAAAGCAACAACAGTGCTACTCTAAAATAATATTACAATTTACAGTAAGGATTTAGTTTATCTTAACAGTCTAAAATGTAATTAATTCCAATTATGACAAAGCTGAATTTCCAGCAGTCTTCAGTGTCACATGATCCATCAGAAATCATTATAAAATGCTAGTTAATATAGAAAATGTAAAAAAAAAAAAAAAAAAAAAAAAGGTTTATTATTATTATTATTATTATTATTATTATTATTATTATTATTATTAAGCAGTGCTTTCCACAGGTTTGAAATATACTTGCGGTGATAACCAAATTGAAACACACCATTTACCCACATCACATAAATAGTTAACTATGCTACAAACAAAACATAATTTAATTTTTAACAATAATTTTATTAATATGACACTGTTTTACACTGTTTCCTTTCAATGGGTTACAGTAAAAAAAGACTGTTGAAATTAAAAAAGAAATGTACTATTTCTCTTACTTTTATGCTATTCAGGAGCCATGTCCACTCACTGACAGGTCAAATCTGCTTCTCTCTATCTTTCAAGCTCAAAGCAAACTTGAATGCCAAAGCATTTTAAATAAGAATATTAAATAGTCTAATATATTAATCTCATAAAATATATTAATATCATCAGTAATATATTAATCTCATCAAATTAATCAAATATACAGCAAACCAGAAATAAATGACAGAAAAAGATCAAATAAAAATTATAATAAGTACAAGATTAAAATGTGTACATTATTTAAAAAAGGCAAATGCGTTCATTAACCACTATGGTGTACACTTATTTTGCAGTCAGTTTAGACAAGTCATTTCCTCCTCTCCGAGTATATAGTAAAGTTTTTCTGAGTCATTTAGATTAAAGAATAAATTATGTTTCTCTCGCTCCCAAGCGAAAGCATAGGCTTAAGTAAAAAGGTAACGCTAAGACGCATACAATGAACGACAGCTTTAAAAAAGCAAAAACAAAAGTCGAATCCTAGACAATTTAGGAGATTTAGAAACCCTGGCCAGATGAATTCTTTAAGTCCTAAAAAGACGCATCTCTGTGGGTCTGCAGATCACGTGAGATTATCTGTGGTAGTGTTGACTGGTCTCGCGCACACAGAACGGCAACGGGTAAACGAGAGATGATTTTTCCACTACTTAATTAATCGCAGATGTTTGGTTATATTGGGGGGATACAAAAAAAGTGTAAATGAATGATAAAAATAGTTTAAAAAAAAAACATTTTTTTTACACTAAATACACCTGGACAGCCCGCCCAAGTAAAGTCTATGTGTGGGAAGCACTGTATAAGAATTCTTGAAAACAATATAAGATTTATCTTTTTAATAACTTTATTTTATATTGACTTTTTTAACATTAAAATGCTAAAGCAAATGTTAAAATGTCTTTGTTAATGTATTTAATGCATATTTTTTAATAAAAGCATTACTTTTCTGTTGATCAATTGAATGCACATCTTTTAAAATAAAAACACTAACTTACTGATTAATAGCATCTATAAAAATAAATCGCAAATGTATCAATCAAAAAAAAAAAAATCACTACAAAACAATCAATGAACAATTGCTCTGAATTGCTAAAATGAACAGCCAATATCATGATATGGGTATTGGATTTTTGCCTCAGCACACGTGAGGCCACATGTGTGATACGTGACAAAAAAAGGAGTGACATAACATTTAGTCATGCCACCACTACTTGCATTAAATAGCTTTCTACAGAAAGAGCAACATTATTTTGAAAACAGCTCAGCTATTTGCACTACTAAGAATGCCAGTTCATACCATCACAGTAAGTTACTCCACAACACTGGACGATTAGGTAAACATTTCCTCCAATAATAAGCAATGGTATCAAATATTGCCAGTTTTGGGTTATTTGAATGTAGTTTTGAGCTGCATGATCTGAGGACTTACTTTGTCTAGGGCTCCAAAGGGATGTTCATTGAAGGGGACACTATGGCTGTGGTCCACTGGATTTATGAGGCGGGAGAGATGTCAAAGAGAGGGGGCTACGGCGCCACACCCTCCCTGTTATGCAGAACCATCCCACCGGGGGGAGGCAGCACTAAATGGATGACCAATGGCGGCTGTGAAAGAAGAAGTTAAAGAAAGCATTTTGTTAGAATATTACATTCATATAAACAAGACAATATGCAAAATATGACTGTTGTTAGTCCTGCAGCACATTTATTGCTAACTATAATGTTCTTGCTAGACGGAAATTAATCTTTAAAAAGATTCCAGTAACTGAAATACAACCCCAAATTAGAAAAAGTTGGGACAGTATGGAAAACGCAAATAAAGTATTAACATAGTGACTTCAAAATTTGCTCTGACCTGGATTTCATTGCAGACAATACAACAACCATTATTTACTGTAATGTGTTCCTCATGATGTTTTAATAGTTTTCATAAAAAACACGTCACTTGGAACAGTAAAGCATTTACCACTTTGTAATGTTGCCATTCCTTTTCACAACACTTAAAATATGGTTAGGGACTGAAGACACCAAGTGATGAAGTGTTTCAGGAGTAATTTTGTCTCATTCTTCCTGCAAACAAGTCTTAAGGTGAGCAACAGTACAGGGACTTCGTTGTGCTTTAAAATGTGCCAAAGATTCTCTACTGGAGACAGGTCAGGACTGCAGGCAGGCCAGTCAAGTACCTGTATCCTCTTCCTCCACAGCCAGGACTTTGTAATGTGTGCAGAATGTGGTTTGCATTGTCTTGTTGATATATGCATGGGTGTCCCTGGAAAAAAGGCAGCATATTGTGCTCCAAAATCTCTGTACTCTGTTACCTTTGCTAAGGGCACTGACACAACACCATACCATGACAGATCCTGGCCTTTGGACTTGTTGCTGCGGTAACAGTCTTGATGATCCTTTTCTTCTTTGGTCCAGAGCACACGGTATTCATTTCTCCCAAAAATATCTGAAATACTGATTCATCTGACCACAGTACACGTTTCCACTGTGTGATGGTCCATCTCAGATGCCTCCAAGACCAGAGAAGTCGACGGCGCTTCTGGATACTGTTAGCATAGGGCTTCTTTTTGGCACAGTACAGTTTTAACTTGGTGATATCGTTTATAAATAAATGACTATTCTTGATGCAGTGCCACCTGAGAGATTGGTGATCACAGTTGTTCAGCTTGGCTTGTGCCCTTGTCCTTTACTTTGCTTTTGTACCAAATCATAATTTCAATCACCTGTTGACATCACCTGTTTCAAATCATATTATTATTTAACCAATTTACTTGATTACTAACCCTAAAATGCTTCAGTCTCAACTTTTCTTGGAATGTGTTATAGGTCTGAATGACAAGAAAGAATGTATGTTTACATATGAAATGAAGTTGACCAGACTAAACATAAATAATTAAACTAAACTAAATATTTTGTGTTCATATTGTCTGCAATGAAACACGACTCAAAGTAAATTTGGAAATCACTATTTTCTTTATTTATTTGAATTTTCCAAACTGTCCCAACTTCTTCTGATTTGGGATTGTATAAAATGAGATCATTTATAATTAAAAAAAAAAAAAAACTTGAATGTTTTACATAAAAAAAGAAAAGAACAAAGGCCATTTGAATTGATGCCTTTGCAACAAAATGCAAACTGTACCTGAATAAAAACAAAAAGGAATTTGATATTTAAAATGAGATAATAAAAGTTAAAAAAATGTTTATATAATAAAGAAATGAAAAGAACAAAAGCAATTTAAATTGATGCCTCTGCAACTAATTGCCAAAAAAACTAAAATATTCATACACTGTAAAAATTGCAAGGGTTCCACACAATTGTCCCAATGCAACGCTTTTCGATCAAGTTATCTTAACAAGTGGATTGAACAGAAAACAATTAAGTTGTCCCAAAATAAAAATCTCAAGAATTGTGTTGTTTCAGCTCATTTCAAATGAGAAGTTTGAACAAGCAGCAAAATCATTTTGGAGAGCAATATTAATATATAAATAATTCCAAAATAACACTAGTACAGTTGTCAATATATTTGATAAGATCCAATTAAAATAATACATTTAATTATTATTTACAATTTATTATTACTCTAAGTAAAATGTTTACTATTTTATTGAAATATAAACTTTAAGCTATAAAATCACTTAACTGTATTTTACCATTTATTAATTACTTATGCAATTACAGTGTTTCCTCTAGGATTTTTTCCAGCTGTGGCGGCAAAACTTTTACACGGATGTACCAACTACCTATGGGTGTTATTTCAGTGACACATGTTGTGAGCGCATTTATGTAATACGAGCATGCGAATCTCTGCTTGCGCGCTGATTTCCTCTGTTCGTGCACAACTTTACACCCTGAAATATACGCTGCTCAAGTGCGATTTAGTGCGTTTATGACCGACAAAGCGGCATTAATGCGTCCTGAAGTAAAGTGAAACAGCTGAAGTAGCTGAACAGTCCTGAAGTAAAGTGAAACCGCTATAAATTCCAGCCAGATAAAGTCATTGTATGCAGAACCATAGACCTTTATCTATACAGTATAATTATGGAAACTGTGTTCATCTTAACTTAAAGCTACGCCGTGTTTGCTGGTCTCACGTCTCACGTACGCACCTGTCAGTCAGTCAGCATGTCACCGTAAAGGGTTAAACAAATAATGCACAGCACTACTACGATTACAGAAAAGTTTTTGCTGTTATAATTCACTTACCTTTTAATACGTTTTGGTGCAATTATAACCTGCTATTAAAAACAACAACAACAATGACTGAATGTGTTGAATGGGAAGCTGTAATATAGCCGTGGCGGGATGAATTTTGGTGTGGCGCCCCGCCATGGAAGAATGAATGTAGCGGAAACCATGAATTATAATTAATTCCTTGTTTGCATCTAATTTACTAATTTAAATGATTCTATCGAAATACAGTAAACTAAACTTCTTGTTATTTATCTGCAACTAACCTGCAGAAGTGAAAGGAAGTTACATAACGCTGAGCATACATGCCTGTCATGCTATCAGTGAATGTGAAAATGACACAAAAATGAAAGTCACAGATACTAGTGTGGGCAAAATCTTCTTTTTTTTTGTTTAATCGCCATAGCAACAGTAAGGTCTGTTACACTACATCTAGTTATAAGCCACATGAATAAAGCCTACCCGGAGCTGCACATCTTCACAGACTGCAACTTCACGGAGGACCTTGATGCTTAAAAAGTGGCTAAACATTTGATGACCATGAAAAAAAATATGGCAGATGAATCCAATCTACACCATTCATCGCTATTATACATCGGCAGCAATAGAAGTGAATATCCTTTAAAACACTTTTAAGCTTTAGTGCCACAGGCAAAAATTAAATGGATTTTAGATCGGATGTTTTCAAAGAAGTCTGTTTCAAAGTTTTTTCAAAAAAAAAGTTATTAAAGTGTACAGAGTGTACATAAATCGAAAAAAGAAACTTTTAAATGCTGGAGGTCATACACTGCAAAAATGCAAAGTTCAACACAATTCCTTCCTGTTTTGTGATTAAGTTAACTTAATCATTTTTACAAATTTAAGTGGATTCAACATAAAACTTGTAAGCACCAATGCTCCCAACTTCAAAAATTTAGGAGCACCAGAACAAATATTTAGGAGCACAAATAATTACTGAGGGCTACTGCAAATTGTATAATAATGAATTTATTGCATTAGAAAACAACATCAAGCAGCACTAACAAATCACAAAACAACTATTTAACTAATGCTGTGATGACTGAAGCTGCCTTTCCACTGCACACGACAAGCGACAAACCGGAAGTCATTCATTTCCAATGGAGAGTAGTCCGGGACTAACAAATCCCAAAACAACTATCTAACTAATGCTGTGATGAAAAATGTATATTTGCCCAATAATTCAAAAATGAAAGTCCAATAACTATAAAATATTAATGATGTCGATGATGACAATAATACCAACAATGAATTACATTATTTTTACATTTCTCATTATCACGCTGCCTTGAATGCGAGATATCTGCTATAAGAAGCCCTACTGTTACATTATGAAAAATAAATCTAAAAAATTAAACAAAAATGAACCATTGCAGTAAGAAATATGCTTTTTGCACTATTGTTTTTATATACTGTACATGTCAATTTCTACACGTGCACGCTCAGGAAAACTGCACATTTTAAATGCTCAGTCTCATTATGTGCTGATTTACATTGTTCTGTGTTCGTAAATAAAAGCAGGCAAGTCAGCTGACCCAATATATGAACGGGGCAGAGCAGGATTCTCGCAATGACCGCCTGCACAATACCGAAGTCTATCATGAGCTGTAGTATCAGTTAAGTGGAGCTTCTTTGGCAATGATGTATGCAGTGTTAGATTTTACATTTAGCAGCCATCTCAATGTGCAGTGAATGCAATGCATCAAGATTCGGGCCATTAAACAGCTGACCCACTCCGAGACTTTCAGCACTCTTTCTGAAAACATGCTTTCGACTGCCGAATCAACAATCACCATATGATCGTTCTCATCAGCGCCATCATTTGTAACTTTTGGGTGGGTTTGCAAACCTGTGTAGCCTACTTTTCATTGCGTCTTACTCAGACTTCAGCCGAAACTAGAAAGCATTGAGTGATTAGCAGCTTATATGAACCAATATAAGATTTACGTCAAAGGGAAGAGCAATTCAGCACATTTTTAGAAAAAAATTAAAGCAGATCACACTACAACTATTATATGCAGTTGCACAAACGCTCCCAAATATAATGAGGACGCATAGATTAACTTTTGGGTGCATATGCGATTTCACTGCACATATCAGACATCTAGTAAAGAGAGAAAAGTCTTTTTTTCTGTGCTCTGATCTGCTCCCTCTCTGTCTCCACACAGGTTCTACGCATCCATCATGGTCTGGATCATTTCGCGTGAGCGCTGCTTTATTTCCGCATCCAAGTAATGATCTGTATAACTCAGAAAAAGTATACAGAAAACCGAAATATGCCGTAAACCGTAAATGCACTTTTGGGCCATTTCGGCCGAATATTTTCAGTGGCCGAATATTTGGTGCATCCCTAGTCTATATAATGAAATGTGACTGACTTACCTGATCTAGAGCTCCTGAAGGATGTTCATTGAGGAGAACACTATGGCTGTGGCCCACTGGGACAGGACGGGACCTGGAGGACAGAGAGGGGGGTTAGAGAACCATACCCTCCCTGTCATGCAGAACCATCCCACTAGGGGAGGGGGGAAGGTAAAGGGCGCTCAATCCAACCTGTAGATCAAGAACAAGAAAAAAGAAAAAGAAAAAAAGTGTTGTCAGATTGAAACAAGAACAATCCAACGCTTTCAATGTTCTAAAAAAAAGTATTTTTTTAATAGTTAATATATAGTAGACTATAAAAAAAAAAAACATTGCCCAAACAATCCCCTTTCATGCAGACTAGTGCTGGCCCGATAAACAATATCATATCAAATCGCTGATAACCATAATAAGCACTGGACAATTTTACTCGATATTGATCTAAGAGCCAATCAAACAGTAGAAATATGCAACAACAGGAATCTATAATTGTGTTGATATTAGATTATGCTGCGTCTAATATGCACCCTGCATCTAATATGCACCCTATTCAAATCATATTCTCGATCTGACTTTTTTCGTTAACACCAGGAACCCATGAGGGATGTCCACTGTCCCCACTGCTTTTTGCTATAGTGATTGAACCTCTTAATATCTTTAAAAACAACCAAATTGTATAGAGGAATTAAAAAAAGAAGCCCTTTTTGTTTTTTTGCCTATGATTTAAATAATGGGAATGAGCAAAATACAACAACATTAAAAGAAGAAGTGTAATGAAAACATAGTTATTGTTATGGTGTAAAACCTCTTTAAAAGGAGTTTTATTAAATGGGGCAAACTTTCATCACAAAAAGTCTAACTCTAAGCTAAATATCAAAATCCCTGACCTTTCCATTACTTTCACCGACAAAAAAAGCTAAATTACCTATATTGAATAGAAAAACTGGCAAATTGCTGAATTTAAAGGGTCACGAAACACCAAAACACATTTTTTGATATGTTGACAGTCATATATGTGTATAAACACTATTAGGACATATATTTCACAAAAAAGTGAAAATTGGTTGTTTTTGCGTTATTTTGAGCAAATTCGTTCTTCCGGTTTGAAACTAATTTTTGAAGCTGCGTCACGGAGATTAGATCCTTGCGTGTAATCCAGCGTGGAGAGTGGATGTCTCTATCTGCGAGTACATGGTGACGTCACTGAGTGTGCAGCATTAATTCATAAGAAAGACTTGGTTCAAACCAATTAGCGCGCTCTATTGTGAATGAGGTGCAAATTCATTAATCTGCATGTTAGCCACGAAGAAAGTTTTTACCTGTTACAGTGTTCAGACGGCAGAGAGACACCACGTTGTGTTGCAAAAAAAGTAGAAGAACAAAAATTTGGAAACATGGGTTGTCAGTGTTTTGTTTATAAATGTGTTGCAACGAAGGTTTTGTTTTCATTTCCCTGCTATGAGAGCGCAGCTGGACTCACGTGTGGATTACAATGCACGCGACAGAAATATGATTGTAAGGAACATTTTTACCCGAGAGCTTTTCGCATCTGAAAATGGTGAAATCCACATTTGCCGCTCGTCTCCTTATAAAAATGACACGGCTCCTGTTGGTGTTAATTGTCCTGTCTCCTCAGATTTGGTAAGTGGGTGTAATCGAAGTTCTTTGTTTATGTTTATTCAGATGGCAAAGTTAGTTCGTATCGTCAGCAGTGCTCTTTCAGTTTTTAAAGACATAATTTAGTCTAAATTATTTAGTTACGAAGTTAACAGTACGTTAATATCACTGCAATATTATAGTACAATATTATAGACTGAAAGATCCACTGTAAATGCTGCTCTCCAAATGTAAACACCTTAAACTATTACCGTTGTAGGATTTTCGCTGCATTTTGTTGCAGGATAGTCTATACACACAGGGCTTTCTGACGCTACCTACCGAGTGCATCTAAGTTACCGAGAAATGGGGAGGGTTTTTTTTCTTCCATTCGCCGTGCGGTATCAAACATTACATTTAAATTACACTCTTTCAGCAGTTCCTCGCATACAATATCTTGTTTGTCACGGGGGCATGCATGAAATGTTCCAGAATGAAAGTGCCAAACTGCAGTTAAAGTCAAAAAATTTATCATTTGGCAAATAACTTGATTACTGATGTCCATGTAAACACAGTCACTGTCTTTCTCCTTCGCGTCTGTCTTTGTTTTGCCTCTGTGAAAATCAGCACATGCTCAAATGGAAACTCCCATTTTTATGAAAAACCTTCTCTCTTTCCCTTTCCTGACACTCCCACCTAAACAGAGCTGGACACATCCACTTTCCTGACTTTTTCCAAACTGGAGGTGTGAAAACACCCTGCTGAGACAGGGGGGTTTCGTGGCCCTTTAATGCAAAATCAAGGAAATAGTAAAAAATTAGAGAAGCTTTCAATATACAAATTTCCTAAAAAGATCTGGACCAACCAAGATACTATTCAAATCCCTTTCATGCCATCTGCATTGTTTTATAATTAATAACATTGTATTCAAGAAGAGCTCATGCAGTGTGATACCGTGAGTTGTTACAGACACAGCACGATGCTGCACTTCTGCTTAGGTGTATATGACCCAATGGTTCTTGAGGTCAAAAAATCTAAATAAAGAAAGACTATATCTGTAAATTTGTTTATATCTTCAACCAACATAAGAACTGTTTCTTATGTTCAAACAACATAACAAATGCCAGACCTATACTGCCAGAAATATTGCTGAAATTTTGACAAAGGTGCCTATTCTTCATAATTTTAGGCTGAAATAATCAGATAAAAATTGAGCATCGGGTAGAGAAAAAAACAGCCACAGACAGTATTTTAAAAGTATTTGACTGCTGGTTAACCAGAGGGAAAAGAATAAAACTGCAGTGAAAATAGTAATCACAATAGGCTAAACGTGTAAAACATCTTATAAAAACATGCAACAGAAAATAATATATTTGATAAATGATAAGTTAGGGCTGGGCGATTTTTTCGATTTTTTCGATTAATTCGAATTTACGTTTTAAGACGATTTTATTTTTTACAAAATCGAAGAATCGCGATTTTTTTATACAAATATTAAAGGCACTTTTCCACTATCATGCCAAACCGTTCTAAACTGTTAGACAACCGTGCTGAATCGCGCGACGTCAACACACACAGAGCCGCGACGTCAACACACAGAATCAGCACAATTCAGCACGGTTGTCACAGCTGATTTAGCGGAAGCGCGCCAGGGCGGACTGGCCATTGGGAACACCGGGACATTTTCCCGCTAGAGCAAAAACAGCTCCGCAGCCAGCCAGCTTTGCTAATGTTTCCAAGCGCGTCGTGCTGTTGTTCGCGTCCCCGCAGCCGTCTGTCTCTCCCGCGCGAGCTGCGAGACGGGCTCGACAGGTGGAGTCACTTTTAGTCACTTATGCCCGCGCACCCATCGCTCCACACACACACACACACACACACACACACACACACACACACACACACACACACACACACACGAGTAAATAATTGCACCTAGTTCAAAGCCCAGACGGCTGGTTTTGTATATTATACCCGCGCTCCACCTGAAGGACGGTTACGGCGTGTTGTAAATGTCGGTCACCGCAGAAAGTCAAATCTTTCTTTAATTTGGACTTTTGCTTGAATTATGGAGTGGCACAGTAGCTGTCAAGGTACTGTATGAATTAAATCATAACCCATATATGCACCAATAAACAAGTCAAATGAATGAATAAATAAAATAAATATGGATTCTTAAATGTCGGCAGTTTTTACTCCAAAAAATATCAATACGTATCGACAAATGTTTTATAAAAATAAAGCAATTTCCAACATTTCAGCTATAGGCCATTATACGATTCAGTTAAATATAAGATAGACATTTAAATAAAGATAGATGTAACAGGTTTCTGTGGGTTTTTTTTTGTTCACGGTAATCTTTAATATATACTGGGTGGTGGAGCTACGCACAAATATTTTCTAAAACGTCAAGCAGATATTTGTCTACAGCTCGTTAGTTATTTATGAAGACAAAAAATAATTAAAATAACAAAAATAAAACTATAAAATTACAAAGATAAAAAGAGCAGCATTCTGCTAAATATAGTCCTTTATATCCTGATATGCTGTGTGTTGTTTCATTCGTTTTTTTTATATTTAACTTGATGCATTCGCTATTTAATGTTTAAATACTGAAATCGTTTAAATGGTTATATTTTACCATCAAAATGTAGTATATTTTATATCATTACCAACTTTTGATATAAAACCGCTGTTATTTTATTGATTGTTATGAAATAATTTAAGTGCTATATTTTTTATTAGTGAAAGTGCCCGCTCACTTTGACAAGGCCTGTCTAAATATATATTTCTGCCATGCCACTAATACAGATAAACTATTGTTGCATTATCATTGTTTATTTTTCTGTTATGTACAGAGATTTGAATATTTATTTCCCCTCCAATCCTTTTCAATCTTCAGGTTACATTTTAGTCATTTTCTCTCCAAATAAAATTTGCTCAAAGCTGCACAACATATGACCTGCTGTGACTTCTATTGTAGCTATGTTTAGCATCCCTATATGAGAGAGTGCCATAACCGCGTTTAGTCACACTATTGCTTTTCTTTTACAAGTGAGCATGAAAAAAACTAGTTTCAGCATTTATTTAAATTTAAATGAACAAGGTAAGCTGGTAAGGTAGTTACACAGTAAATTTTTTTTATAAAAAAATAAATTAAAAAAATCGAAATCGAAATCGGTCAAACTTTATGAAAAAAATCGAGATTTTTTTTTTTTGCCATATCGCCCAGCCCTATGATAAGTAAATATGACAAACAAAAAGAATCCCTGATACTGAATGACTTGGCCAAAATAAAAATCATACAATACACTAGGAAAACTTAATAACCTTTTTGCACATTTTGCTGCAATTTCATCATTATCACAACTCATTTTCTAACTGTTATGATATTTAGCTCTCTCTCTCTTTCAGGCTTTTCCACAAAGTTTCATAAAAAAAAATCAAGAAGCTATTAAATGAGGAGAGAACTAATCTATTTTGAAACAAGCTTCAGGCAAGCAGCTGAACTGTGCTGAACTGTTATCAAATCTAATGATTTTATATACCGAGAAGATGAAATCAAAAACATCCTGTTGTGCCAATTAAGAACATTTTACTTCACCTCAACATATGTGAGGTGAAGTAAAATGTTCTTAACCAAGGGCAGAGAAAACTGATGCTTTGAATAAATGTGTGCGCATATGCAACTAGATTGCCATGAAGTTTCAAATGGGCATTTGCTTTTTTTTCATAACTATACCAACAATATTCAGTGTTTCCTCTAGGATTTTTTACAGCTGTGGCGGCAGGACTTTTTTTACACAGATCGGCCAACTATTCCAAAGACAAATATTACACGCAGTATTACAAGTCGAGATAGCATTCATGTAATACGAGCATGCGAATCTCTTTGCTTGCGCGCCGATTTCCTCTGTTTGTGCACAGAACTTCTTGCACGCACTCAAATTTACACGTTCAAGTGCAGATCTTCTTGTGCGCTCTCCAGTAAGCGCTGCTGAAGCGCGATTTAGTGTGTTTTTGTACTGAAGTAAAGTGAAACGGCTATAAACTCCAGCAAGATAAAGTCATTGTATGCAGAGCCATTGACCTTTATCAATAAAGTATACTTATGGAAACTGTGTTTATCTTAACTGAAAGCTACGCGGTGTTTGCTAGACTCACGCACCTGTCAGTCAGTCTGTCAGAGAGTCAGTCAGCATGTCACCTTGAACAAATAGCGCACAGCACTATACGGTTACAGAAAAGTTTGCGCTGTTTACCTCTAATATGTTTTGGTGCGATTATAATCCACTATAAAAAAAACACGACTAAATGTTTTAAATGAGAAGTTATAATGTTGCCGTGGCGGAATGAATTTTGGCGTGGCGGCCCGCCACGGATGAATGAATGTAGCGGAAACCTTGATATTGATTCTGTAGAGATATCTGAACTTCAAGCTATCAATTTAAGTGCTAATCAGACCATATCTTTTTAAAGGTCCCGTCAAATTTAAATAAAGTTTATTAGATGTTAGCAAGGTTTCCGCTACATTCATTCTTCCGTGGCGGGCCGCCACACCAAAATTCATCCCGCCACGGCTACGTTACAACGCATTTAAAACATTCAGTCGTGTTTTTTTTATAGCGGGTTATAAATCGCACCAAAACATATTGAAAGGTAAGTGAATTAAACAGCGCAAACTTTTCTGTAACCGTATAGTGCTGTGCGCTATTTGTTCAACCCTTTAAGGTGACATGCTGACTGACTGACTGACAGACAGCTGTGTGATGCGTGAGGCCAGCAAACACGGCGTAGCTTTCAGTTAAGATGAACACAGTTTCCATATAAGTATACTTTATTTATAAAGGTCATTGGCTCTGCATACAATGACTTTATCTTGCTGGAGTTTATAGCCGTTTCACTTTACTTCAGGACGCATTAATGTCGCAAAACACACAAAAACGCACTAAATCGCACTTCAGCAGTGTTTATTTGACAGCGCACATAAAGATCTGCACTTGAGCGTGTAAATTTGAGTGCGTGCAAGACGTTTTGTGTACGAACAGAGGAAATCGTCGTGCAAGCAAAGAGATTCGCATGCTCGTATTACATGAATGCGATCTCGACTTGATACTGCATGTAATATTTGTCTTTAGAATACAGGCAGTGCAGAATTATTAGGCAAATGAGTATTTTGACCACATCATCCTCTTTATGCATGTTGTCTTACTCCAAGCTGTATAGGCTCGAAAGCCTACTACCAATTAAGCATATTAGCTGATGTGCATCTCTGTAATGAGAAGGGGTGTGGTCTAATGACATCAACACCCTATATCAGGTGAGCATAATTATTAGTCAACTTCCTTTCCTTTGGCAAAATGGGTCAAAAGAAGGACTTGACAGGCTCCCAAAAGTCAAAAATAGTGAGATATCTTGCAGAGGGATGCAGCACTCTTAAAATTGCCAAGCTTCTGAAGCGTGATCATCGAACAATCAAGCGTTTCATTCAAAATAGTCAACAGGGTCACAAGAAGCGTGTGGAAAAACCAAGGCGCAAAATAACTGTATTAAAGAATCGTTGGCTAGAATTCTGCATTATAGGCTTAAATTATAGAGAGAAATAACAGATGAAGCGACACTGCATCAAATCATGAAGCAGATCAATGATAATCGTTGTTTCAAGCTGTCAGTGCAGAATGAACAAAACAACAGGTCTAATTCAACATATTATAATTTTAAAATATGGAAAAATTATCAGATGGTGACTTCGGTCAATTTTCCTATAACAGATAAACAGCACTCTGTAATTTTTCAGCATGCTTTCACTTTCGTATTAGACATGAAACGCACATTTGCCTGTAGGAATGACATCTCTCCCTACTCATCATTCTCTCTTCGTATAGCCGTATATATGGCTATTACACAATCATAATACACTGTGATATAGCCTGGGTCGTTAGTTCGTTGGATTGTGTTGTTTTCTCACTAATATTGATCCGCTCAATAGAGCAGAAACCACCTTATTCAGGCGATCTCGAACCGATTGATTTGGCGCAGATCCGAGCGTGATTGCTGGATTCACACATGCCAAATGAACCGCCTTAGCGAGACAGATTCCGAAACAAACGTTTATGTGTGATAGCACCCTGAGATTGTATTTGCACGCAATTGACAGACAGTCGCAGCCAAAGTAACTTTTTTGACAAGGCAGCACTGGCCCGATTGGACCAGTAAACATTCTGTACACTGGCCCGAGCGTCTCGCACGCTGGCCCTGGGCCATCAGGCAGTCCTTATTGTCGAGCCCTGACTAGCATGTATTATTCAAATCAAGCATACAGAGTAAACAATAAAAGAATAAGAAAGAAAAAAATCTCAGCTTTAAAATGTCAACATTATCAAGTACTAAATGCGGAAAAGAAAACATCGACCTTCCTTTATGAAAACATTGTCATATCGATGTCTGCACAATTCCTTGCTTTGTTTTCAAAACACCAAAATCATATGCCGATTATAGCAAATAATGATGAGAAACTCAAAACATCAAACACAAGTCACTGTTGTACCTGCAATGTAAGCAAGTGTGTGTTATGATTTGGAAATGATATCAACCGCATTGGTAATTATGGACAAGTTATTATGAATGCATGAGTCAGTTGCATTCATTCTGTAGGCAAATGCAGACTAATGATGCAGCATTTCATACCTCAAATGCAACCAAACACACTGTAAAAAAATGCTGGGTCCACACAATTGATTTGTGGACAACATGAAGGAATTAAATTAACTAATTAGTTTGTACAAATTTAAGTGCATTGAACATAAATCAATTAAGTTGTCCTAACAAAATTTCCAGAATTGTGTTGTTTCAGCTCATTTTAAATAAGCAAACAAAAAATATTTTGAATGAACGCTGCTAAATATTGATTTATTCATTTTATTTTCATGTTGACAAACTCTTGTACACCAACAACAAACTTCTGAATTGCTACTCAGAAAACAAATTAATGGACATTATAGACAAGAAGAAATTAAATAATAAAGTAGTAAAAAAAACACAGTAGTAGATGTTAAAGCTGAAAATGAAATCTAGTAGTAAAGAGGTTGGTCTATGTTGTAAAAAATGCTGGGTTCCACACAATCGATTAGTATTGGGACAACATTTTGAATTAAGTGAACTTATTAGTTTGTACAAATTTAAGTGGATTGATCATTTTGTCAATCAAGTTGTCCCCAAAAAAACTAAAGAAATGTGTTGTTTCAGCTCATTTTCAATAAGTAGTTTGAACAAACAGCAAACATCTGCCACCAAACTGCACTACATTTCCCATTAGGCACCTCACTCACACACCAGTTCCAGATCACGCCTGATTACGTACACACAGCTGGAAGCTCATCATGGACTGATATCCTGGACTATTTATACACCACACTTGCGCACACACACACACACACACACACACACACACAGTGCTGAGTCTTGTTATCCTGATAGCATTACAAAGTGCTCTCTTGTCTAGCCTTGCTTTCCTGACCCTTGCCTTGTATCTTGTTTATGTTGTTTTGCCACTTGTATTGACCTCTTTGCCTGTGACCACGACAACGATTTTGGATTTTCCTCATAATACTGTTTGTTTCTGTTTTGACCACTACCTGCATGAGTCGGAGTTAATAAACTGCATTTGGACCCTCGACTCTGTTGTCAACCAAACCACTGTTACAATATGTTTGCTGTTAGTCCAAACTACTTATTTATAAAGCCCAATTCATTTATTTTTTATAATATTTTTATTTCTTTCATTATTTGTTTATTGTATGATGGATGTTTTATTTCTGAATTTATGTACCTATATTCAGTCTAAAAGTCTGACCTGTTGTGTCGTGTTCCGGAAGGTATATGAAGGGAGCGGACGAGCATCGTGGTGTGGATGTCAGGGTGAACGTTGACGTGAGGGAGATAATTTACTCAGATAATTGTCGAACAGAGAACTGAAGAGAGCTTAAAACATCTATGATCTTGTGAGGATAGCAATTTCCTCCTCGAGTATCACCAGACTGTTTGTTGCTCTGTGTTTACTAAATACAGTGTTAGCCGCTAAGGCGGAGATCCGCGAGTTCGCGTCTGTGGGCCGCAAATGTGTATCGTCAACGAACCCAGACATCCCAGATAGTGCCCTGAGAAACCAGGATATCTCAGTGGCTTCTCTGGCAGTGCTGGACACCACATCACACTACCGACTCTCTCCTGTTTCTTCACGTATTGTAGCTCCGGTTCTGGAGTATTCCCTGAGCTCCGGTAAGAGTGAACTGTTGTATATTTGCCCTTTGGGCAAAGGGGCAATTGTGTTTTATGCCACTACGAACAAAGGCTCTGACACAGGCTTGCAATGGGGTTTATTTATTTCTCTATTGATTTTATATGAACCATTTTTTAGCTTTGCTAAATGAAATGTGATGTTTATTTGAGTTTTGAAAAAAAAACTAGCTTGTTTGAATACATGTTTGCTTTATTCTATTTAAGTACATTTGGACAGTTAATTCTGTACCAGATTGGATGTGTTTATTATTTATCTGAATTGGTATCATGTTATGGGTTTCTTTTTGGGGTTAAACTTTAGGGTCCTTCCCATAAAATAGGAAGAGAGTGCTACATTTAAAATGAACCAAACAAGGCAATTCTTGTGTTTTTTGGAGGACAACTTAATTGTTATATGTTCAATCCACAAGTCAACTTAATTCCCAGCATTTTTTTACAGTGTACTTAAACAAAACAAAGAAAAAGTTGATTCCAACAACAAATTTATATTTAAAGGATCACTGTGATATAAGACAAGGACTAGACTACATCTTATACAGTAAGATCCCACTTTAAACGCATTCAATAGAAAAACTGCAATGCTGCCCTTTAGAAGTAAGTGAGAAAGCACACTATTAAAAGCTTTGAAACAAAATGCTCTGTGTTTTCATTCACAAAATCAAAGCACAAGTCTCTGAGAAAAAAAAAAGATCAGCTGTTCAACGAACAAACATATTGACTCAACTAATGTGTCCACAGCTTGTCTAGCACATAGGCTAACATCTCCAAATAATGATCTAACTGACATGTGCAGATGAAAACCCAACACTATTACCGTTCACTTAACATCTGTGTATAGACTGAAATGACTCCCAGGAAACGTTCAAACTCTAAATATTTCAATAACATGTGATGACAATAACCTCTGGAGAATCCTTGTGTTTTGGGCCACAGAAGCAGATCTCACTAAATGTTTCCATATGTATGCTTTGTTGACAGCAGATGAGGGACATTGATCTGGACAATGTGCAACACAACAAAAGGGAGTAATAACAAGCTAATAACTTCCTCATTGCTCGTTCTACAAGAACATCTGAATTTACAAAATGAAACAATCAAGATGGCGATAAAATCTCTTGTTTTCGGAGTAACTAGTAAAGCGGAACATTTATAAAATTGAAACCAATAGCAAATGGAGACAAAAAAAGCTATTGTTATATGAACTCAATGAATGTAAATTTGTTTGACTAAGATTAAAGTGTCTCTTTTTAGATCCATAATATACAGTGCTCAGCAAAAATGAGTATACATGAATTTGAAAATGAATATTTTTATCCATTTCTCAGTGAATATAGTCAATATATTTAGTGCGTTTAAAAGAAAACTGTTTTATTAAACAGTTATATCCATTAAAAAGATAAGTTTGGGCACCAAACAACTTTAAGAATAGAAAGAGTTATTGCAAATAAACAAATAAATTCGTTTGAGCACCGATATCAGAATGTGCATGTCACATTGCAGGATAAGATATTTATTAAAGATTAAAAGATAAATATTATTTTTTAATTAATCATACAATAATGACGACCAGTGTTGGGGGTAATGCATTACAAATAATGCAAGTTACGTAATAATAATACTTTTCTAAGTAATAAATAAAGTAATGCATTACTTTAAAAAAAAAAAAGTAAAACAATTTAGTTACTTTTTTGAAAATGTAATGAGTTACTTTTTAGTTTAATTAATTAGCTTTTAAGAATAAATTGCTGAATTAAAATTAGTCACAATAAATCACGCAGTCAATGAGAGAATTTGTTCATTATTTTGAACGCATCGAAGAAAACGAAAAGGAGATTTTTTCAATGGACAGTGATTTTACTTAAGACAAATAGTACAAAAGTAGCAAAAACATTGCTTTAAAATTTCAATAATCTGTATATACGGCATTGTATAGCTCTGGGGTCAGAAGGTTCTCAGATAACATTATCCTAAAATATAATTTTTTGATGTGTTTTTTAAAGGTGAATGAAGGTTATACAGTGCATTGTTAATTGCAGAGCTCCTCTATTAATTAAGAAAGAAAAAAACAAGTTCTAAAAGATCAAGCCTCGGCCAGATAATAAAAAGTAACGCAAAAGTAACTAAAAAGTAGCATCACACATTACTTACCATAAAAAGTAACTAAGTAACACAACTAGTCACATTTTTAGGGAGTAAATTAAAATTGTAATGCATTACTTTCAAAATTAACTTTCCCCAACACTGATAATGGTTGTGTTATTTTACATGTGATTGTTTAAATTCTGTACTGTTTAGCTCCCCAGAAAACCATAAAGCACTGTTTATTTAACTTTCATTTTTGCTTTATTGTATTTATATTTGCTGGTAATTTATAACATTTATGCAGATGGACTGCATTGAAAAACACTTGATCATCCCAGTTAATCCAAATTAATGAAATGTTTTCAAATAGAGCTATTCAAATCATCAGGTGAAATTATATTTATAACGCAATATATATCGCAGCAAAACAAAATATCGCAATGTCAGATTTTTCAAATATCATGCAGTCCTAAATTGAATATTTTTTAATATTTCTTTTGATTTTTTCCTATTCATTATAACATTTGATTACATTTTTTTCCACAATATATTTACTTAGGTAATATGATGGGAAAACAAACTAATATTATGATTCAGACCATAAGGTTTTTTTTTTGTTAAATTAGTTTATAACACATATGAATAAATATATTATTGTAAAGCAAAACATTTCTATTAGACTGTTTAATGAAAACAATGTGGATGCTAGCAGATTGTTTAAAAATAGCATTTGTAAATTTCTTTTTTTTAAATATAATTTTTAATCTTGTGCGTGGATGTATGCAGGTGGTATATAAATAGTTTGATGTACATTTTTGTATTGTGTACATTTTCATTCATTCATTTTCCTTCGGCTTAGTCCCTTATTTATCAAGAGTCGCCACAGCGAAATGAACCGTCAACTATTCCAATATATGTTTTATGCAGCGGATGCCCTTCTAGATGCAATTCAGTAAAAGGAAACATTTAATTTCACATTCACACAATCATACACTATGGCCAATTTAGTTCATCCACTTCACCTATAGCGCATGTCTTTGGACTGTTCGGGAAACAGGAGCACCCGGAGGAAACCCACACCCATAGGGAGAACATGCAAACTCCACACAGAAATGTCAACTGGGAGCTGGAACTCTGCTTTTTTTAAATGATTTTGTGGAATATATTTTAGATTTTTTTTGTTTTATTTTGATTTATTTATTTGGTATTTTTATTGATGTATAAATGTCAATATATCTAAAACTATACAGCTTATTTATGCACATGCTTTACAGGTAACTAAGTGTTTTAAAAATAATGTAATGGAAAGAGACGAAATGCTAAATATTTAGAAGAAGGTGTTGACTTTCAACCAGTTTCCAGACTCCTAAAACAGCTGCTTAATGTTGACAAGTTCCCACAGCAGTCAGTCCCTCAGGATTATTTAATCTCCATACGTATTCAACCAATCTCTGCGCTATTTGCAAAGGCTTGGGACTTGTGTTTACCACCAGTCACATGTTCTCCAAACTAACTACAATTTCTAAAGCATAAAAGAACAAACATGGAGTACATACATACATACATACATACATACATACATACATACATGCATTATGTAGCACAACAGCATTTATATGATCAGGAGTGTTAAATCAATGGTGTGAAAATAAAACCCTTCAGGTGTTGTGTGGCAAAAAAAAAAATTCTTAGTAATTTTCACTTTAACAGAACAAACTTCTGTGATGTAATCTTTTTTATTTAATGTCATGTCAGCAACCAAGGCTATTTTCATGACACTTTAATAACAAATATACAATTTTAAAACATCAAACAAATTAATATATAAATTAAATGAGATTTTCAGTGTTAATACATGATAAGAATTCTACAATTTTTCCTAGTGTCACTTTGCAAAAAATGTCTTTAAGCATCTTCCTCTGCATGTAAAGCTGTATCAGTTCATGAGATTGGCCAGGGGTGCGTTTCCCAAACAACAACGTAACTCGCAGCTGAACTATCATAGTACTATGCATCGTTTGGGAAAAGAACGATGTAGTGACGAGTGTTTCCCAAAACCGTAGTTGCTTTGTCGCAGATCCATCGTTTGAACCACGTTAGTTATAACGTAAAATGCCCATAATGACGCTCTAAACGGGGTGGAGTAACAACTTCTTTAGAGAAAAAAAACATATTTTTTTCTGCAAATTATATTGTTTTACACGTACATGATTTAAAAAAATCCAATATTAGTTTTGTTAAAAACATGCACTTGTTTTCCATATTTATTGAAATATATGTAAATGGCACATATAGAGCCAATGTTTCCTTTACAAATATTATTGAGAATATTTCATATTCTATTATAAAACATAAAACCACTTAGCTAACACTCTAAACTCATATATAAATAATTAATGGTTGTAATTTAGAGTAGGCTATTAAGAAATGAAAAAAAATCCTACTTAATAATAATAATAATAATAATAATATTAATAATCATAATAATAATAATAATTATTATTATTATTATTATTATGATATTGTTTAGTTATTCATTTATTTATTTTTTGACATTCAAACCACTGCAGGAAAGTTCTAACCAACAGGCCCATGTCATATAGGCCTACAGTACAGATACATTTCTTCAGTGCTGGTATTGCTCGATCTTAGTGCTGCATTTGACACTGTCGATCACAGCATACTTCTGAATAGGCTGGAAAATTGGGTTGGGCTGTCTGGGACGGTCCTCAAATGGTTCAGATCTTATCTTGAAGGTAGAGGTTACTATGTCAGTATAGGTGACCATAGGTCGAGGTGGACACCGATGACATGTGGAGTCCCACAAGGCTCGATTCTGGCACCTCTCCTATTCATCCTTTATATCCTCCCTCTGAGCCAAATAATGAGAAAGAACCAAATCTCCTACCACAGCTATGCTGATGACACTCAGATCTACTTAGCCTTACTGCCTAATGACTACAGCCCTGTTGACACCCTCTGCCAATGCATTGATGAAATGAACAGTTGGATGTGCCAAAACTTTCTTCAGTTAAACAAAGAGAAAACTGAAGTCATTGCGTTTGGAAACAGAGATGAGGTTCTCAAGGTGAATGCGTACCTTGGCTCTAAAGGTCAAACAACAAAAAATAAGGTCAAGAATCTTGGTGTGACTCTGGAGTCAGAGCTGAGTTTCAATAGTCATGTCAAAGCAGTTACTAAATCAGCATACTATCATCTCAAAAACATTACAAGAATTAGATGCTTTGTTTCCAGTGAAGACTTAGAGAAACTTGTTCATGCTTTTATCAGCAGCAGGGTGGATTACTGTAACGGCCTCCTCACGGGCCTTCCCAAAAAGACAGTCAGAGAGTTGCAACTCATCCAGAACGCTGCGGCCAGGATTCTGACCAGAACCAGAAAATCAGAGCACATCACACCTGTCCTCAGGTCTTTACACTGGCTCCCAGTTACATTCAGAATAGATTTTAAAGTATTATTACTTGTCTATAAATCACTAAATGGCCTAGGACCTCAATACATTACAGATATGCTCACTGAATACAAACCTAGAAGAACACTCAGATCTCTAGGATCATATAAACTAGAAAATCCAAGAGTTCAGTCAAAGCAGGGTGAATCGGCTTTCAGCTACTACACCCCTCGCTGCTGGAATCAACTCCCAGAAATGATCAGATGTGCTCCAACATTAGGCACATTCAAATCCAGACTGAAAACACATTTGTTTAGCTTTGCCTTTACTGAATGAGCACTGTGCTACGTCCGACAGATCGCACTATTGTTTTTCTCTTCTTTTTCATTCTTTTACAACCTGTTTTAACATATTTTTATCTGTTCTTATCTGTTTTTTATTATCTGTTTTTATTTTATTTTTTTTCTTACACTTGTCTTTTTATTCCTGTTTATGTAAAGCACTTTGAATTGCCACTGTGTATGAAATGTGCTATATAAATAAACTTGCCTTGCCTTAATAAATAACCTATAAATTTAAAGCATTAACGTATGCTATATATTTTTATTTTCACAAGCTTTGGAGACGTAACGTAAATTCCGTTTTTTAATAATTTGTCACCTATAGCTTTCGTTATGAGCCACGGCTGCGTTCAAAATGACATAAATGTTTTCAAAGTGCACTGAGAAAAGAGCACAATCGACAATGTGAAGATTGCTAAAACTGAACTGTAAAAATACTGTGAAAGCAAATTACACTTAAGAGACAAGACTTAAATGTTTTTTTTAATCATTCCAAGTTTAAATGTTGGAACGTTCTAAAGGAATAGGGCATAGGGGGGATAACTGGGAAAAGAACAGCCAGGAACTATGCTTCTAACTACAGCTCTAGATGTTCGTTGGAACGACGGATTTGGGAAACACCAAATCAAAAAACTATGTTTGTAACGAAGCAACTTGAGACCTTAGTTGGCTAACGATGGTTTTCAGAAACCAATCGAGTCATAAAATGTGATTATCAGGCCAATCGATTGAAGCATGCCCCATTAATTCATCAATCTCTGACTAAACACGTGCATGAAAATACTCACAACACATGCAAATACAGAAATGAACTGAAAATAGCACAGACAACAATGAAAATGTGTTGGGGGACCCCAAAAATTTTGGAGATTGTTTATTAGATTTTATGGCGATGCACTCCCACTGCAGTATCATCCCAATCAATTTAACATTATAAATTATTTCCATATAGAGATTTTAAGTCATCTGTTGAAATTGTATTCATATATATTGCAAAAAAAAAAAAATTTCAATGTAAATTTTTCCAATATCGTGCAGCCCCATTAAATATGCAATTAATTTATTAATTAGAGAAATGTTTACCCTACAAGAAAAAAAACACAAAAAAGAGAAATATAAATAAATAGCGTAAATGTTTCATTTAACAAACTGACAGCTAAAATGAAAGAGAGTGCAAAGAGGTGTCAAAAAACAGCAAGGTTAATAAAAGCGAAGTGTGCGGTACATGAGAAACTGATGTTTCGCTCACACTGAGCTTGTTACAACATCCTGTACTTCTGAACTTTAGGGGCGAGACTGTTCCTCCCACCTTCTCCTATCTGTAAATACAACTCCTGAGGCAAGGGAAGCAGATGCTGCACTCGCAGAAACTGTTGTGCATCTCCAAATCGTACAAGGAAAAGCAAAGTTTGCCATATTGTGTGCTTGTCATGCACTTAATAATCAACCCTGAGATGTTAATTAATGCTTTTAATCTGACAACCAGAAATTAGGACAACTGAGAGCAGGGTCTCCCTCGGTTTGTCCACTTGCTTTCCTGACGCTCTCACTCGTTCATTTGCTCATTGGCTCTGGCACTCTCCCTACCCCCACACATTCTCCCAGGCTGCTGCACAAGCTTTTTTCTCTTTTTTTTCAAGAGAGAGATGTAGGTCAGCTCTGTGACGTCTGGGGAGGCACAGCTGAGCGCCCCTCTCTCTCCACGCTGCGGCAGAGAGACGCTCACTCAACAACACGCATGCAGAGAAGGAAACTGCAGGAGCGTGTCGCGCATTCTGCTCATACTGCAAGCTTTATTTGGCTACTGATCAATTACTCTTTGAGTTGTGAGGCAATGTAAACAAAAACATTAGGGAGCTTTAGTAGACAACACTGCAACTGCTGAGTTGTATGAAAGAAATGTCAATCAACTGCCTTCAGATTTATTTCAAAATTACCGGGATTTTATTTATAAAATTAATGGCAAAGAAAAAATGAAAACGGCTTGTTATGCATAACCAGAATATTTATATACTGTAAGGAAGGTTTATATTCATTTTGCTCATCCACTAGAGAGTTTTGGACATCTGATTTTTGAACTGAAGTTACTCCTGTTTAGTCAAAAACACAGAAGATTCAAAAATAAGGAAGCCTGTTTCTTCTATCTCTCTATGGCAAGTTCATGTAAAGGACATGCTTAAAATGAATATGTGCTGCTAGAATGTACAGAGGGGTGACAGGGAGCTGTGAATTCTGACCATAAACATATTTGGGGCCTTCAAAATAAGTAATAAAGCTTTTTTAGAATAACTTCCTATTATAATTGTTAAAATTAGTAGTAGTAGTAGTAATATAATACCTTCCTATTATATTTGTCATTATTATTATTAGCAGTAACAGTAATAGAATAACTTTCTATTACAATTGTTACACTGTAAAACCCAACACTCAACTTTATCAAGTGAAATGAGTATAGTTAACTCAAAATTAACAGAAAGTTAGTTCTACTCATTTGAAAAGAGTTCTGAACTCAGTGTTGAAGGTAATGACTTAAATACCTCATTACTTCAACTTAAATGGAGTAAGTTCACAGTACTCATATAGATTAGTTTTTTAACTCAAATGGGTTGTTGCAATTGATTTCCTCAAATGGTTTGAGTTACCTTAATGTTTAGGTTTTACAGTGTATTATTATTAAAAGTAGAAATAGTAATAAAATAACTTCCTATTATAATTGTTATTATTAGCAGTAGTAGTAATAGTATAGAATAACTTACTATTATAGTTGTTATTATTAATTTTATAAGTAGTAATAACTAAAAAAGTTCCTATTATAATTGTTATTATTAGTAGTAGTACTAATAGTAGTTGTATTCCATTTAGCACCACTGTAATAATTTAATAAATCCAATAATTTGTAATAATATGAAACTTCATAATGAAGGTAACACCAATATTAACAATAACAATTTCTAGTAATGCTTAGGTTTATAACATAATTAATAATAATAATTATTATTATTATTATTATTATAAAGTTGAAAATTGTTAGAGAATATTAACACTTATTTAACCAATTAAATAATCAGACTGTATTCAGTAATTGACCTAATTTTCTAAATCAATTAATTTAGTTTAATAAAATATACTCAATTGTAAGTTACAATGTATAAAGTTGAGGGAATTTTTACAAGTAATTAGATAATAACAATAAAAAATATTTAATAAAATAATAACAAATATTGTTATCATTACTGTTATTGAAATCTCAATGCAATTTTACTGAGAACAGTAATAATAATAACTATTACTGCATTTGTTGTTAATTAATAACAACAATAAAATATTGTTTGAATATTGTTTTAAAAACACTGATATAAAAAACTATTTAGCACGTTATAAAGCAATATTTACAACAATTTCTTTCTAGTGTATCTAGTCAAAACAAAAGATATTTGCTGCTTTGCTGTTAAAGGGAGCTAAAACAACACAATTTTTGAGATTTTTGAAATAACTTAAATGTTTTATGTTCAATCCACTTAAATTTAAGTTAACTTAATCGATGTTGGGTAAATATATAAATGAATTTTTTCCGGTAGTTTTTATAAGTAAAGTATATAATATAGTATAGTAGTAATTATGAGGTAACACGTTAAGTCAACTACTCTCACTATTGTATAGTGTCTTAATACTTGTCTATTATTAAGAAATTGGTGGTTTATTAGATCGAGTAAAATTTGGTTTTATATTCGCACATTTATAATTTCTCCCTAATAATGTAATTTCTGAAAAGTATTTTTTGCCAATTCTTAATAGGTAAATCATATTAGATCATGAAAAAAAAATTGTCATGGCAAAAAAACAGATCAAGTTTATCACATTTTATAAATATCACAGTTCTATAATTATAAAAATATTCTAACAATTAAAAGTCATCAACAGCAATAAATAATACACAAGATAAAATACATAAATAATAATATATATAAGATAAAAAATTAAAACAGTTTTTGTAAGGTTTACTTTTAATAAAAATTGCACAATTCTGGGAGGCTTCACATTTTTTAATATTTCATTTAAAGTCTCTCTGGTCAAAAAAACATTGTCTGATAACATTAAAAATAGGGCATTTCACAAGTATATGTTTAACAGTTTGGTTTATGTTGCAATATTGACATTTGTAAATCATATTAGCAGCCAATGACTATCAATGTACAACATTATCCACGATCTATTAAACGCTGTTAAAATAATGTTGTTTGGAAGTCCTAGTTACATGCAATTTCAGAATGAATATTGAAACGTTATTCATAGTAGAATGGTAAATGATACAGGGAGCGTTGTCAACAAATGTGCAAACGAATGTATGAATTTTACCTCAATGTTTATAAGTTAGGTATGTATTCATACCCACAACCTAAGCCCAACTATCACCTGAATAACTATTAATATGCAGCAAATTAGGGGTTTAATAAGGCAAAAGTTATAGTTTGATTTATTAATAGTGACCTGTGACTGGGCATGGGACGATAACCGTTTTCAAGGTATACCGTGGTTTGGAAAAGTCAAGGTTTTAAAACTACCACATTTTTCTGCTATACTGTTCCTAAGCTATATGTAAGATTTGTTTATTCATTTTTGGGGGGTTTAGGACAACCGTATCATCCAGCAGAGAATATGTCCAAAGATGCCGTTTAAAATGTAAAGAAATCAGCGTTTTTTAAACAAATGAAGACAGCAGAAGTCAATGATTCATTTGAAGTATTTAGCCTGACATGTTTACTGCTCCAAAAAAACTTAAATGTCTCTAAAATACAATATATTGTGTTCAAAGGGGAAAAAAGTTTTTGTTTTCAACCCAAACATTTAAAAAAATAATATATTTTAGAGCAGTAATCACAATACCGTGAAGCCGTGATACTTTTATCCAATGTTATCATACCGTCAGAATCATACACTGGCCCATGCCTACCTGTGACTATTAAACTAATTCTCACAGTAATGACCGCTAAAAACAACAACTGTTGAACACAGAACACTCGAAACATGTATCTTGTAATACCTAAATTAACGCACTCACGTTTTCACACCTGCAGCCACGACCTGACATTAACTGAGGTGTCAACGATCGCAATGCTGAATCCCTTCACATGACATTAGCGTGCTCCTCAATCCAATGCACTACGAAAAACAGCAACACGAGCACATGCACACAATCCAAAATCCTGTTCTCAATAACATACGCAGATCTACAATTCACTCTATGGAAGGCAGAAACGATCGTGTGCAAAAGCTGTGCAAAAGTGGCATGTTTTCCACCTGCGTGTAAGACTAATGCATGTTTAGGAGCGATTTGTTTATGCACACAGCAAGTAACCTCTGGTTCAAACCCTGCCACACGACCTCTTCCCTGGGCGTCAGTAAAACACACAACACGAATGCTTTTGAGTTACCTGTTTAGTCCGATCTCCTCTTACAGATGCTCTGTGAACTTTGAGAATGCTGGATGTTGTTGTTTGCTGGCTAATACAGCCAGATGGAGCGATTAGTTATGCATTCAGTCAGATGCAAACATTTCTGCAAGCCCAGCGCCAGCGGCTGAGCTTGCATATGAGAGGTAAGTTGAGAAATGCGCAGTCCATATTATTCTGCCAGAACAATTCCGTTAGTGCGGTGCTGTGGTGTCCGTTAAACCCTTCGGTTGAAGGCTAGCTAAGCTAACGAGGTTAGCGGGCTAATTTCAGCAGCTATTTTAAATCCAGGACGCAGTTTCTTTTCGTTAAACTCCGGGTGTTTGCTGTCGTGAAAGCACTCGCTTGACGATGAGACGCTTCTTTGGTCGCTCGCGGAGCTGCAGTGCCGCTGTCATCCACGTCAAATGATCATTTGTGCGTTTAATTCTCGCGTTGATCTCTCGCCACCGCCATTTTCATCCTCGAGCTACACAAACAAACAGGAGGATCGCTCACGTCACGTAGAAGGTGCGCGACTGCACTGATCTCTATGGCATAGTTTGACGGGGTTGCTCGGCGACGCATGATTTAGGGATCTGATTGGCTGCGCAGGTTTGTGTGTTGTTGAAGAATCGCTGAGTTGCGTAGTGAATGGACGTACAATGAAACGATCGATTTCTCCAGTGTAGTGTAGAGAGCGCGGAGGCCCATAGGGGTATGGGTTTGAATGAAAGTGTGTTTGGTTTTCACTGATTTTGCTATAAACTTCACTGGACGGTTTGTTTGAGTTATTAAACTATGCTTTTGTTTGCTTGTTTGATTTATATGGTGGCAGGTAGAAGTGTTTTTATCGTGTTTACCCAGGTGGTGAACTTCTGTCACACACAGGAGGTAAAAGCAGTCAAAAATGTACAAGACCTAGACTTATTCATTCATTCATTTATTCATTCATTCATTTCCTTTTCGGCTTAGTCCCTTTATTAATCAAGGGTTGCCACAGCGGAATGAACCGCCAACTTATATATGTTTTATATGCATATGTTTTATGCCGTTCCAGCTGCAACCCATCACTGGGAAACACCCATACACTACGGACAATTTAGCATACCCAATTCACCTATACCGCATGTCTTTGGACTTGAAACCGGAGCACCTGGAGGAAACCCACACGAACACGGGAGAACATGCAGACTCCATACAGAAATGCCAACTGAACCAGTTGAGGCACGAACCAGTGACCTTGCTGTGAGGCAACAGCCCTACCCACTGCGCCACCGCACCGCCCCAAACCTAGACTTATATTTCCGTTATAGCTTCAGTCACGTCATAAAAACTTGGTTGCCTTTTATCTTAAGTAATAAAAACACCACTGAACCATTAAGTTCTTTCTCAAAAACCAGCAATCATGAAAAACTGCAATCTGTAAAACTGCATTTTTCATCTTAAAATTGTGAAAATGTTGCCAAACTTCAACATCAGGCCCGTAGCCAGGTTCGGGTGGTTCGAAAGACCCACCCCTCACTGATAAAGGTGCAGAATTTAGAGAGGGGTCTGGATGCAGACCTGATGCAGTGCAATCTGAGCTGCATCCAATGCTTTTTAATGTGCTCACCTAACCCCACCCCGTCACACACGTCACTCACTCTATTGAGCAGAGATGTCTAAAGTACTAGAGACCCAGACTTAAGTATAAGTACAAGTGCTCTATCAAAAAATTGACTTGAGTAGAAGTTGAAGTGCTCTTTAAGCACCATACTTAAGTGGAAGTACTAAAGTATTCAACATTTTTTGTACTTAAGTATTGCAAGTAGTTTGTTCTAAAATTTACTACTCAAGTACTGAAAGTAAAAGTACAAGTATTACGTTATGTAATTATTAAAGAAAGCAGTCAAAAGACATATTGTTTTGTTTATTTTAAAAAGAACCATAGTTTACGATTTATAATATGAATAAAACGTTAAGTGAACATTGCAGCATGTTATGAACCGTGGGTAGCTAACATTAGCTAACTTATAGCTCTTACAGATAGCTCAAACTGCTGTGTTTGTGTATGACATTATTTTTAACTTAACTTGATATGTTTCTTCAAATTCGACGGTGAATTTTTGAAGGCCATTATTTTGCAATCTTTTGGGAGGCAGAGTATACACTTCATTCTATATGAACTGTCTTTCACTCCGACAAATGCAAACATGGACTCTAGATAGGGTCTTTTTCCTCATCGCCACGAACAGTTGAAAGTGAAGGAGTTGAAGGTGGAATTTCTGGGTTTTCCATGTCAAAAACAAACTAAAATGCTCTCAATGCAGGCAGCGCTGTCTTCTTTGATCGTCTGAATGATGACGAGCCAGCTTATTCAAACCTATGACAGAGCCACCTGCTGCTCTGGCAGTGATAATGGGGGTTTGGAATGATTCGTAACATTTTTATAATTGTAACGAGTAACTATGCAGCACATAAAAAATCTACTAGAGTAAAAGTATTAAACTCATCGAAAATATGTACTGAAGTAAAAGTAGAAGTAGGAGAAAAAAACAATACTCCAGTAGAGTACAGATACAACCTTTTAGTACTTAAGTACAGTAGTGAAGTAGTTCTACTTCGTTACTATACATCTCTGCTATTGAGTCTATTGTGTCTGACATTGCATCGCTGAGTGATGCAATCTCAGCTTGCATCATAAAGGCTGCATCCAGATACTATTGAGAATTTGTCCCATACATGAGCTCATGTGTCCTATTTTGACTGCTATACCATCATAAATAGTTAAGACCAAGTGGAATCCTCAGTTAGGTATTGCTTCGTTGTGACTTCAGCTAATTAGTTTTGTCCAGTGCACACAATTATTTTTCATGAGTTCACCATTCAGCTGTGCAAGAAAACATACAATCTGACATAATCTTTCACTACTGTATTGTTTTTAAATATAGAAAAAAATGTATAAGTGACTTTTATTCTAAATCTTGGATCTTATTCTTGGAACAAAAAATGACCAATGAAAAGGTGTGAAACACCAAAAGTGACCAATATTAAATGAATTTGAATACTATTTTGGCTATTGTTGTTATCTATGAATTTTCAAATGTACTTTTTTTGCTTATGATTACCATACGACAATATATTTCAGCTAAAATAGTGCTTAAATTGTCACTAAAATGCAGTATTTAAATCTTATAATTAAATAGTAGCCTAAATGAGGCCTATAACCGGAAAAAGTACCACTTTTTGAGAAAAAAAAGAACCGCACCCTTTCACCAGGCTGGCTACGGACCTGAACATATGCTATCAATGTCTAATGCAGAAAAGCTTATTGATGCTTTCATGACCTCTCGTTTAGGCTATTGTAATGTGTTCCTAGGTGGTTGTCCTGTAGGCCTAATCAACAAACTTCAACAAAATTCAACAAAATGCAGCTGCTAGAGTGCTTTCTAGAACAAAGAAATATGATCATAATAGTCCAGTTCTTTTATCATTGCATTAGCTCCCTTTTAAATAACGTATAAATTTTAACATTTCATCGACTACCTACAAAACCCTGAATGGCTTAGCTCCCCAGTATTTGAGGGAGCTCCTGGTGTATAACAACCCTTCACATCCACTATACGCTCAGTAAAGCCGAAGTCACACTAGAGTTTGAGCTCGCGAAATTCTGTCGTACGTCGCTGCGAAAAGGGGCGGGATTAAACAAGATGATTAGACATTTAAAAAACGAGCTATTGCTCCATGTTTTGAATTTCTGTTCAGAAAGGTCATGTTTTGACCCTGGATTGGTCTCATGCAGTGAAGTGAAGCGATTTCGCAGGTCAACTGATTGTGGACTAATTGTGGACAACTGATTATTCCCAGAATATCAAGATCAACAGTAGGCGGTAGATCTTTCTCGTATCTGACACCTAAACTCTGGAACAGCCTTCCTAGCACAGTTCGGGAGGCAGACACACTCTCTGTCAGTTTAAAACTAGACTAAAGACACACGTCTTTGCATTAGCATACACATAAAACACAAATGCTTTTGAAATCCAAATCCTCTAAAGGATTGTTAGGCTGCATTAATTAGGGCAACCGGAGCTAGGAACACTTACCAAAAGTCATACGCTTATGTTAGTCTGTTTTTCCTTGTCCCGAGGTCTCCATAATCCTGGACCAGGCCGTATCATGAGCAGCTGCTGTGGTGGTCATGGAGGAGTGGAGAGGATGAATCTGTTTCTTCGAAGACCCCAGTGACAGATGAGTCTCCACATTGATCATGGGCCAGCCTGAACACCCGCTAGTAATGTAATGTGTATTTATTTATATAGCGCATTTATTGTGTACACCCAAAGTCTCCCCACTCCACCACCAATGTGCAGCATCTTCTTGGATGATGCGACGGCAGCCATTGGACAACGGCGCCAGTGCGCTAACCACACACCATCTATAGGTGGAGTGGAGAGACCGTGACCTACTCACACCTGCAGCACAACGGACGTCCAGCGTTCTCCACCTTCTGACGCCAAGACTGCAGCTCTGCACAAGAAGTTTGGTCAGAGGAGAAATGGTCTTGCCCAACTGAGCCTGGTTTCTCTCAAGGTTTTTATCACTGTCACCACTGGCTTGCATGGTTCGGGACTTGTGGAGCTGCGCATCGATGGATTTGCTCTTCAGTGTTTGGACTTTCAGCAGGAGAGATGTATAAAGTACTAGAGACCCAGACTTAAGTAAGAGTACAAGTGCTCTATCAAAAAAGTAACTTGAGTAGAAGTTGAAGTGCTCTTTAAGCACCATACTTAAGTGGAAGTACTAAAGTATTCAACATTTTTTGTACTTAAGTATTGCAAGTAGTTTATTTAAAAATGTACTACTCAAGTACTGAAAGTAAAAGTACAAGTATTGCGTTATGTAGTTATTTTTAAAAAAGCAGTCAAAAGACATATTGTTTTGTTTATTTTAAATATCTTTTTTGGGGGACCGGATTAAGCAGAACAAAAAGAACCATAGTTAACGATTTATAATATATATATATATATATATATATATATATATATATATATATATGATGGGTCAAAAACACCATTCAGCGTGACAGCCTTCATGATAGACAGTCAACGTTATGTGAACTTGCAGCATGATATGAACCGCGGGTAGCTAACGGTAGTTAACTTATCTAGCTCTTATGGATAGCTCAAACTGCTGTTTTGTGTATTATATTATCTTTAACTTGACATGTTTCTTCAAATCCGATGTTAGAGTATGCACTTCATTCTATATGAACTGTCTTTCACTCCGACAAATGCAAACATTGGCTCTAATTAGGGTCACGGGTGGTCTTTTTCCTCATCGCCACGAACAGTTGAAAGTGAAGGAGTTGAAGGTGGAATTTCTGGGTTTTCCATGTCTAAAACAAACTAAAGTGCTCTCAATGGAGGCAGGCAGCACGGTCTTCTTTGATCGTCTGATCAATAAATGATTGATTTGTAACATTTTTATAATTGTAACGAGTAACTATGCAACACATAAAAAATCTACTGGAGTAAAAGTATTAAGCTCATCGAAAATATGTAATGAAGTAAAAGTAGAAGTAGGAGAAAAAAACAATACTCCAGTAGAGTACAGATACAACCTTTTAGAACTTAAGTACAGTAGTGAAGTAGTTCTACTTCGTTACTATACATCTCTGTTCAGCAGTGAAAATTAACCCACACTGAACTGAACTAAACTGAACTTCAACTCTGAAAACTGGACTGACACAGTTTCAATTTACTAGAACTTCTTTGTTAAGTTGCTTTGACACAATCTACATTGTAAAAACGCTATAGAAATAAAGATGAATTGGATTGAAAGGCCACATATTGTTTTTCTGAGAAAAATTACTTACTGTGCATCCTTAAGCTTTAAAAAACTAAGGCGGTTTGGTAATTGGTTTTCGGAATAAGATGATAAAACTTACGACAATGCCATTGAGAATACTAAAACATGTCAGCAACTTGTTAAAAAATGTTAGCATTGTGCAAGAACACGCTAAATATATTAGAAACACAAAACTTGCTAGCAATAAGTTACAGGGTGACAACATATGCCAACTTGCAAAACATGATATCCAATTCATGTTTATTTCTATAGCGCTTTTACAAACACTGAAGAGCAAATCCATCGGTGCGCAGCTCCACAAGTCCCAAACCAGGCAAGCCAATCAATGTGGTAGCATCTTGTTAAAACAGTAAAAAGCCAGTATTTGTTAATGACATTTATAAACACGTGATGTAAACCTACCATAACATGCTTATAAACATGCTGGCAGTAATGGTTGTAATATGTTAAAACTATCTCTATCTCTGTGTAACCCCTGCCGGTCCTACACCACGCAATGCGATCAAGGCTGGGATCGAACCGGCGACATTCTGCATGGGAGCCGGTTGCTCTAACAAGGAGGCTAAAGAGGTTTGCCCTCCCAGCTATAACCAATTACTGGGAAACATCCATACACTCTCTTTCACACATATACACTAGGGTCAATTTATACCTACCCAATTCACCTACCACATGTTTTTGGACTGTGGCGGAAACCGGAGCACCCAGAGGAAACCCACATGAACACAGGGAGAACATGCAAACTCCACACAGAAATGCCAACTGACCCAGCCAGGACTCAAACCAGCAACCTTCTTGCTGTGAGGTGATTGTGATACCCACTGTGCTACCGTGACGCCCTCAAGTCCAAATTATATGTAAAAACCTTTAAACTTTAAAATTGCTTCAAACCTATTGGTCAGGCTTTTTCAAGACAACATTTAAGTTTGTCTTGAGGAACCAGCTTTTTTTATTTAGTTATTTAGGAAAATCTGCAGGCTATTTAGTCAACTTCGTAGCCTACATACTTAATAATGCATATTTAAATTAAGAAATGTAAGAATTGACAGCCTAATTTGTCACGTACATATAGCTATATAGATATATAGCTTATGTGTGTTTGTGTAAAATGTGAAGCAAATTGTCGGTGAAGTAGTAATCATCACATGGTGGTGAACGTGAGTTTGAGCCTAGTGCCAGTGAGTGAAACGTAATAGACACTCCGGAGCGAAAGGCGGCAGTGTTACCCTAAATAAAAAATGGGGAAAAGGAAAAAAAACAAAAAAAAAAAAAAACGTCATCTTCATGCGACGGGAATTTGTCACAGCAAACGCGATGGCAGAACCTGGGTGCGTATTTGACTTATTTTGAATCTTAATCAATCTGTGATGAAGATCAAAACTATTATTTGATTTTTTTTTCGTTTTCGGTGTCTTTATAGTGTGTATTGATTTTTGGCTACAAAATTTATTGGGATGGCACGATGACATGTGGGAGATTAGTTAAAGCTTGTTTTCACATGGATCGACTCTAGTCTATCTGAACTAACATGAGAGTTGTTTTTACTATTGTTGTTTTTGTATTTTTACTTTAGATCTTAAAGACTGTCTGGCTGTAATGTAATGTGTAGATGCGTACAATGGACGTACTGTCATGGAATTATTTGATGTAGTTTTGGAGTTCGATGGCAGGGCTCCACATTAACCTCTGAGAGCAGTGGCACCGATGCCACCAACTTGAACATTATGGTGGCATACGCAACAGATTTTGTATTTAGACAGTGCTTTGAAAGAAATTAATAAAAATAAAAGTAAACCAACACTGATAATAAATACAGCGATAGCTCAAAGATATGCAAACTGATAATTTAGGTAAATTTCGTTTTTATATTCGCACATTCAGACTTTCTCCCTAATAAAATAACTTAAGAAAAGTATTTTTTGCAGATTCAAAACAGGGAAATTATATTAGCAGTCAACAACTCTCAAATAGTGCTAATGTTGTTTTGAAGTCATACTTGCATGCGATTTCAGACCGAATATTTTAATTGGTAAACATAATGAATTAATGAACATAAAATCAACTTTCTCAATAAACTGATTAAGACTAGCTTAATGATGTTTCTTGATTAAAAATTATTTGTGGTGAGGATACTATTCATAGAGAATGTAAAGATGCTACCGTTTCATAGTCAGTTAACATGCTTTAGCTTATTTGTTGTAGCATTTAGTATCAGTTGCAAGACATTTTTATTTAAAAGCAACAATGAAAATAATAGCATATGAAGAGTTCAGATGCAAAAACCTCTAAATGCCGTCAGAAATGTTCTTCTACAATGAGCATTTTTATCAGGCTCCTGTGTGTAGGTTCAGTAATTTCACTTCTATGGCAAAGAAGTTCTTTTCATGGTTTCAATGTGAAATAATTTGACATAAAGGAGGCTGAAAATAATACTCATAATTATGGAAATTTCAGATGGCACTTAGAGGTTTTTGCATCTGAACTGTTCATATGCTTTTATCTTCAGTGTTATGTATTTTGTTGTGTTTAACAAATAAAATCAGTAGACAGAAAGTGTTGTTTATCTACAGATAAGTGTGGTTGCATAATGCATCACTGAGTTCAGGCTTTTAAAATTTGTTTAGCAAATTTTCTTTGCAAAACTTGCTGCTCATTCTTAGAAATTAAAGAGCATTGTCTGTTGATTCTCTTAACAGGTTTTATCTTTATATTAATCTTTAAATAAAAACATTTAACCTTATCATAAACAAAATAATTATAGCTTAAAGCCATGAAGACGATGAAATGCATAATTAGATCTTATAAAGTTTGTATTAAAACGTTGATCTCATTTGTTCAGAACTGAGAAAGTGATAAAGCTTGTTCCTGAGAATCTTCTCAAGAAACGCAAGGCATACCAGGCTATCAAAGCCAATCAAGCTAAACTTGCCTTACAGCAGAAGAGAAGGGTGAGAATTCCTCCATGTTGTTAATAGTCCAATAATTGCTTCAGAAACAAACTAATAAACTAACTACCTCACCAGGTTCAAAAAGGAATCCCTTTCAAGTTTAAGCGCTTGGAGGAGTTTTTGCAAAACAGCAGGAGAAAGCATCGAGATGAGACCAGGCTCGCCAGACTCAAAAAGAGACCTCCACCACCCATGCCACCAGCCAAGAACAGCCTGGCGTTTGCTGTCCGCATTAGAGAGTAATTTACACTCATGCCTCATTCATGTTGACGTTGAAGCAGTCCTTTCCATTGAAGCATAATGTTGCTGTTTGACCATGAAAATGTCACAGTCATTTTAGTAAGCACGGTTTCTGGACTCCCTCAAACACCAAAATGTGAATAATTTTCATGCCACAGCGGAAGGAACCACCTATTTCAGCATATGTTTTACGCAGCAGATGCCCTTCCAGCTGCAACCCAGTACTGGGAAACACCCACACACTCTCATTCACACACTATGGACCAGGGATGCTCAATCCTGTTCCTGGAGATCTACCTTCCTGCATAGTTCAGCTCCAACCCTGATCAAACACACCTGAACCAATTAATTAGGACCTGAACAGCACTTGATAATTACAGGGAGGTGTGTTTGATATGGGTTGCAACAGAAATCTGCAGGAAGGTAGATCTCCAGGAACAAGATTGAGCACCCCTGCAGTATGGACAATTTTGTTTGCCCAAATCACTTATAGCGCATGTCTTTGGACTGTGGGGGAAACCAGAACACCCGGAGGAAACCTATGCAATCACAAGGAGAACATGCAAACTCCACATAGAAATGGCAATCGGTCCAGCTGGCACTCGAACCAGCGAACCTCTTGCTGTGAGGCGATTGTGCTAACCACTGAGCCACTGTGCTGCCCCTGAAATAGTTAATTGAATTGTTAATTGAACCAGTTTTTGTATGTTTTTACCTGTACTAATCGGTCAGATCAGGAGCGCTTAAGACAGGGGTGTCCAAACTCGGTCCTGGAGGGCCGGTGTCCTGCATAGTTTACCTCCAACTTCCTTCAACACGCCTGCCTGGAAGTTTCTAGTATACCTAAAAAGAGCTTTGCTGCGTCCCAATTCGCATACTTATACTACGACCTAAAAGTATGTACTTTTTTTGTGGACGAAAAATATATACTTTTGTGTGAGTAACAGAAAAGTATGCAAGCTTTGGGACGTACTACTTCCTCGTTACACAGATCGTTGTGTTGCTTAGTTAAGAGCCCTGTCAATCATCCACATTTCTGTCGTATTTAATTTCCTACCTTATTGGAGAAGCAGCAGCAGGATAATCTCCCATTCACGAGTCTTTCATGCAAAGAAATCTCCTCAGGTCTTTGGATAATTCTGCATTCAGACGGTAATGTCCAAACACGTCTTTATATAAGTTCAGTATTGTTGTTGCAGATAAAATATAACACAGACAACGGTATTTAAATATTCTCCAGTGGGCTAGAAATTAATTAACAGTCATACAAACATCTTTACCGAAGCCTCTCTGCTTGACGGTTGGTCTCGCGTGTCCATCATGTTTGTAGTTTGTTTACACTTTTCACCTGCGTTTTGTAGTTCTAATCGAATTCACGTCCAACGCGCAATGTACTGTGGGCAATATCAGCGGTTAGAGTATGGACGCTTCTACACTTAAAATTTTGACCGGAAATAGTAAACCATCCGGAAATGTTTGGCATACTCTTTTCAACATACTACGATTTGGGACATACTAATTCTACTTTCACATACTATTTAGGACGGATAGTATGCGGATTGGGACGCAGCACTTGATTAGCTGGTTCAGGTGTGTTTAATTAGGGTTGGAACTAAAACATGCAGGACACCGGCCCTCCAGGACCGAGTTTGGACACCCCTGGCTTAAGAGTGCTAAAGACGTACAAGAAAAGAACCTATTAAATTAAGTTATTTGTCTGCTTATCAGGTTTTTTTTGTATGATTTAGCATCTTGCGCTCATTCATTTTTATGGTTCAGATAGTAAAAGTGCAGAACAATATATTCAGTAATGGATTAGTGTGCAATCCATGATGTTGTTTACATTCCAGTATCTCTATTACGACTGCAAATATGGGTAACTGACGAAATCATGACGTATGAAAGAACAGCCTGTTAACATCAGGGTTTTTTTTTATAATAAATGGTTACATCTTTATACAACATACCATCTTTTATGATATACAGACAACAGAAAGTTATGTTTCAAGTAACATAACAGTATTTGTTTTTGGATAAATCATCCTTTAAGATTAATTACTTTCTCCATTCTGTCTTAATTGTTTTTAGGGTTTAATTTTGTTTTATCATTTCTTGTAGGATCAAAGGTGTGAGCCCTAAAGTAATGAACGTCATTCAGATGCTGAGACTCAGGAAGATCTTCAGTGGCACCTTTGTCAAAGTCAGCAAGCATTCAATAAACATGCTTAAGACTGTGGAACCTTATGTTGCATGGGGGTGAGTAATTATATAGCAGAATGTTTTTAATTTAAAAACTAAAGGCTGGAATGCACTACGTATCAGACACTTGCAGACTTGGTTGTAAATGGTTAAAGTAAAAACAGTACATCATTTTTTTTCACCTATTGTTAGCATGCTTTCAAATGCATCTTTTGTACTCATGTTGAACAATAGAAGAACATTATATTTCCATCCAAATGAATGTTGTGTTTCAGGTTATCTTAGATCAAATGAGAGTATCAACATTTTGTGTGAGCGACTGGTGCTAGAATTTAAACAGCTGAAAATGGCCTGAATGGAAATTTAGCAAACTTCAGAAGTGCAGTGTGTGCTTTAGACTGGTTATAGTGCAGTAAACGACATGTACTGTTACTTCATTAATACCCCAAGCCTCTTTCAAACTGCACGTATGAGAGCATAAGCATCGCTTTTTTTTTTTTTCCCGACGCCCATGTTAACAGATTGGAGTTTTTATACCACACAGAAGTGGCAACAAAACTGAAGCAGCAGTGCTGCGAATTGTTTTGGTGCTGGATCTGTTTTGCAGTGTTGTTTATGATCTGTTCAAATGACAATGCATTGATCATAAACAAAAACACACTGAATAACAGTAAAAGTAGGAATTTTACCCAATAAGTGCATTGATAATATCCACTGTTTTTGAAACGTTCTTCAATCAAGAACAGTATCATTATCATGTCAATCAAATGAACTTAAAGTACTACAAAGCCTATGTTAAATGATTTATAGTATCAGTTTTGCTTGAGTTGCGCACTCTTTTGACTATTCTCAATATTATAACTATATTTTTATAAATATTCATTTTCTTTTCGGCTTAGTTCCTGTATTAATCTGGGGTCGCCACAGTGGAATGAACCGCCAACTTATCCAGCATACGTTTTTCGCAGCGGATGTCCTTCCAGCTGCAACCCATCATTGGGAAACATCCATAAACATTCATTCACACACACATACACTGCGGACAATTTAGCCTACTCAATTCACCTGTACCACATGTCTTTGGACTTGTGGGGGAAACCCACGCCAACACGGGGAGAACATGCAAACTCCACAAAGAAACGCCAACTGAGCCGTGGCTTAAACCAGCGACCTTCTTACTGTGAGGCAAACGTGCTACCCACTGCGCCACCGTGCAGCCTATATAATATATTATTATAACTATTCATCTTTCTTACAATCAAACCCAAAATCAGATCATGTCAAAGGCGATGGCCTTCTCAGTGGAAAGACAGTTGTCCTGCTTAGAATCTGCAGTGATGGGAGAGGCTGTGTGCCCTAATGACTGAGCCAAGTGATGGGGCTCATACCCAAAATAAGAGGGGGCTGAGCCCCCACCCCACAAATATCCACCTAACATATTCATGTATGCTTACGAACTATGTAGTGAGACATCAAAACACCCAGAAGTGTTCATACTCTCACAGGACCTTCCATAACCAGGTCAGCATCCAGCACAGGTAGCTGTTTGGCACTCGTCCCATCGAGGTAGAGAAGCATAACATTGGTTCTCGATGCAGATGGAAAGTAAAGTAAATTTTATATTATTTAATAGATGGATAGATTGCCGCTGATTAGGTGCCCATGGCTGCTTCTGCTCTCTCTATATGCTACCCATGCGCCAATTCTGTTTTGCTAGCTCGTTTGGTGTAAAAGAGGAATAAGTCTGTAAAATAATAATCGATTTGTGATGCACTCCTTTCTTGGTGGAAAGCATTCTGGTGGAAAAGACATGATCCAGAGTTTTAAAAATTGTGTAGTGTATACCAGCCTTAAGACTTAGCTGGCACCATTTTCTGTCTTTTCTTTGTTGAATTTCACTTGCTTGATTTATTGTGATCTCTTACATAACAGGTATCCCAACTTGAAATCTGTGCGTGAGCTCATCTTGAAAAGAGGCCAGGGAAAGGTTGATAAAAGAAAAATTCCTCTCACTGACAACACACTCATAGAGCAGCATCTAGGTATGTTGTTGATGTGGTAGACAAATGTAATGCAGTGCTGGAGATTTTGGGCTACATATAATATTCCTTTCTTTACATTTTCTTTATAAGGAACTTGATCAATTTTAGAATCTTTTATAAAAAAAATTGGAAAAATAACTTACTCCCTTTACATGTTAAGCAGGTATTTACATACTACTTTAAAAGGCAAAGTAGCAAAATAAAGCCTTTGGCATTCTGTAATGAAACGATTGTCTAATAGTGTTGACATTGTAAATGACTGTAATTGTTTCTCAAGGTAAATATGGCATCATCTGTTTGGAGGACCTCATCCATGAGATCTACTCCGCTGGAAAGAATTTCAGGGTGGTGAACAACTTCCTGTGGCCGTTCCGTTTGTCAGTACCACGACATGCTGCTAGAGACAAAGTTGGACTCATGAAAGATGTTGGAAATCCTGGACCTAGAGCTGAGGACATAAACACAGTCATTAGGAAACTCAACTGAGCAAATAGACTCTCGTGGACTGTTTTGTTGCCGCCATTCAGAATGAACATACAAAAAAAAGAGAGAACAGAGCCTGATTCTCAATGCCATTACAACTGAATGTCCAGTTCAAATGGACGTTTCCTCAGTAGAATACAGCAATTTACTGTTGAAAAATCTAAATCTGTCAGTTTCTTTGCCTTGTAAAGTTTGACTTTTTTATTAAACAATGCAAAAATGTCTGTTTGAGGGGGTTTATAGCTATTGAATAATTTATCTGAAATACCTTTCAGCCGTTTTTTGTTCTTTTAGTGGGAATAAAACTAGCATGGCTATTCCCCTTTAGAAGTGCCTGTCTGGAAGTATTTATTTTAGGAGAGACCAAACTTTTTCATGGAGGGCCACTGTCCTGCAGAGTTTAGATTCAGTTTTAATTAAACAAGCTAGCTAATGAAAGTATTCAGATTCACTTGAAACAAGTACATGGTAAAAATGCATTGTTCCACACAATGCAATCATGTTATCCCAACAAGTTTAACCCCCCCTCTCAAGAGTTGTGCCATTTCAGGTAATATTAAAATAAGTAATTTGAACAAGCAGCAAAAAAAATTTAATTTGAGTGTGGGTGCTGGTTTAGCTTAAATTCTAGAAAACAGGCCTTTTAGTAACAAGATTGTAAACTCCTAATTTATGCTTGGCTTTTGAGACTGGTTTAAACTTTTTTTTCCCCCAGGTCAAATACCTAAAATTAGCTGTTACATATGTTTTTATGTTAAAAAAAATATTAATTTAGAAGTTAGATTCTAAATTATTTTATATTAGTATTATTATTATTCATAATGGAAATAGGCATTTAAAAAAAATAGTATGTGCATTTCGTTACCAGACCTTAGTGCTTTATGAGGGAATTAAATGCAAATTCTGTGTGGAGGAATTAGCAGATGTAAGGTCTAAACATTAGTCCATCCAAGTCTGGATTACACTTTATAAGGTAGATATCAATAAAGATGATCAGTAATTTGATCTGTGTTGTTTACAATAGACTGTGTTTTACTCTGTTGCATTTAGCCACTCAGTTTTAATTAAGGACACAATTTAAGGAAAGATAAAGATTGGAAACTTGATGTTAAAAGATGTCTCATTACACTTGAATATCGTGGACTGCAGTCATTATTGTTGTAATGAAGTCATTTGTAAATTAATTAGAAATTTCACAAAGTACACAAATACTACTTCTAGGTTTTCAAAATATAATTTTTCAAAACCATATGAATCTTAAATTGGGAGAATAATAAAACCGATTCTAATAGCTAATTGGTCTCCAACTCGGTTAATTCAAAATTGTAGAATGTATTAAATGTTGTTTTATTTTTATTCACTAACTGACAAAAGTCTCGTCGCCTATCCAAGTTTTAGGAACAACAAATAATAACCTGACTTCTAGTTGATCATTTGGCATCAGAAGTAGCTTATATGAAAGGCAAAGACCTCTAAATTATGCATATTATACCAAAATAAAATATGATCATGCCGTAATTTTTAATTAATTAGGACAGTAAGGTCTGATTTAGACGAAAGTCTTGTCACTTAACAGAAATAATATACAGTATAGAATATAAAGTCATGGTGCAGAGGAAAAAAAAAATAATATTGTGTTTGACTCCCATGAGCTTCTGCATCCATACATCTGCAATGACTCAAATCACTTATTAATAAAGTCATCTGGAATGGCAAAGAAAGCGTTCTTGCAGGACTCCCAGAGTTCATCAAGATTCTTTGGATTCATCCTCAATGCCTCCTTCATCTTACCCCAGACATGCTCAATAATGTTTATTTCTGGTGACTGGGCTGTTCAATCTTGCAGCACCTTGACCTTTTTTGCTTTCAGGAACTTTGATGTGGAGGCTGGAGTATGAGGAACGCTATCCTGCTGAAGAATTTGGCCTCTCCTGTGGTTTGTAATGTAATAGGCAGCACAAATGTCTTGATGCCTCAGGCTGTTGATGTTGCCATCCATTCTGCAGATCTCTCACACACCTTATACAGAATGTAACCCCAAACCATGATTTTTCCTTCACTAAACTTCGACTGTGAGAATCTGTGGTCCATGTGGGTTCCAATATGCCTTCTGCAGTATTTGTGATGACTGGGATGCAGCTCAACAGATGATTGATCTGAAAAATCTACCTTCTGCCACTTTTCCAAATGATCAACCAGAAATCAAGTTATTATTTGTTGATCTTACAACTGGCATTGATGACAAGACTTTTGTTAGCTGGTGTAAACATGTTAAGTAAATTCAGTGCAATATTTTGTGATACAATCTTGATTCTGAGTGATTAGGTTTTTTTATTATTAGTGCTAACAAGAACAGTATGATGAGAATTAGGACAATACGGAACATACTGTATATACAAACTGCCAGTGCACATTACAGTGACAACAAAAAATTAATATATAAATAATTTGAAGAGGAAAGTTTTATGCAATAATAAAAATATAATATTTCACACTTGCGTACAATGTTACAGTCTAATAGTATTGTATCTTTTTGCCTTTAACATAATTATATTTACATTTAACATATACATTTTAAAGATGTTAGAGAGATAATTTTATGATAAAAAATATTATTCACTCGTAAACTATTCCAGCCACCACTTATATATTTAGAATTACAAAGTATGAGCATAAAATTGCAAACAAACTTCAATTAAAATAAATACGGTATCGTTTTAAGGTTTAAATAGTTAATTATGCATGAACCACATATACAGAACCATGCCAGGGACATACTAAACATACAAAAAGAGCACAACAGAGTTACACATAGAATCAATAAAGTAAAATAATATAATATAATATAAAAGGGGGTCGTGAAGTAGCTGCACGGGTGACGTTCCCTCGTGACGTCAGGAACACATGTATCAACTACGGAGCAGCCAGCAACCTTTAGCGTGATGTCAAGGAGAGAAGGGGTGGTCTGAACCGACACTGCTTTAAACCTTCCTCCATTCATTACTCATTATTCATCGCCTGAACTCTGACCAAGGTAAGATAATGCGTGACGGCTGAGCGGAATGAATGATAAGGTCGCTAAAACGCAGTGCGAGCGTACACCGCGCACTAAAGCCTGGACATAATGCAAGTCTTCGCAGTGTAGACGCTATTTGTCTGTTTGTTTTATATATACAGCTGAAGAGAATATATATATATATATATGTATGTGTTCAGTCCAGTCACGCACGCGCTGTCGTGACGATATAGCGTCAACCGTTTACATCAGCAGCATATCATTTCCTACTGGCATCGTGGTGTTTTCCGCAGCTCTTGTATGTTGTGAAGGACAGTCAGTCAGTAAACATTTGCGTGAACACGTTGTGGTTGTCAGTAACGCAGCTTTTTCTAGGTTTACGTTAAATTGAGTTTAACCTGTAACTTATCTACCTATGAAATCAAACATTCAGTGCGTACACGCGCAAATACTGTCGTGCTCGTGGTTCTGTTGCTCGTTCATGACATGTAAGCGCGTGGGTGAGACATTGACTAGTAATACTAGTGCATCTTCTTTTAAATTAGCGCCATTTTTAGTTGATGTTATGCATATTAAATGCTGTATTTGTTTATGAAATTAGAAGTAGTTTTTAAAAAGTGTTGAGTCCCACCATTGAAACGCATAGGCTAAATGTCAGGGAATAACTGAGTTAAATTGAACACACATATTTGCAGAATGACTTTATATTCAAATATTTGTTACAATACCTAAAAAAAGCTTATTGAGGATTTGATTAAATATTAATTGCCTGTCAGTGTTATACACTAATCACCTAAGGTCCTACAGTGATACACATGCACACACAGACAGACATATTAAATTGATCGAAAGTTGTTACAAATATGCTTTATATTTGTCAAAGTACCCTGAAATGTAAATTGTCTCATGGTTTCCAAAGAAACCTTTTTCATAAGTGATCATATTAATCACTGAGCATCAATAATGATCATCACAGAAGGATCTTGTTACACTAATGATGCTGAACATTTGGTTTTCAACCACAAGGATAAATTACATTTATAATTATGTAGAAAAGTTGTCATTTTAAATTTAAATAATGTTTCATTTTTATTATTATTAATCAAAAAGCCTACATGCAGCCTCGGGGAGCAGAAAATACTTAAGAAGAAAAAAAATATGAACAAATATTTGTTTTCAAACTTTCACTCGGTAATGCTTTGTAGATTGATTAAAGCTTTTATTTATATAAAATACAGATCGTATGTTATATTGAAATACATAAGTTATAAATTAATATGCATATTAATATATGCATATTAAAAAAAAAAATATGCACACTTTTTTTTTTTTTTTTTTTTTTTTTTTGTTGAATCTCATATAGACTTCTCTACAGTATTGCAATCATTTCAGCAATCATGTCAGGTTGCATAATAGCTGTTGTAAAATGATCTACGGCCCTTTATTGTTTGAACAGAGAAGAGATTTAAATGAGATTGTATAAGATTTAATTGATTAATTTCTATAGTTTAAATCCGTACTTCATTGCTTGTGTACTCGGTTTAGAAGTGATAAAACATGGACTGTATTTATTTGTGTTTGAGAGGCCCCTGAACTGAATAGTGGAGGGAGACTCCGAAGGTTATCTTTAGAAGCTGAAAACAACAGATACTGATATATTTCTGTTATAACTTCAATTCATTTTTCTAATATATTTTAAGCAGTTGACTATGTTAGTGGACAAACAAAGTCAGTTTTCCACAATTTTACATGGGAGTATACTCAGAATGTGTAGTTTATTATTATGTGTATTTTTTAAATTTCAACTTCATTCAGGTCTCAAAAAGGGTTTTTTGCTATCAATTAAAATAAATAAATAACACTTGTTTTTGATTTTTCTATTGGGTCACTCTGTATCAAATAATCCAAATATAAGAAACTTAAAATCTTTTATTATCTTGGATTCATATTTGCTGATCAATTACCTATTTTGTAGAGGAAGGTCAAAATGACAATTTTTACCTCATATTTGAAGTCAGATTACATTTACATTAGGCCTGTCACGATATCTATTTTTTGTTGTATGATATGTTGCACTAAAATGTATTGCGATAAATTATATTATTGTCATTTTAAGATCATTTTATGCCACTCATTCTATAATGCCAGAATGACAATATAATATCACGATACAAGTACACTCTGCCAAAGAACATAATATTTTATTCTTAAGAATATTTCATTTAATTATAGTCATTTGAACAATTTAATAATTAGGCATTGTGATCAGAATGTGAAAAAGTATATCCTAAATTAATAATAATACATGTTAACAAAAAAGTGCAAGGTAAAAAAGTAACCGAGGCTACGATATTTGGTACCAGATCTATTTTCAGTTGTCTGCACCCACATGAAAATATGCTATAGTAATTTATAGTAAATACTATAGTGTTTTTTTTTAAACTATACTGACACTGACACCTCCAATAGAGATCGAGATGTTGCACAATCAGCTAAAATGGTGCTAGAATTGGTTTTTATGTATGGGCGATATATATTGCATCACCAAAATGATTGAGGTCATGTCCATGTGTTGTGTGATAAGTCGATATATTGATTATTGTGACGGGTCTAATTTACATTTAAGCATTTAGCATAGGGTGAAAATGATTTTTAAAAAAGATGGCAGCATTATTACTTTAATTTTACATAGTGATTTGAAGGCCTATCAGTAAAACCTGACTTTAGCACTTTAGTCTTTAGCCAGGTTTCCATTTCCATTACCTTGTGTTAGTGCACATTTGGAAGTTTTGAATGAGAAAGGAGTGATTATGCTCCCTTGAGGGGTTTTTGGACATTTGTTAAAAATCCTTAAAGCAAACAATGGGGGAAAAAAACACATTTACTGAATAAACTCTTGACAGCAAACGTGACTAATCAGCTGCATGTCTTGTTTATTGTTGGTTACTAGGTTACCAATACTACAGTCAGACACTTTAACAACTTGATGGAAACTCGCCTAATTTGCATTTTTTTTCTTTTTTAGTAAACCTAAAAATCTCTTCACTTGTTATATACATACTTTATATAATACTTTAGGATAATGCATTATGTGTTCATTATGACGGACCGTTCAAAAAATCTAGATGACAATTCTATCTACATGCATTTTTACAAGTAATCTGTGTCTTTTTAATTGAAGTCTTATGGGCTTGGAAAAGTGTTCGTAAATGGTGAAATAATTTAGGTTTATTTAGCATATTTACATGTAGTCAAGTTCAAATTGCTAAACCCTGGAGCGGTGAAACACTGACTTCCAGACATTGTTAATCATGTTGGTTGGCCCTTTGGCACGCTGTGTGCTTGATTATTTTAAGTAGCTTAGCAACTTTTCACTAATTCACCAGTACTATAATTCTTGTTGTAACTTGTTCTGTTCTGTTCAATGTCATTGTCCCGTTTTTATTTCCTGTTTTCTGAATTCAGCTATAGAGAGATTATTAAGAGCTGACACATGACTGCAGCAAGAGTTTGAGTTGAATTTTGGTTTATTGTTTTGTTAAAATATCATATATTTAAGGTGCATTATTAATTTAATTGTTTTGCATTATTTTACTTGATTTCTTTAAATTTTAAAGCATATTTATATTATATTTTATAAAGCATATATTATAAGTTTACTTGAAAATTTTACTTCTATATTTATATCACTTGATTTAGTATTGTTATTTATTTATAGATGTTTAGTTCATTTTATCGAATACTATATGGTTTATATAGTTTGCAGTATTGTCAAACTATAAACCACCCGTGCTGAACCACTGGTGACCAGCAGTCAATCTGTTATATAATTGGACAGCTAAAACAGCTGATATTTGCTATGTGAGGGCACACTGTGATGTACAGTGGGTTCTGAAGTTGCTGCTGTTTGTGAGTCATAATCTGTTTAATAGTCATGCAGGAGAGCAGGGCTTGATCATAGAGGCTAAACCCAATCAAACAGACACTTCTGCGCCTTTATCCCACTGTTTGAACATCAAAAGCCTTGTGACCATAGAAAGGATTCAGGTTTGTCCATTTTTGGCAATTTAAAGGCACAATAGAAAGGATTTGTTCATTAAATATCCAAACACCACTAGAACAGTGTGATATATTCTGCTGACTTATGTACTTACATTAGTCCAACTGTTTCGAAGAATATGCAAATTTAGAGAAATAAGCTATTTTAACTAGTGACAAGGACACGGACCATGTCATTGTGTGGCCCTGCAAATTAAGTCATAAACTAGGGTTGTACGATATTGGACAATTCTGACATTTTAATATTTAGCTTTTCTGCAATATACTAGAAGGCTTGAATAGCTCTATTTGGTAAGAATTCATTCATTTACATTGATTAGGATGATTCTATAAGGATGAAATATAATAAACCGATGACTGTGGTATTCTGTTGAGTTTAATAGTATTCAGGTGTACAGAATTTGAATAACCAAATGAAAAATACTGTATAGTCTTCATTATATATATATAATTAATCAAAACTAATCTTTATTTAAGTTGCAAGCGGTACAGGTCTTTTGCATATGAAAACTGAGTGTGTATATGTGTGTTTATATCGTACTGGCAGTCTGTTCAGGATTCATTCGTTTACTGAAAATTGTGTTATGTGGCTGCAGTATCGCAAACAAATGATCAAAATGCCACTGTTTTACTGAAATAAATAGATTTTCAGGATAATCCCGTGTAGCTCTTCCTCATCTTTGTGCAATGGATTGGATGGACACAATAGTTCCTGTGTATTTTTCTTGTTTTGAAGAAGATGGAGAACAAAAGCATGATTTCGTTTGAATTGACTCTGAATTATTTATTAGATATATATTTTTTCCTTTCGAAACAGTTTAATTAATACACATCAGACTTGATGTGCAAGGTCTCTGTGCATGATTAATTATTTAGGATACGAATATGAAAAAAATGTGTATGAAAATTACTGTGCAGCAATGGTCTTTATTCTGCTTCATAATGCGTTTGGATTCTTTAGCTCATCCATGAACATAATTTCTACAGCCGTCCTGTAGGATACAATGAAGACGACAATTCCTACACGGCAAATCCTTCAGTGTTAAACTGTTAAATTAACACTCAAAATAATTTGCTGTGCAGCGAGAAGGTCGCTGGTTCGAGCCTCGGCTGGGTCAGTTGGCATTTCTGTGTGGAGTTTGCATGTTCTCCTCGTGTTCGCGTGGGTTTCCTCCGGGTGCTCTGGTTTTCCCCACAGTCTTAAGACATGCGCTATAGGTGAATTGGGTAAGCTAATTTGTCTGTAGTGTATGTATTTGTGTGAATGAGAGTGTAGGGGTGTTTTCCAGTAATGGGTTGTAGCTGGAAGGGCATCCGCTGCATAAAACATATGCTGGACAAGTTAGCGGTTCATTCCGCTGTGGTGACCCCAGAATAATATAGGGACTAAGCTGAAAAGAAAATGAATGAATGAATGAATGAATGAATAGTTTGCTGTGCATTAGCCATACTTAGTCCATATTTAGTCACAGCGTCATCTATAATCCTGGTTTGTTGTGAATGTGTGTGCTCTGGCAGCGAAAGTTACATACTGTGCAATAGTGAAATTGTTGTTGACTATATGCAATATTGTTTAGTATTGCGATAACGATATTTCTTAGGATTGAACATTTGCCTAGAAAAACTATATTTTTATTTGCTCTGCTTTGAAATCATTTATTTATGTAATGGTATTAAAATAAACAGGTAAAATATATAATTTTCAGATCTAATTAATTCTAATTCAGACTAAAAATGTCAGTGTGCAAACATTTAGTCTGTAAAACACATGAATGAGTGAAAACCTTAGCAGGTATTCTGACTCTGATTGGCTGTTGTCATTTTCCTCCCTTGGCTTGACTCCTGCCATTAGTATTTATTTTTTAGGTCTGCTTTAGCCAATAGCAGAGCATCAGCTCTTGGGTAGGTGGGGCAAAAGATAATCAGGCCCCATCTGATTGGTCAAAGTTAGATAAACAACAAATGTGTAAAATAAATGTAATTTATCACACATGTCTGCAGTGTGATATTGTATTATCATGATAACAATAATTTTGCGATATTTTACAGTCCTACATTAATTTCATTGTTCCATTCTTTTTCTATAGATTTATTTTTTTCCTTATTTTTTTTAAGAACTAAGCTAAAAAAGAAACTCCAGTAAGTTGCACATGATTCATTTTGACAGCATACGACAAATGTTGGCCTGTGTGTCCTTGAGTTTTATTCACTGTTGTGCAGATAAGAACCAGTTTGTCCTCTTTTTTTACCTTCAGAGAAAGATTGTATTGGTGTGAAACTGTATTTTCCAACCCAAACAGCTCTCGTGCCGTGTTGTTATCGGAGTTGTCACGAGCATTCTAGGTCAGAGTCTTTTACTGTTGTACTTATTGTGCCGCATGTGAGACTTATCTTTTAACAAACTAGCCAACACAACAGCTTTGATCACACAAAATGAGTCTGAACTGCTTGAGATGTGTGATTATGCTGCAAACAAGTGCCTATCAAAGCCTATAAAATCACCCTGTTATCTTTTGGCCATTTGCTTCATATTTCTCTGGCATATGTCAGCACATTTATATGCTCTTGACCCTAAAAAAAAGAAAAGAAAAAGTAATTTTTGCCATCGTTGCATCTTAGAACCACTTTTTTTAGGATGCATTGTTCTACTGGACAGGACAGGATTGTGGCTCCATATGCCAGTAATTTACATATATTGCAGTTGTAGTCAGTAAATGAGTTAACAAACTCACACAACTGCATCAAAGTTTAGTGCGACGTTTGACCTATGACCATTTTGCAGGGTGTTATATTGTATAACAACTAAATGTGAGCGGATTAAAATCACCTTTGGGATGTTTCAAACATTGTTGTTTTTTTGTTGTCGTTGTGTGAAATATTATAATAATTAGACCTTTCTGTTTCAAAAAAGTCACTCGAAACTGAATGTTCAGCAAGCATCATAATTATCATTTGTATTTAGTTTAAAAGCAGCTTTTATTTGACATCTTTTCTATCACTTTAGATTAGTGTAGTGTATTTACAATTGAATGAAATCCTCTGCTGACCTTAAATGTATCTTTCAAATACGCTTACTGCTCGGATCATTGTATAATTCTTTGTCCTCAGGACTAAATACGCTAAAGTGCTTTTTGTGAATATGGATGAATCCTGCCGAAAGTCAGAATATGCTAGAATAGTTGTTTGTAAGATGGCTTGAATGGACAGAAGCCCCAGAGGCACAATATTAAATTAAAAAGAGATTTCTAAGTCACATGCTGACTCATTAAATAAGCTGTGTTACGTCTCACAAGACCATTGCTTGGTAGTCAGTTGTGATTGATTGATAAATAGGATGTTTCCTCTTCCTTCATTATTTAATTAGATTATTTTTATTAAAGAGTAAACATATTGTTTATTTAGGCTATTTAAGAATATTATAAGTTCTGGAATATAGAATAAGGCCATATAGACTTGAATAATTGAATTTATTATTTATTTAACTGCATATGTGGTCTCATTTTGAGTGACATAACATGTAGAAACCAAAAGAATCTGTTTAATGTTTAGCACAGATGCAGTTTCTTCTGGGTTTTTTATTAAACCATTGTTGATGTTTTTCACGTCAAACAGAACCATTAAAGCATGCTGTGTCTTAAGGCTTTCTGCCAGCAGATCAGAAAACACTACGCAGAGCTTTATTCAGACAATGAGCCAGCCGTGCTTTTAGCTTTATTCTATTGACATGTGTAGCCTTACAGCTGCAGTTTTGAAATTAAAACCAAAAACAATTGGCAATTTCTCCAATCATTTAGTCTGCTTAAATTCGGGTTCTGTCTTACAGTCGACTGCAACCTTACAATAGGGCATTTTAAAAAGCTTGCTAGCTGCAATCCACAATAAGGTGATTCACAATGGTAGCCTTCACGTGACTAAGTCATGTGCTGTATTTGTCCAACCAATGACACGGAGTTAATTAGTTGGGTTTAAGATTGTACACTATTGTATATCAGTGCATAAATACTCCCAGTATTGATTGTTAACCATTGGTAAATAAAGAGTGGTATGAAACGTGAAGCAAGTTAAGCCAGGATTTTGTATTGATTTAGAGTTAACTTTTTCAAGTGTAAAAAGACCTACTGATATAAATTGAACATAGTTTAAACAACCGATGTATAGAACCAAGTTCTGCTCACATTTTTATATTATCAGATACAATTTTACAATGTCATCAGTTCAGTCTTATGTAGTCTTGTCAAAAATATTGATACTGAAATATTTATAAGGATACAATCTTGCTTTTGGTTAGTATCAATACTGGCTTTGCTCTTTTGCAATCTCTTTTCACCGGCGGGGAGATCAATAATAATAATATGAATATTTTAACACTTTTGTTTTAATCAGGAATTAAGATGAAAATATACTCATTTATTTTTTTTGTAATTTATTGCCTTTTGGATTTAAGGACTGCTGACATACCTGGTATAAGCATTATATGTTTTTTTTTTTCCCTTTTTACTTAATTTGCATACTTTATGTACTACTACACACTACCTCACTTACCTGTTCTGCTCTATTGACACTTTTGTTTTGTACAGTATACTCTGTTTTGTAGATTTATATATTGCTTGTTTGCACCGTAGGCTGAGAGGACTGTAGAATGTTCAGCATATTTGACAATAAAGCTGACTTGACTTAATTTTGTGGAATTTGTTCCCCACGATATTGAAAATGGTATTGAATATCAATCTTTTTCAAGGTATCGTATCGAAGTTGGAGATTCCAGTATAATGACAATACTAGTCTAATGTAAAGAAAGCATCCAAAATACACTTTTATGTGTTTCTTTTGTCACACTTAATCAGGTTGTACTATCAGATTATTAATGTATAGTTTTAAAGGCCGATTTCTGTTATGGAGCGAGAATCAAAATCATCTTTCACTCTAATATGTAAATCAACAATACAATAATGTAAACCTGATTTCATCCAATTTTCTGATTTTTGTGATAAAAGGCATGCAGATTAGAGCATATTTAATGAAATATCTTATTTGCATAAATGTAACACTTTCAAAAACTATGTATGTATGTATGTATGTGTATATGTATGTACACTTACCGGTCACTTTATTAGGTACACCTGTCCAACTGTTCATTAACACAAATTTCTAACCAGCCAATCACATGGCAGAAACTCAATGCATTTAGGCATGAAGACATGGTCAAGACAATCTGCTGCAGTTCAAACACAGCATCAGAATGGAGAAGAAAGGTGATTTGAACATGACATGGTTGTTGGTGCCAGATGGGCTGGTCTGAGTATTTCAGAAACTGCTGATCTACTGGGATTTTCAAGCACAACCATCTCTAGGGTTTACAGAAAATGGTCTGAAAAAGAGAAAATATCCAGTGAGTGGCAGTTCTGTGTACGCAAAGGCCTTTTGATGCCAGTTGTCAGAGGAGAATGGCCACACTGGTTCCAGCTGATAGAAAGGCAACAGTAACTCAAAAAACCACTCGTTACAACCGAGATATGCAGAAGAGCATCTCTGAACGTACAACATGTCTAACCTTGAGGCAGGTGGGCTACAGCAGCAGAAAACCACACCAGGCTCCCCAATATTGGACAATAGATAATTGGAAAAATGTAGCTTGGTCTCGATTTCTGATGCAACATTCGGATGGTAGGGTGAGAATTTGGCGTCAGCAACATAAAAGCATGGATTTATCCTACCTTGGATCAACGGTTCAGGCTGGTGGTGGTGGTGTAATGGTGTGGGACATATTTTCTTTGGTGGCCCATTAGTACCAATTGAGCATCGTGTCAATGCCACAGCCTACCTGAGTATTGTTGCTGACCATATCCATCCCTTTATGACCACAGTGTACCCATCTTCTGATGGCTACTTTCAGCAGGATAATGCACCATGTCATAAAGCGCGAATAATCTCAGACTGGTTTCTTGAACACGACAATGAGTTTACTGTACTCATATGGCCTCAACAGTCACCAGGTCTCAATCCAATAGAGCACTTTTGGGATGTGGTAGATTGGGAGATCTGCATCATGAATGTGCAGCCAACAAATCTGCAGCAACTGCATGATGCTATCATGTCAATATGGACCAAAATCTCTGAGGAATATTTCCAGTACCTTGTTGAATCTATGCCATGAAGGATTAAGGCAGTTCTGAGAGCAAAAGGGGATCCAACCCAGTACTAGTAAGGTGTACCTAATAAAGTGGCTGGTGAGTGTATGTATTCATGTATGCATGTATGTATGTTTTTTCACCCTATTCACCTGCAGTATCTTGGCTTTATGTTTTACAGCACGTCACCTGCAGTCCTCGGTAATGATGACCCAATGGACCACTATCCACTGACCCTTCACTGACCATCCAGGAGCCTCATTGCTCCGTGTGTTCCTTAGCATGGGGGACACTGTCCAAATGCACTTCAGCACGGTAGATTATGTGATTTTCGTCTTGCTGTTAGTGGCATCCACAGGAATCGGCCTTTACTACGCCTTCTCAGGGGGTCGGCAGAGGACCACACAGGAGTTCCTGCTGGCCGACCGGAGCATGCGCTGCCTTCCCGTGTCACTTTCACTGCTAGCCACATTTCAGTCAGCCGTGGCCATCCTGGGCGCCCCGTCTGAGATCTACACCTATGGCACACAGTACTGGTTCCTGGGCTGCTCCTACTTCCTTGGCCTGCTCATTCCTGCACACATTTTCATCCCAGTTTTCTATCGCCTCCGCCTCAGCAGCGCATATCAGGTAATGCCTTTTTAATAAAATAAAGTCCAGCTTAATGATAAAATTTTGATAGCAGCATTCACTTCAGATATAATTAGAATAAAATTATTAGCGTTCGAAGTTGTGCTATTTAAAGGTGCCATTGAATGAATTTGAATTTGTGAATACCTAGCTGAATACTAAGAGTTACATGGAAATGACATTACATTAAATTAAGTTACATTGAAACACCATTGTTTCTGAGTTCTCATGTCAATCCTGTGAGTTTAAAATCCTGGTTAAAAATGGCTAAATCAGAACAAAACACAAACTCTGAAGGTCTCCATGGAATTATTAATATGCATGTCCCAGGCTGTGTTTGACTGGCCATGACGTTTCCTAGTGACTTTATTTTTTCCACCTTACTTTTAAGTAGATCTAAGTTTGTATTAAATAGTGCAGTGGCGGCTGGTCAATAGAGGGCGCTGGGGCGCCGCCCCCTTCAAGTTAGACCCCTTTAATATGTTAATGTTTATTATCACAAATATTAACAAAATAAATTGATTTGCCATGCTGTCAATAGAGAAGAGACTGGTGGCTGAGATGACTGACTTTAATTAAAAGGTTATTGAGAAATTTTCAAGCCAGAAAAAAAGGAGAGCAAAATTTATTTTCAAGTAGTGCTACTGGCCAGTGATTAGGCAACATTTGTGTATGTGTGTGTGTGCGCGTTTACTGATTATCTTGATTACTTCATTACTGATAATAAACCCAAATTGAACTAAAATGAACTGATTTGTGATGCATTTATTGTATGCTTTAGTCAATAATAAAATTTATTGTATGCTTTAGTCAAACACCCCCCCCCCCCCCCCCCCCCCCCCCCCCAATAGTGGTGTAACGGATCATATTCATATGGATCACAACCCACGGTTTGGAACACAAGTGTCCCGTGGATTAATAAATTTTTTTTACTAGTAGATTAATCCTAAATTTGTAACGATCACAGGGAGATCGCCTCTCACGTCATTTAAATCACATGTATGTAAGCATTTAGGCTTTCTTGTAAAATATAAGGATGATGGAATAAGTTGTGGTGTTTTATTCAGGATGTGGTGGGTTTCATTAAAGGTGTTTTCTGTCACTACTTGTTTAGCCTGCATTAATGCATTCAGTGTGAGCTGCACAATTAATCATCAAAAGATCGGGATCTCAACACCCACGCAACATGAATTATAAATGATGGTGATTTGCATATGTTTATTAATCCTTATTAATCGCTGCATTCAAATCTGTGTTTGAAAAACACAAAAATCAAGAAAGAGATTCGGTTTTTAGTCTTTTGAGTTATAAAGATTGAAATAACACAAGTACTGGGATAACATTTTATATTTTAGATAAAACCACTGAGATGCGGTAGCGCAGTAGGTAGTGCTGTCGCCTCACAGCCAGAAGGTCGCTGGTTCGAGTCTCGACTGGGTCAGTTTGCGTTTCTGTGTGGAGTTTTCATGTTCTCCCCACGTTTGCGTGGGTTTCCTCTGGGTGCTCCGGTTTCCCCCACAGTCCAAAGACATGCGGTACAGGTGAATTGGGTAGGCTAAATTCTCTGTAGTGGATGAGTGTGAATGAGTGTGTATGGATGTTTCCCAGAGATGGGTTTCAGCTGGAAGGGCATCCGCTGCGTAAACCATATGCTGGATAAGTTGGCGGTTCATTCCGCTGTGGCGACCCCAGATTAATAAAGGGACTAAGCCAAAAAGGAAATAAATGAATGAATGAATGAATAAAACCACTGATGTTTTATACATGTTGTACACTGGGTTGTACAAATTATAATGTTAGATTTATACATTTAGCGTTATCAGCAACAGTAGAAGTAACAGTGAATTTTTCACAGTGCTGAATATTTTACAATTTATTTTTATTCAGCTGATTATTTCTTCCTTTTATTTTTAATAATATTACAGGTTCTAAGTTCTGTTTGTTAAAACCAAAAGTTTTTTACCGGTACTGTTTTTGTAATATATGGAAAGCAAATTACATTTGTCTCCTCCCATTTTTGGCTGATCCAAAAAATGGTCCAATCTGTGACTAAAAAACCATTATGTAATCAGAACCGTGGGATTTGTGATCTTTTACACCACTAGTATTGAACATACTATGCATGTGAGACTCTTATTTTGAAATTGGGAGAGGCAGGAAGACTAAAAAGGAGCAGTTAGTGAATCAGGTAGTGATGCATGACAACAAGGTGTTCATCAGAATGCAAAATGCAGGATATACAGATTATACGTTTGTTCAGCACCTCTCCAAAGAGGCTGTATCTTTTGTTAGTTTAACGTGTATATTGTGAGATTTGCTGAGTATGTTTGTGATGAGGCACCAAAACACACAAAAACTGCTGATTATAATTGTTTAATGTACATTTATGCATCGAGCCCTAAGCTTTTACTTGGATGTTGCCAAACTGACATGAGCTGCAGAACATCAGAGCAGAGCTCATCAATATTCATGACTGTTCCAAATATGGGCAAAACAGTGCTTTTTAATCTAGGGGTAATTCCTGTGGTCATAAATGAGCATATAAAGCTGTTTCTAGACAATTCCTAAACTTACCTAAACCACATACCTAGTGTGTAGATAACAGAAACAATTAAGCATATTGAATAAACGCACTCTATGGCACCTTTTTAATATTGTTTCTCAACCATGTTCTTGGAGGACCACCAAGACTGCATGTTTAGGATGTCTCCTTTGTCTGTTCACACCCATTACATGTCTTTCAATTTCTGCTAATGAGCTGATGATCTGAATCAGGTGTGTTTGATTAAGGAGACAACGGAAAATGCGCAGAGCTGGTGGCATTCCAGGAATGTAGTTGAGAAACACTGTTGTTAAGTATAATACAATGTAAACTAGATCAACATTTGTTATATATTTAAATATTCTGTGGTCTATGTATGGTATCTATTAATATTAAACTGCATTATTTTTCTCTGTTTCATAGTATCTGGAGCTTCGTTTTAGCAAAAGTGTTCGGATATGTGGCACTGTGACCTTCATTTTTCAAATGGTGAGTTGAATGGATGTGTATATTACTTAATAATCTAACGTTAATATTGTCTTTTACTCCAGTTTTGTTAGGCACAAAGACACCCTGCTGTCAGTATGAAAACATGAACTTGCACCTACAAACTTATGCTGACCCCTACTGATATGGACAATATTTTACTCGGCATTGTTGATCTAAACTGTAATGATTCTCAAAGTATCGTTTACTAGAGAGGGGAATGTTCAAAGAAAAAAGTTATGTCCGAAAACAATCGAATGTTTTTGAATACTGTATGTCTGTTTATGTATTTTATGCAGGTAATCTATATGGGAGTTGTTCTGTATGCTCCTGCACTTGCACTTAATGCAGGTAAATTAGACCTCTGAAGTTTTACCAGACATGTATCCATCACTATATATCAGATCAGTCGATTATTTCATGTTTTTGTAATTTGTTTGTGTTCACAGTAACGGGTTTTGACCTTTGGGGGGCAGTGCTGGCAATGGGATTAGTTTGCACACTTTATACAGCATTGGTAAGTCAGATTAATCACCTTTTTAGCATATTGTTTACTTGTGGGATAAATGGATTGTCCTATAAAAGTTAACTGTATTATTGCTTATGATATCTACATTGTCACTTTAATTGAGCAGGAATGCATTCAATTGATTAAAAGTGGCATAAAAGACCATTTTACAATGATTTCCTTTTCAAAATAGTGCTGCTTTTTTAACTTTTGTGTCGTCACAGAATATGTATAACAGGGAAATCTTTAAAAATGATCAGGATTTCTGTGAAAATATTAACATATAACTGTTTTCAACTTTCTGAGCACAAAAATCAGCACCAGGCCAGCATCTCAGAGGAATAAAATGACATTTTAAAATAGATGATTTCTCTTTTTAGTGCTTTCAAAAGTGATATAATGTTGTCACTTTAGGGGTGATTTTAAATCCAAAAAAAAAAATCATTATTTTATAAAATCACAGCATAACATTTTTAAATCGAAACGTATTGTCTAATTCTGATAAGTGACTTCTAAATAATCAGTAAATGTGAACAAGTTTTGACAACTATTAATGAATTTACACCATTTTATTACCTAAAAAATAGATAAATTCCATGTAATTTCAAATTACACATGAACAACACCAAAAAACATATTTAGTACTAACAAAACAAATATTTTTTGCAAATATTAATTTTGGAAGTTTAAACTTTAATAAAAAAAAAATCAATGTCTTATGCTGCAATGGTTTGTCAATAGTTATATTCCTGTTTTATTGACACAGTTCAATTCCAAAATTGTGAGAGATGTGTGAAAGACTAAATATATTAATTAAATGTTACTGATATAACTTCATAGGTAGTAATACAAAATGTATTTTTGTTACATAAAGGCGATCCATACACACCCAGGCACAAATGCATCATTATAAGCTTTAAAATAGAAAACAATTATTTCTGGTTGAATAAATGCAAAACAAGTATTACCTTTTGAACAGTATCTTACATTATATCACACCTGTTGCTTTTTTCTGTTTTAGGGTGGTCTGAAAGCGGTGATCTGGACAGATGTGTTTCAGACAATCGTGATGTTTGCAGGGCAACTGGCAGTGATCGTGGTGGGCACACACCAGGCAGGCGGCATCGCTGAAGTGTGGAGGAAAGCACAAAACGGCAGCCGTATTGCAGGCCTCGAGTGAGCAATACAGTTGTTCATGTTCTTGAATTGCCTTAGAGAAACAGTTTAAACTAATTATTTATTTATTTTTTATTTTTTTGTTTAATAATTATTTACTTGGGCCTCCTCTCATTGAGTGTGGTTACATGCATGTTCTTGGTCAGTTTATGATTAATAAGCCAACAATGCACTTGGTCATGCAAACGCATTAACTCGTTGGAGTAAGGTCATTAACAGCTTAAGCAAAAAACATATTTTTTGTCTTTTGCCCAGCATGTAAATAGATGAAAGGTTTTTTTTGCGTTAAGGGAGGAGGTAATATACTGAAAATTCAGATGCTTTCTTGATATAAGTATCATAACATTTCTTTCTCATTTTGTGCATCAGAAGTAGAAGCGGTACATTCAAAATTCTGCATCTTGAGTAAATAATAGGTTTTTAACTATTTATTTAACTTGAGTCAGATACACATTATTATGTTTCAAAATAGACATGTTGACATTCAATACATCATGATAATAAATGCATGCAATATTAATATTGTGAGTATGTCAAAATAATGAAAATAATAATTTATTACTTTTACTTTTATAGAGTGCTTTTTAGGAACATAACATTGTATTTGCAGTGACTATTTATGGGGCTATTCACTCAAAGGACTTACTGTTTGTTCAAACTCCTTATTTAAGATGAGTTGAAACAACACAATTCTTATGTTTTTTTTTTTGAGGGGACAATTTAATCATTTTTACAAACTTAAGCGGATTGAACATAAAACAATTAAGTTAACATAATCAATTTGGGTTGGGACAACATGAAGGAATTGTGTGGAACCCTGCAGTTTTGTGTGTGTTGAACCCTGTACATGAACACTGTGCAATGAGGCTCCAATAGTTGTCTAATAGTAGAGGCTCTAATAGTTATTAACTCATGATGAAAATAACAAAAGCTTTTATTAGTCCTGGTGATGTTAATTTCTCATTTAATGCCTAATAATGCATTAAAATTGTAGTCGTATCCGATTTGTTTTATTAAACAGAGTTAATAACTAATAAAATTGAGCTGTATTTTGTTATATTTTGTTTTTATTGTATTTGATTAATATTCACATAGTAGCTATAATATATCTGGCTTTTTCTCACTGTTGATTTTAAACCATTAACATTTACTAATGAGACTTTATTGGAAAGTTTTACCCATTGTACTTTATAATCTTTTTGCATTGAATTGAATTTGTTTAAAACGTTATTTACAGTAATTTGCTGAGTAAACAAATAAGTATTTTTTGGATATTATACTTGGTAAAGTAATCTTTTTTTGCAGCGTAGTTCAATATCATGATAATATGCAGATACCATTATCAAAATCAGAAAGAGCTTTATTGCTAGGTATGCACATTTACACATACGAGGAGTTTGTTTTCATGTCGGAAGTGCAACAGAATATTGACGGGACAAAAACACAGATAATATAGGAATGAAAAAAAAGAATAAGAAAAAGACAGAAAACAGTAAATAAAAGCTTTATCTATTCATTGCAGCAAGACAATTCTATATACAGTAGGCATAAGTCTATTTTAAGATCATTACTTGTAAATAAACTTATTTATTTATTTATAAAGGAAAAGTGGTTTACTTGTATTGCGGAGTTATTTGTTTCCAAGTAAACCGAGATTTCTTTAATAAACTGACTTTTGTAAGTTATCTGCATGTAAATGGTGTACATGTACTGTAAATGTGCTCATTGACTTTTAAAGTGAACTGCTACTTTAGGATAATCTAGATGATCCACATACCAGAACTGCAACTGAAGCTTCCATTCATTGTTTTGTTGTCTGCATGGCAGTCTGAACCCTGACCCGTTAGAGAGGCACACTTTCTGGACTCTAGGAGTTGGAGGTGTTTTTCTCATGCTGGCCCTGTATGGAGTGAACCAGGCTCAGGTCCAGAGATACCTCAGCTCCCGCTCGGAGAAAGAGGCCATCATGTAAGAAAACACCCAGCCCATCCTCATGATGGTTAATTCAATAGAGACTATAAACTTATATACACCATTCATGCTGTTTCTGTTGTGTTAAGAAAGAACAGAACTATGTTATGTTATTTCCAACTGCTTCTCTGTTTTTTCATGAAGAGGCCTGTACATTGTGTCTTGTTCTTCAGGTCCTGCTATGCGGTGTTTCCTTGTCAGCAGGTTGTACTCACATTGGGCTGTTTGATGGGTTTGGTTATGTACGCTCGATATGGGGAGGAAAGCCCTCTGGATCAGGGCTACGTTACAACTAATGATCAGGTCAGACACACAAAAAAAATATGGTAACACTTCAATTTAAGTCACATTTCTATTAACTACTGGCTTTATTGCCTGCTTATTATTGCAATATTAACTGTTTTTTAGTAGTTATAAATTATGATATTATTCTACATCCTTAATCCTAAACCCAACCTCCACTTTACTAACTATTAATAAGCAGCTAATTAGCAGTTTACTGAGATAATACTATTAGGTAATGGTTTTTAATAGCATGAATTTAAGCTAAAGCCAAAAATATATATATACTACTTTTTTTATATTTGGGGGTCAGTATTTTTATTTTACTCCCTTTATTCAGCAAGGATGTATTAATGACAGTAAATATATTTATGAACATAAAAAATTAGCCAACATTTCCAAAAAAGAAAAAGCACTTTTGTGTGTGTATATGTATGTGTATATATAGAGAGATCATTGTTAGCCCTCCTGTGAAATTTCCCATGTTAAGCGGAGCAAAGATGTTTTCATAGTATTTCCTATAATATTGTTTTCTCATTTCTTTTAGTTTAACTGGAAAGAAAATGTATATTTATATACTAAAAAGAACAAACTAACTTAACATAGTTAAGTCTTTAAATCCCACTTTAAGCTGAATACTAGTAACTTGCAATACAGCTAGTAAAATATTATGTACTGTCATCAGGAAAAAGACAACATAATTAGTTATGATTAGTTAGACAAGATAGTTAGTATATTAAAAATATCATGTTTAAAGATGTCTTGAAAAAAATCTCTTCCTTAAGCAGCATTGGTAAATATTTGAAAAATAATTAATATTTCACAGGAGGACTAATAATTTTCTCTTTAACTATACATAATGTGTAACTCTTTACCTCTCTGTCCATCTGCAGATGGTGTTGTATTTTGTAATGGATGTGTTGAGGGATCTTCCTGGTTTGCCAGGACTGTTTGTCGCTTGCCTTTTTAGTGGAGCTCTCAGGTATTAGTCACAACAACTCCAGTTTTACAATCAGACTTATTATATATTTAATTAACAGTGCCAACTTTATTTTACAGCACAATCTCATCTGCCTTTAACTCACTGGCAACAGTAACCATGGAGGACCTAATCAAACCTCATGTTCCAGCCATGACAGAAGCCCGCGCCACTCTGTTATCCAAAATGTTAGGTAAGCTGACTGTCTATAAGGCAGAGCTTATGATTTTCATGCATAAGTGGACCATCTTCTCTGTAATATTCCATACTATATAAAAGCTATTTTAATTCAATTAATTTAATTATTTTAATTTCATCATTATATTTCATCACAGCTCTCGCCTATGGGCTTGTGTGTTTGGCTATGGCATACGTCGCATCTTTAATGGGCTCTGTGCTGCAGGTGAGAGCATGAGTCTCCTAATTAGATATTATATTAAAATAAAAGATAAATAGATAAGATCAAAGATAAATTTGAGGTGTAATTACATAGAGCATGGTCGTACAGTGAGAATAATTCTTCTTAATGTTTACAGGCAGCACTCAGTATTTTTGGGATGGTGGGAGGACCACTACTTGGTCTTTTCTGTCTCGGGATGTTTTTCCCTTGGGCCAATTCTACTGTAAGTAAAACAGCAAATAATTGAAAGAAATCATTATCATAAAAATACAACTATTAAAGAATGATTTTGTGTTTATTTAAGTTGGTGTACAGCAGAAATCACAATTATAAAACAATTTATAAACAATTGTTTTGTATTTTAAACAGAAATAATTAATCTTCATAATCAAAAATTAAAGGTATTATATACAGTAGTCAACATCTGAAGTAGATCAAAACTTTTTCAAAATAGTCAAAATTATTTCACAATTATTATGTTTTCCCTTAATAATAAAAACCTTTATTTAAAAAACTGCATGATGTGTTTATTTGTGTTATCTTTTTTTTTTTTTTTCGTATTTATTAGATAGGACAGTATTGAGACTGGAAGCGAAGTTGGAGAGAAAGAGGGGGGTAGGGTAGGGAAATGTCCTCGAGCTGGGATTCGAACTCGGGGCGCCCTGACGTGCACTGCACCATACGTCGACACGCTAACCACTAGGCTATTGCACCTACTATTTGTTATCTTTGTCTAATACTTAAATTTGTCTGATGATCTGAAACATGGGCATCACGGTGGCGCAGTGGGCAGCAATCAGTGGGTGCTCCGGATTCCCTCACAGTCCAAAGACATGCCCCATAGGTGAATTGGATAAGCTAAAATTTGTCCGTAGTGTATGTGTGTGAATGAGTGTGTATGGATGTTTCCCAGTGATGGGTTGCAGCTGGAAGGGCATCCGCTGCATAAAACATGTGCTGGATAAGTTGGTGGTTCATTCTGCTGTGGCGACCCCAGACTAATAAAGGGACTAAGCCAAAAGAAAATAAATGAATGAATGAATGATTGAAAACATTAAACTATAATGAGAGCAACGCAGCGCTAAAGCAGCAGAGCTTTTATTATGCCTCAGTCAACCATTTCCCGATGGGAAAAATATGTATGTTTCTCATACTGCTGTTATAAATACAGTTTAGGGTTCTTTTATAATTGTGATGTGTGCAGGCTCAAAATCAAATTGAGGGTGTATGATGTTATTAGCATGACCACACAGGACAAGCTGCATGTCACTAGTTAAAAAAAGCGTATTTCTCTGGATTTTAATATTATTTTCAATTTCATTCTTTGAAACATTTGGGATAATACAAGTACACAAGTCAGCAATGTATATAACACCGTTCTACTATTTTTTTTTTTTGGGATATTTTAATGAAAAAATCGTACATATTGTTGCATATTGAGTTTTATTTTAAAGACGACTACTCTTGCTGATCAAACTTTTGAACAGTTTTGTAATCATTTATATTTAAGGTATCTTATCAGTGATGTAGCCAGTGGATGACTCAGTGATGTGATGTGATTTGATGGAATGAGTTTTTTTTTATTTTATTTTTTATCAGGGTGCTCTGGTTGGACTGGCATCAGGACTGGTCATGGCTTTCTGGATCGGTATCGGCAGCTTTGTTTCACGAATGTCTCCATCTGCACTACCTGTGATCAATGCCACCATCATACCCGATGTGGGAAACATGACAACAGCTGTCATGACGACACTCACCACAACTAAACCCAGGTGCATAGAAACCAGTGATGCTTTCTTCAGATCAATCATCTGATAACAGTTTTGAAATGATAACTTTTGAAAATGTTAAACTTTACCATTTATCGTACCTTCTTGTCTTCTCAGGCCTTCTGGAGTTCAGGCTCTGTACTCTTTGTCATATATGTGGTACAGTGCTCATAATTCAGCTACAGTTGTGGTGGTGGGACTGCTGGTCAGCTTCCTTACAGGTGAAGCGTGTTTCTAATAAATGCTCCAATCTAATCGTAAGCCAGGTTATATGATGTAAAAGATATATATGAGTCTTAAAGCAGTTTAAAGTTTGGTTTATCTATGTCAAATTTTAATGGCTTTAGTTACTGATAAAGTTTTTTTTTATGGAAATGCTGCACGTGTTGTTTAATCTGTCAAATCTCAAGATAAAGTTAGAGTTTATTGGCTAAGTAAGATTGCATAAGCAATTTATCGTCTAGTCATAGGCAAGGCAAGGCAAGGCAAGGCAAGTTTATTTATATAGCAAATTTCATACACAGTGGCAATTCAAAGTGCTTTACATAAACAGGAATAAAAGAAACAAGAATAAGAAAAAAAATAAATAAAAACAGATAATAAAAAAAAACAGATAAAAACATATAAAAACGTGTTAAAACAGGTTAAAAAAGAATGAAAAAAAAAGAGAGAAACATAATAGTGCGATCTGTCGGACGTAGCACAGTGCTCATTCAGTAAAGGCACAGCTAAACAGATGTGTTTTCAGTCTGGATTTGAATGTGCCTAATGTTGGAGCACATCTGATCATTTCTGGAAGCTGATTCCAGCAGCGAGGGGCGTAGTAGCTGAAAGCTGATTCACCCTGCTTTGACTGAACTCTTGGAATTTCTAGTTTATATGATCCTAAAGATCTGAGTGATCTGTTAGGCTTGTATTCAGTAAGCATATCTGTAATGTATTGAGGTCCTAGGCCATTTAGTGATTTATAGACAAGTAATAATACTTTAAAATCTATTCTGAATGTAACTGGGAGCCAGTGTAAAGACCTGAGGACAGGTGTGATGTGCTCTGATCTCCTGGTTCTGGTCAGAATCCTGGCCGCAGCGTTCTGGATGAGCTGCAACTGTCTGACTGTCTTTTTGGGAAGGCCCGTGAGGAGGCCGTTACAGTAATCCACCCTGCTGCTGATAAAAGCATGAACAAGTTTCTCTAAGTCTTCACTGGAAACAAAGCATCTGATTCTTGCAATGTTTTTGAGATGATAGTATGCTGATTTACTAACTGCTTTGACATGACTACTGAAACTCAGATCTGACTCCAGAGTCACACCAAGATTCTTGACCTTATTTTTTGTTGTTTGACCTTTAGAGCCAAGGTACGCATTCACCTTGAGAACCTCATCTCTGTTCCCAAATGCAATGACTTCAGTTTTCTCTTTGTTTAACTGAAGAAAGTTTTGGCACATCCAACTGTTCATTTCATCAATGCATTGGCAGAGGGTGTCAATAGGGCTGTAGTCATTAGGCAGTAAGGCTAAGTAGATCTGAGTGTCATCAGCATAGCTGTGGTAGGAAATTTGGTTCTTTCTCATTATTTGGCTCAGAGGGAGCATATAAAGGTTGAACAGGAGAGGTGCTAGAATCGAGCCTTGTGGGACTCCACATGTCATCGGTGTCCACCTCGACCTATGGTCACCCATACTGACATAGTAACCTCTCCCTTCAAGGTAAGATCTGAACCACTTGAGGACCGTCCCAGACAGCCCAACCCAATTTTCCAGCCTATCCAGAAGTATGCTGTGATCGACAGTGTCAAATGCAGCACTAAGATCGAGCATTACCAGCACTGTTAGTTTACCTGAATCTGTATTTAGGCGGATATCATTGATTATCTTTATAAGAGCGCTCTCTGTACTGTGATGTGCTCTGAAACCAGATTGAAAATTGTCTAAACACCCCTTGGAGTTTAAGAATGTGTTAACCTGGTTGAAAACAACTTTTTCAATGATTTTTCCAATGAAAGGGAGATGTTATCAAAATGGAGTCAGCAAATTTGAGAGAAAAGAAAAACAAAATGTAATTTTCTTTTATGTTATCATTTTATATATTTTCTTTTGTAATCTGGCATTTTAGGATTTATTATAGCAATATTATTTTTTATAACGAAGTATACAAAGGTAACTATAACATTTATTCATTCATTTTCTTTTCGGCTTAGTCCCTTTATTAATCTGTAACTATAAAATAATAGCTTTATATTATGTAATAATCACTAATAATGTAATTATTTTATTCATGTAAGTTTAGTTTTATTAATCGTAGTACTTCAACCTTTTATTTTTTTTGTTACATTTTTTTTCTCCTTGTGTTTATGTTTTATTTTATTGAAGTTTTATTTAGATGACCGAAAGCAAATTCAGGCACTTAACTGAGTTTGTGTTTTGTGTCCATTCAGGACCCTGGAAGGAGAAGGATTTAAACCCAGGTACGATTTACCCAGTTCTTGGAAATTTGCTGTTTTTTCTGCCCCAGCGCTACAGGGAGAAGCTCTGCTGTGTAACTCCTCTGGAAGACAAGGTAAATCACTCACAATGCTCAGCACTTACAAATCAAACTTTAGCTTTATTGACAACATTCACACTTTCATTATTAACACATTCAATCCCAAACTTGTCAAAACTGTGTGGGTGTCTTTTTCTGGAACCCCCAGAAGTGTTGCTCTTGGCTTTGGGCTAGACATTCAATTTTTCAATAAACTCTAGATTGTTTTGATTTGAAATGTAGCAATGTCACATGATCAGATCAGTTTACCTACTCACTGCTTGCACATCTAGAAAAGTCAGAGGAATAAATTTAACTTAATTCTGATCAGTAGAACAACACATAAGCTATGTTTCCTTCCACCTGTTTTTGTGCTTTTTGGAATACTGCATAAAAACTGCTTCAAGGAAACGCCAAGATGTGCATAAACTTGTATACACAATTGAGTAAGAAACTTTTTATCTGATAAGAAACAATGAGCTTAAACTACAATAGAAGCACATGCTGGAATTTATTCGGTAAATGTGTATCAAAAAAGTAATGTAATTTTGTTTTAACAAATAATGTGACAACAAAAATGCTGTGACGGGATGGCATTAATGAACAGACCAGCGGACCAACCATATTGTAAAATATCTGAAATATTCTTTTGGCCATTCCAAAATGCATATTATTAGCTCCTGTCATATTATTACCTAGAACTGTCGTGAGCGTCTCGCACCTCCAAAAGCGCTTCTGAATTCATTGTGTTATGTCTTCATCTTCTGAGGCACAAGCAATTTTTATATATCAAAAGGGCCAACATTGGCTTTTTCTGCAGCAAATTCTATTTTTCTGTTTGATATTTGCCTCCAGTTTATCAGGAAGTGAAAATTCTGTTCTCTTTGACTCATTTATTCATTTTCAACCACTTTTCCGAGGCCAGGTCGTGATGGCAGCAGTCTTAGGCCCCGTTTACACTAGTATGTTTTAGTTTTAAAGCGTGCATTGAGCACATTCCCATATGAGAGATGTGCTCGTCGGACTGTTCATCACTGATCTACCGCTGGATCTAATCTCACTATATTTGTTAAACATGATATTTAATTAATCTTGTTGACTATATCTAACTACATATTCCCCGACTTTGGTCTTTTGAATCTATTTCTTGTTCTCAGGTAACGTGTTTGGGGTGAGCACAAAGATAAGTTAGGTTAATATCTTAATTAATGTAACCACGGACACCGATTCTGCACATCTGACTGATTGCTTGCCTTTATTTCCTATAATGTATAAACTTATTGTGCGTTATACTTTTGTAATGGTCATTATTAATTATTAAAACTGATATTCAATGAAAGAGAGGGTATGTTTAGTATTTTCAATGAAAGGCTCCATTTTGTTATAAATATGCATGAAGATGACGCTCATATTATGCAGCTACACGACGCCTCAACATATTTGATGTCTGTTATGTTGCTAATATCAAAATGAAAATAGGCAGTTCCTCACATCATGTTTTCATTTTATTATTAAGATAGTGAAACAGCATAACCAGGGTGATGTGAATGACTTTATAAAGTACACACTCGGGAGTTTGTTTTCCATATCAAACTTGCGAAGTCTGAACTTACAAGAAGAGGATGCAGGACTGAACTGTGTGTAGGCTACTTAATATTGAGGAAAAGCCCCAATCAGACAGGTGAATGTCTGCAGCCCTGCCTCCGTTTTCATATGTTCATATGCGTTTTAAAACTAAAACGTATTGGTGTAAACGGGGCCTTTGGAGAGACTGACTTGGCAGACTTCCCTCTCCCAGACACTTCCTCCAGTTCCTCTGGGGGGATCCTGGGGTGTTCCCAGGCCAGCCGAGAGACATAGTTCCTCCCGGTGGGACATGCCTGGAACACCCCCCTAGGTATGTTTCCAGGAGGCATCCGAAACAGATGCCCGAGCTACCTCAGCTGACTTCTCTCGATGTGAAGGAGCAGCGGCTCTACTCCGAGCTTCTCGCGGGTGATTTCGGCCGCTTGTATCTGAGATCTTGTCCTTTTGATCATGACCCAAAGCTCATGACCATAGGTGATTGTAGGAACACAGATTGACTGGTAAATCGAGAGCTTTCGGTTCCTTCTTTACAACAACAGAGCGGTACATCGACCGCATTACTTCTCCCGCTGCACCAATCCTCCTGTCAATCTCACTTTCCATCTTTCCCTCACTCGTGAACAAAACCCCAAGATACTTGACTCTTTCACCCAAGGCAAGGACTTTCCTCCAACCTAGAGATGGCAAACCACCTTTTTCTGGTGGAGCACCATGGCCTCGGACTTGGAGGTGCTGATTCTCATCCAAGCCACATCACACTTGACAGCAAACCGCCCCAGTGCTTGCTGAAGGTCCATGTCCGATGAAGCCAACAGAACAACATTGTCTGCGAATAACAGAGATGAGATCCTGTGGTCCCCGAACCAGACCCCCTCCAGCCCTGACTCTTTGACTCATTGGATGGAAACTGTGCTTTGTTCACGAATGTTTTATGCGATGTTCCTGTTATGCACATCAGTCTGATTCAAATTTTGATGGAAACATAGCTATTGTCTTTAATAAAAACAATTTGAACTTCAATGCAGTCAAGGTTGAGACCTGTATAAAAGATAATTTAATCAACATTATATCAAAGGAAGGTACGAAGGAAGGAATTTTGGTACGATGTGCTCAGAACTGCCAGTGATGGAATTTTTGTGTTGGGGAGGTAATCCTGGGACAAGTCATCCTTCACTTGTCACAAACCTGTTTGAGTTTCTTTTTTCTGTTGAACACAAAATAAGATATTTTGAAGGATGTTGGAAACCTGTAACCATTGACTTCTATCTCTTTAATGGCTGTATATATTGTGTTTATGCTTTAGTCCAAAGATCTGGACCGACAGCCTTACCAGATGGCCCAGAAAGAAAGCAACGGTGTAGCCTGCACTAAAGAGGAAGACAAACTCAGGGAAGAGGATGGAGAACGAATAACTGCCCGACCGACTTGTAACCTCGCCCATACTCTACAAGAAACAGCCTTGTGACAACGATAATTCAAGGGTAACACAATCTCCTACAGGCTTTAGGAGGAAAATATTGGTGTAAATGTACGACCTCACCGTTCCCTCCTCTCGAATTGGTCCATAAGCTGTGGTCTGCAATATTGGTACGATGTGCCCTGAACTGCCAGTGATGGAGGTTTGGGGGGTTGTCTTGTTTATATGTGCTGCTTCATGATGCCAGTGGTCTGTTTGATAGAAGTTGTATCGTGTTTGAGATCCCGTTGATTGAACTCGCTCAAGAGATCAACAAAATACTTTCGTTTACACGTCCTAAAATTGAATCTTAAGAAAATAGTTTTCTCATCTAAGATGTAGGTGACTTTTTTTTCTTCTTATTTTTCTTCAGTAGACCATTTAAAGAAAATCTTTAGCTAAAATTGTGGTCCTTGGTGATTCATATACATGTATATATGTATATGTGTCAACAGCCAATGAAACTTTGAATTCAATTACAATCTTCTTTAACCCTTGTGTATCTGTGGCTGTTGTAATTGATTTTTTTTTTATATTTCACACCTCATTTTCTTTCATAAATCAATTTTACACTAAGTACAAAATGTAGGCTGCGTCCGAAATTGCATACTTCCATACTATATAGTATGCTAAATCAGTATGCGAGGCGTGTAGTATGTCCGAATTCATAGAATTCGAAAAACAGTATATAAGAAGTACCTGGATGAACTACTACTGCCGGCATCCAATGCATACTATGCTATCCCATGATGCACTGCGATAGAATTTGTGAATGGGAGTGAAGGGACGCAACTTACGTGGGTAGGTCACGTGATGATGACAAAATGGCGAGTGTATACGTCAGAGTTCCAATCATGCTACTCGCATTCGTACTGTATAGAATGTACGTTTTCTAACGGTCAATAGTACGTTTAAATTTAAATGCAGTACCAACCGAGTAGTTGCCGATTTCGGACGCAGCCAAAGTCACACTCAGGACCTTCAGTACAAAAAACGTCCCTTTTAAAACCCATTAAAACTATAATATTTTTGTAGTAATAATTATTTTATAATTTGTAGTAATACATTTGCACGTCGTTTTCACGTTTGACATGCGAATAAAAAAAAATAACTTTTTCTTGTTTTTTTGCTTTCGAGTGCTCCAAATTAATTAAAATGATGTCATTATAATTATTATGTGTACATATTGCTATGGATATCAGAGCTTTTTTTTATGTTTTTTTTTTTTTTCCAATTCTGAGATAATGCACCAATTTTAAATGTTTGATAATTGGCTTATACAAGACTCTAAGGCCCTGTCCACACGAACACCTTTTTTTTTTTTACGTGGTTTCGCTGTTTGTCCACACGAAAAGGGATTTTCTAGGTGAAGATTTTCTGAAACTCCATGTACAGTTTAGTTGTGTGGACACCACAACCGGAGTTTTCACCCTATGACGTCTTCATGCACACTGTTTTCTCCTTTCTGATTGGCCAACACAGCTGGGTTCACACCAAATGCGGAAGAAGTGAATGAGGGAAATTCTGCACGTGTATTTCGTATTGTTCAACCTTGGGACGGTAATCCGCTCTCATGTTTGCATTGACTTGTATACTTAATGAAAAATACTTAAGAATGTGAACTCAGCATAAAAATGTCTTTAATGCCTTTAACATGCATCTCAGTGCATTTTTGCATTGTCATGTGGACGAGACGTTTCTCTTTAAAAACAAATCGGGGAAAACTCTGTTTAAAAAAATACCTGTGTAGGTGTGGACATGGTCTAAAAATCCAAAAATATCAGCTTAGGCTTTCGGTATATGGAAATTAATTTTTAATAAATTTTATATATTTTATTTTAATAAAGCAGCAACAAGAGCACTAGCAATATGTAAATAAACTGTGATTTAAAAGGTTAAACAATTTTAAATCCAATGATTTGTTGGTAGTTATCATCAGGGCTGATGCTGGTATAGAAATATATATCAGTGAAAGTGTACAACACATAAAAATATGATACTTTAATCTTTTTTTTTTTTTTGACATTGCCTTTTTTGTCCTCTATGGACTTTTTTTTATATTATATTCTTTATATTTTTACATTGACACACAAGGGTTAATGTTCTACTGAATAAAAAATGTCCCCTACATCTTGGATAGTCTGAGGATAAGTAAATTAACAGCTATTTTTTATTTTTGGGACTAAATTATCCCTTTAAGATTACTTGTACTGATAAATATATGTACATGCATGGAATGAAAGGTTAAGCTGGATGGTTTATCTCTCTAAAGACCACGATTTGCACAAATCGTTTTCATTCGATGTCATAATTTTGGGGGTTTTCTCTCCCAAAGCTTTTGTTTCGTCCAAAGTTCACTACCATGAGCCTTTCCATTCTGTTTGCCTTCGAAACACTACAGTCAATATGTTTGTTCCCTAAACCAAGTTTACAGTGAATGAAGAATTGCTAGTACTTTAAATGTAAAATGTAGTAAACGTCCACCGTGATCTCTGCAGTATAAAAAAAAGTGCCATATTGTGATATATTCAATTACTGGAATGCATGTAGAATCTGTAGTTCCCTCATTGAAGCCCATTCGTTTGTGACAAGTGCCTCCTCACATGAATGTATGATGTAGTTTTGTGACTGGATTTTTTTTGCTTTAGTCCGGCGTTTCATAGTCTATAACCCAAACAGAGCATGGCTTTGATGGGTTTTAAGCATCTGGACTCCTCACTATTGAATTCCCATGATGCTTTGCAGTGCAAGAGCTTGGCTATCTATACTTTTAGCATTGCAAAAAAAAAAAGGGTTAAATTAGCCTAGATTTTATCTTGGTATAGATTATTATCAGTGTTGGGTAAAAAAAAGTGATATATTACAATCTTAAAGTGATAGTAGGGCTGCACAATGTATTGTTTCAGCATCGATATTGCGATGTGATCATTCACGATAGTCACATCGCAGGATATGCAATGTTGAGTGAGTCTATATATTATTATATTGTGTTTTTGAGGCCTGTTACTGTAAAATGATTTTAAAAGCATTCACTGCTAAGAAACTGTACCATTTGTAACTTTAATAATGACTAATTTTACTAAATTATTTTTATTATTCAATTACTATACCTAAATACTGTTAGACCCGGAAAATGATAAAACTTTGTTTATTCAATTGCATCTTGTATTTTTTTTTAAATGCATTGATCTATGCTATGTTAGTTAATTATATTTAAGTCAGATGCACTTCTCTATAGAATGATCTCAATCGATTTAAAATGATTAATCCTTTCCAAATAGAGATATTCAAGTCATCTGCTGAAATGGTAATCATTTTGCAATATGTATTGCAGAATAACAAAATATCGCAATGATCGATTTTTCCAATATCGTGCAGCTCTTAGTGATAGTTCACCCAAAAAAAGAAGAAAAAAAAGAAAATTCTGTCATAATTTACTCACCCTTTTTTGTTTCAAAATTTTATGAGTTACTTCAGTTTAACACAAAAGAAGATATTTAGGAATTTAGATATTTTGAGCTAGCTCTCTGCAACTCTCACATGGTTGTCCACTGAAGCTAAGCAGGCCTGCGCCTGATCAATACCTGAATGGGAGACCACATGGGAAAGCTAGGTTGCTGTCGGAAGTGGTATTGGTGAGGCCAGCAGAGGGCAATCAACCTGCGGTCTGTGTGGGTCCCAATGCCCCAGTATAGTGAAGGGGACTCTATACTGCTCAGTGAGCGCCGTCTTTCAGATGAGATGTTAAACCAAGGTCCTTACTCTCTGTGGTCGTTAAAAATCCCAGGATGTCCTTCGTAAAAGAGTAGGGGTTTAACCCTGCAGTCCTGGCCAAATTTGCCCACTGGCCTCTGTCCATCATGGCCTCCTAACCATCCCCATATCATAATTGGCTTTATCACTCTGTCTCCTCTCCACTAATCAGTTGATGTGTGGTGTGCGGTCTGGCGTGGTGTGACAGTCGTGTCATGCAGGTGGATGCTGCACACTGGTGGTGGATGAGGAGATTCCCCTCAATGTGAAAAGCGCTTTAAGTTTCTAGAAAAGCGCTATATAAATGTAAGGAATTATTATCATTATTATTAAATGTCGGAAACCAGTAACCATTGACTTCCATGTCGTTTGTTTTTCCTACTATAGAAGTCAATGTTTACAGGTTTTCAGCATTCTTCAAATTATCTTCTTTTGAGTTCAACAGAAGAAAGAAAGTCTTAAAGTTTTAGAATCACTTGAGGGTGAGTACATTTTTGGGTGAACTATCCCTTTAAGCTTATCTTAATCTTTATTTGATTGTTTTTTTTAATAGTTTAACTATTATAAAATATAATAAAAAAACAACACAATAATATAAAAAACAACACAGACAATCACATTACTGTCCTTAAAAAGTAACACATTTGTATTACTTTTAAAAGTAACTTGCCCAACACTGGTTATTATACTAATATATGTATTATATGATGTAGTTTTTTTAAAAGTTCTCTATATCTTATTTGATCTTTTAGATATAGAAGTAAGATGCTTGTTATAGTATTAAGAGTACTAGGAACACAAACTGCATAGAATTGAAAGCTCATTGTGAGTTACTGATCATAATTCTCAGTATTAGCATATGACATGGTTGCACTTGTCTTCTCATATAGCTTGATTTGTTTTATTGGTGTTAGTGGCGTTTTTTTCTTCTTCTGTGCTTTGCTGTCTAGTCCCAATTCACACCTCAGCCATACCATTTGTAGTTGTTGTATTGTGCCTATGAAGGAAGCTTTCCCTAAACGTGTCACAATCTTACAAGCAGACAGTGGGTTATCTTTTCAGGTTATGCGCTCTGGGTCAAGAATTTGTTGAAGTCTTTCATCTATTGATTGAAGGTTTGTTTGTTTGTTTATTGTAGGTGTTTCATCTTGGTCTGGTCAGTTTTACATTTGTTTCCAAAGAATCATGCTATGCGGCTTCATGTTCATCACACATTTTTATTGAGTTCATTTTTAATTAACACACCATTCGCACAACATCTCGCTGATTTTATAGTGTGGCATTTATTTAGAATGTCATGACATGATAATATTTTATTATTATTATTATTATTATTATTATGTTTTTGGAAGCTTTTTCCACAACATAATAAGAAAGGCTTAAAATAAAATTAGTTCTTTTTTAATCTCACATTTCTGACCTTCTGTTGCAGTTGTAAGTTTTGGGCTTCTGTAGATATCACGTTTTCTGTTGGAATTACTTGCTGAAGCTTTATATACACAATTTACAGTATCATCACTGCAAAAAAATTACATTAACAGCTTAGACTAACCTAAAAATACTTAGAGTACTGATTTATTGTATATACATGTTCAGAGTAAATAGAACTAAAAAAAAAACAAAACAAACAAAGTACAATAGGTATTAACTAATTAAGTATTAACTAAGAAATTCACAGATTAATAAATCTTATTGTAGTTGTCATTGCATTGACTTTAGTTAAATTAACTCATGTTAACAAGTGGAACTTTACTGTACAGAATTTTCAGTGTCGTAGGCCAGATTACCATGGAAAAGTTAATGTTTGAAAATAAATCACCTCTTCAGTTATTTGGTGCTGTGACAACCAATAATACAACAATCAGAATATTCTTTAAAAGGTACTAAAAGGTAGCATATGTCCAGCTTGTAACAATTTATATAGTAATTCGGAGGAAAAAAAGTAAGACTTGTAAGTTGTGAGTTAATATTTTATCTTAAAACTCTAGAATTGCAAGATTTTAGGGAAAAAAGTCTGAATTGCGAGATGTAATCTTAGAATTGCATATAAAAACTCTAATGCTGAATTTTAAATTACAATTTGTATTTTGATCTTCAAGATATATACTCAAATTTCAGACCTTTTTAGACATGCATCTTGAGTTTATATCTTACAGTTCTGCCTTTTTTTAGCATTTGGAGATAAAAATATTAAAATTATTATATATAAAATGACAATTCAGGGAAGAACTGTCAGAATTGTGAGATTTTTAATTGGCAATCAGAAGAAAGCCAGAATTGTGAGGAAAAAATATTCTATTTTTGTGGCTCTGACGTAAATTTTTTTTTCATGTTATTGCTGATTGCTTTTTTAAGCAAGATACAACTTACAACCCCTACAGCTTATACTCATCCTTCATTCAGTTCCATTCTATTACGCTTCATCTCACAACTTATTTTAAGATGAAAGTTTAAAATGCATTTCAACACACCACTGCAATTCCTTGCTTTTTATTAGTCTGTGTGATTTCATCTGAGCTTCATATACTGACAGAAACAGATTATGCATTTTTTAGGCCTAACAGTATTAGATGCAAAACAACATTCGTCAGTTAGGAGATTGTAGTTGTTTTCTTACATCGACAGATATGCGTTTAATGTGCAGCCATACTTTAACCAACAACAGCACTCATTTAATCCATCCAGTTCAATCTGTTAGATTATGACATTTATTTTAGGTATAAAAATGAGAAATTACTCTTATGTTTTTGCAACTCAAGCATTCCAATCAAAGGGTCCAATGGAGATCATCCCTTTATTGTAAAATCCAAACATACACTGTACAAAAATATCTGTTAACAGTTTCTGTAGTTCTGTAGATTCACAAGTCTTTTCAGTTTATTTACGGATGTGAATTGCATTATGGGAGTTTTACCTCTGTTCTGTGAACTTTTGATGTTGAGAATTCATTAATACAATTTACAAAGTGACTTTTATTGACATTTTAGTAGTTTAAAATAATATAATGTATAAGAAATTATAAAAAGAATTAAAGCTGCAAGCAGGGGTGAAAGGGACCACCCATTGGGCTCACCGCTGCCCGGTGGGCTTAGGATGACAGAGAACAGTGGACAATAATTATTTAAGCTGATAAAAATTAAAAAAACCTGAGAAAAATCACACATTTATGCCAAACTTCCTCCTGTCATCAGGTGGCGCTATGACTGTGACTCAATATTGGCATGTAGAAGTCTTCAGGAGAGGAATCTCATCAACCTGGGATTTTTTTTAGGCAGATCAGACATTGTTTGGCTGAGTTATAAGTACTTCCTCCTCCATGGCGAAACACTGAACTTTGTCAGTCCGCCACAGACACGCCCTTGGGCAAAAACTCTAGATCTTCACTATTTCACATCACACAGGCCTTTGGATTATACTGACAAAACTTGGATTTGATTTGATAAAATTTGTAAGAGGAGTTTGTTACAGTGTAAAACATGATTTCCTTTTGCCAGCAGGTGGCGCTATAACTGTATCTGGATATTGGCATGTAAACGTGTTCAGGTCAGGACTGTTATCAAACATGTGGATTTTGAGGCAGATCAGATAATGCATGCCTGAGTTATAACAACTTCCTGTTTCGTGGCAAAACATCAAAGTTTACGAGGCCGCCATGGACACGCTCTTCGATGAATTTTACAACAATACCTAATTTTGGTGTTGATCTGATAAAATCCCTAGAAGGAGTTTGTTAAAGTACAACGCCTGGAACGGGCAAAAACTGCACTTTTTCGGCACAGGAAGTTGAAAATATTCGACTTCCTGTTGGGTTTGAGATTTCGCTCCAAGGGACTTTTTTTTTTGTAGGTATTGGCATGTTTGACGTGTGTGCCAATTTTCGTACTTGTGAGTGAATCGTAGCTCGGGGGCCACTCTGTCAAAAGTGCTGTCGAGTCATTTTGCCACACTTCCGAAACCTATAATAGAAGTACATTTTTGCCACAAACAGAGTTTTCGGGCATATTTATACCCTCAATAAATGCGATTTATTCCAGAAAGGAAGAAAAAGAAGAAACGGAGCAATTCCAATAGGGCCTACGCACCGTTCTGGTGCTCGGCCTCTAATAATAAGTCAGAAAATGTGCTGGTAGTTTATTACAAGGTTATAACGATTAAAAATTTTAAGAAAAGTCACTTTTTTTGTAGGAAGAAAGATCAAGGTCCCATAATGCAATACAAAAGCATAAATAAAGTGAGAAAAATAAAAACCTGACTCCCAAAATACAGAAAACTGCTAATTTACAGATATTTTTTACTGCGTAGCTTGATTCTAATATTTTTTTTTTTGCATTGTGTTAAATTAATTTTGTGACATTCATGATTACATGTGGATCAATCGCATGTAGAGTTGCCTCTGTCATCCGTCATACCTGAAATTACTTGAATTTATACGTGCAAAATGCTTTAAACCACATGAACTTTTAATAGTATCCAGCACTTGTGTTCAATGACTGAATATCGCTTCTGTATTGTTCCATTGACGACCTGTCGGATTGTCTTAATTCAGACCGCATTTCCCATACAAGCAATGACAGAAGGAACAAATCTAAAGCACACAGTAAATCAAAATGTTAAGCACAAGCAGGGAATGATCATGAACTATGCTGTCCTACAATCCAAAACTGTGTAAACCTAAGAGAATCGATCTTAGGTGAGAAACAAAAAAACACTGAGTTCTACTGTGAGAATAGTTTTTTATGGCATTTTTTAATCTTTATTTTATACGGAAAGCGCAACTCTTGTTAGTGCAAAATAAATATTTGGATACATAATATTTACCTTTGTAAAAATATTATGAGAATATTTATTTTTTTATAGAAGTATTACCTGTTTTTGATTTCCTCCAAAGATGCATTCCAGAAAGCCATAAGCAATGGAGTCTGACCAGCTTCATTACTTTGGTCGTGCCTTCACTTATAGTGTCTCTTTATTTGATTGGTCACGAAAGTTCTCGCCTGGAACTTTCCTTTATTATGTGGAAAAAGAGGCAGTTGCGTTGGCCTGCAGAGCGTCTATAGCGATGATACCTTTTATTTATGTACTGTAGATGAACACAGAATCGAGGAAGCAATGCATTTAGCCACTCTTGTGGGCATTATTTCCAATCACGAACACTCATTTTTCCTCTTGATGAATTGTTTGTAAATGAGAAAGTGATATAAAATATGTCTTGATAACAATAAAAATGTGTTCCTGGGTGTTTCTTTTGTTGGTGATTTCAGTTATTGCCACATAGAGGTGCTTTATTAACCATTTTATTGTTATTGTCATTAAAAATATTAACAATGAAGTCAAATGTAGCTTGGAGTGGCGTAAGGAACACAATTTAAGCAAAGAAATTGGTCAACATTGTGTTTTTATAGTGGACGTTCAAGGGTTAAAGGATACTCTAAGGTTTAAATTTTCATATTGTTTAATATCAGAACTGGATTGATCCCATTTAAACACATCAGCATCAAAACACTCTGAAATATTTCACAAGCAAGCGTCTGTCAACTTATAATCATGTGAAGCACAATTACTCTTAAAGGGACAGTTCACCCAAAAATGACTTTTCTGTCAACATTTATTTACAAAGTTACTATTGGCTTACTATGGAGGTCAATGGGGATAGCCCATTTTTGGTCACCAACATTCTTCAAAATATCTTCTTTTGAGCAAAATCAAAAGATAAGGTGGTGACCAAAAGTCAACGATCCCTCTATTGACTTCCATAGTAAAATTAACCAAAATCATTGTGTTTTCAGCAGATAAAAGAACCTGTATGAGGTTTGGAACACGTGGAGAGGGATAAATGATGCCAATTTAAAGAATTTTGAGGGGTGAACTATCCCTTTAAGGCACAATTGGTAATATATTTCTTTATAAGAGCTTTGACAATACTGATTATATATTTGTAGTGTGAGGATTGTGTTTTTCCTACATGGTAATCACTGTATAAATGAGTTTATAAGAGTCCCATGAGTATGAATTAGAATGGATCATTTCCGCTTCCTGTTCTCTACGATCTTAACAAAGTTCTGCACATCTTCAGCCAGTAACTGCGGCTCCTCCATAGCTGCAAAATGGCCTCCACGAGCAATGGGTGTGTAAGACTTGAGATTACGGTATTTGTCTGTTACCCACAGCTTCGGGGTGTGCAAAAGCTCATTGGGGAAAGAAGCCACACCTGTCGGAACGTGAACTGGAAGCCTATTGGGTAAAAAGAGACATAGTAGGATAATGAGCCGATTTGGCTTTGTACATTGAATTGACTTTGAGCAAGAAAACTTTGATTTAGAGATGATTTCAAATAAGTCAAATTGATCAAAACAGAAAACATCACAAAACATTTGCTCATATATTAAAAGATTAGGTGACCCCAAAAGAAGAATCTTTCATCATTTACTCGCCTTTTAAATTGTACCAAACTGATAATAATAATAAAAAAACATTTTTAAAAAGCCTAAATGAGATCTGTTGATCTTAAAAAGTGAGTGTACCACTTCAAATGACTTAGATTAAACCAGTCAACTTGTATAGATTAAAATGTCTTTATCTATTTGTGAAACTTCTGAAGTTTCAGAGTGAACAGCCTTTCAATGGAGAAACAAAAATCTCTCAAATTTGATCACAAATATCGTCATTTGTGTTCCAAAGATAAGTTTCTTATGGATTTAGAATGATGTGGGGGAGAAGAAATGTTGACAATGTTATTTTGGGGTAAAAACTTCAAGCATTTAAAGATTTTGATATCAAATATTAGTTGGTCACTAAAGTAGAATATTAGAGTAATATATGAAAGGTCATGTGAAACTGAGGACTGGAGAGAAGTCAGCTTTGTCACTGAATGAATTACTTTAATAAACCAAACCATGTTATATTATTGTATTGTTGTACACAATATTACCATTCTTACTATATATTTTAGGAAATTATTCCAGCCTTGGGTGAGCCTAAGGAACTGATTTAAATAAACAATGAAGCAATCTTACAAAATCCCAGATTGTATTTTGTATTTACAATGCAGATCAGTTACTGTGTCCAAATAATTTTGGGAACACTATATTGACTAGAAGTGAAATAAAAATGCTGTTAATAATCAAAGCCTGTAGTTCTCTTACTTTGCATGAGGCTGGTTTAGGCCTTTGCCAAAGTTTTCCTTGTAGAAACGCATGGAGGATATAATGCACCCAGACGTCCAGTAGATCATCACATTCGTCAGAAGATCATCAAGAGAATACTTACTGTTGGGAAATCAAGAAAAGTTTTGATCCATACATGGTATAAAAATTGGATTTAATCAACCTACAATAAAGCCTAAATGTTTAGTTTACTCCAAAATGAAAGTTCTGGCATTTATTCACCCTCATGTCACTTCAAACCTACAAGACTTTTGTTCATTTGTAGAACACAAATTAAGTGTTCAATTTTAATCAAACATGGGATATTTGTGGGGTTTTTTCCACCTAAAACTCTTAACGGTTCCAAACTATCTTAAAAAGATACAAATAAATCCATATGAATCATTTGGTTTAATCCGGGTCTACTGAGACATGATCACATTACATCAATAGATTTAATTTAGGCTTCTATCCACATACACACACTGGTCAGCAAACATAAACAGAAGCTTAACCATACATGATTCATGTGTGAGAACCAACCTGATTGGTTCTTGCAAAAACTTACATGAACCTCATTGGTTTTCACGCATCAAGCAAGTAAGTTCGAGTCTCCCTGACCAATATTTACATGTGGAGAAAAGCCTGCAGTCAAAATGATTCAAAATATAAAGTGATGGTGTCTCTTTGTTTTGAATTATAATGCTCAGGGGGCTATTTCAAAAACCTGACTTCAGTGAGCCGAACTAAACGTCCATGCTTAAATTGGTTCCATGACAGCAAGTTGAAGATCATTTAATCGAACTAATCTGAGTTCAGTTTAAATAATCTAGATAACTGCTCGTGCAAGTTACGGTCGCGAAACCCTGGAGGTCGAGCAGAGATGCGTTGATTATGTTGTGTGCTACCATGGCAACTACGAGAAATGAAAGAGCTCAGAAATGAGACACAGCTGTTCACAGTGAGCGAGCCGCGTTGGTTTTAAACGTATAATAATTTAAACATAATAATCAAAAACAACGGCTTGCAACAAAGCAAGAGAGAAGCTGACATGAAATTGCAGATCGTCTCAATTAAAAAATAGACTATTATCCAGGCCTATTAACGTTAACTCCCTGTAACATACAAAATGTGCTTAACTTCAGCGCATTAAGTTTGAAATAAAAGCAAGAGCCATGCACACACAAGCGGTGGGATTTTTAAATTGCTGCCGAAACCGCTGCAAATTGCTTCTTTCCCTTTGACAAGTGTGTTTCCCGCGCCCCGTGGGAAAATATCTTTAT